>JAQPZY010001076.1:182500-782500 GCA_029931535.1 Margaritifera margaritifera
GGAGATAGTGTTCTATATAAGGAGCTGAAGCTAGAGTCTCGAGAAACGTATGGCACTTTTTATGATCAGAGAAAGATTAACATCATCGAAAGATCCGTACATTGAGAGAACAAGTATTAGTTTTCCAAAAAGCTAGATGGCTCCACTGTATTCAGTTCAAAGCTTGGTTTAGATAGAAATAAATTTTAAGAAAACAAAAATAGAGGCATAGGGCAGTAGAAGTAGGTACGGTCATTTATTTGAAGCAGCGATATTCTGTTCATGTTGAGCGGGCGTGGAATACATTTAATGTGGGGTTGTTTTTCTGTTTTATTCTTTTTCATGTCGTTGTTAAGCATAACTGGATTTCTAGAACGAACGAACGAAGTCCATATACCATACAATATCAGTGAACGAATTGAATTTTCTCTCAAATGGAACATTTCGCAAAGTACATATAGCTAAACCTTAGTCCCATGCATTGCGCTTTTGGTATGACTGAACTAATACAATGCGGTGTCCTGGTGACCCTGAAAACATGGCTGAAAACATTGACCGACAGAAAATAGTACCTATTTTTAACAGAGTGCCACTAAATCTAGAATAACGCTAATTGCTTTGAAATATTTTCATGCATTTGCATATATTTATACTACTATACCAATTTATTGTGGCACTGGTACCTGACAGCTTAATAGACTGATGGATGTGGAATTATTAAAAGTGAAGTGTAAAAAGGCACTTCTAGTATCGTGTTTACGTACATTTGTTTTACTCTGGACCATTTAAAAGGTTACACTTTCGTTTAAGTAACGCAATACATATTTTTCTTTTTCCGTTTTATGTGTCCAGGAAAAATCTTCAGACTGAAGTACTCCAAGAATTTGTACAGACTTTGTGTCCTTCCAAATTATATTTGAAAATGCTTTATCTCACAACATAGCGTGGATTCAAATAGTTGTTGCGACATGTAATTGGATAGGTAAGCGCTATCAAAAGTTGCCTCCCTTACATGCCTAGCAATTGGAGTTGTTGACAAATTCTTCATACGCCGATTATGTGAATATAATCATAATATGAATCATTATACATCCGACTTTTTGACATTTCTGACCGCTGAGTACATGGTTTCGTGAAATAGCATGCAGCTATAAGCTTTATTGCTGTGTACACAAATACACATGTACCAATACGATTCTGTACCGGTCCGCGGTTGACACCTTCTTAGGTGTTTGGTGATTTTTCTTCAGACGATGACAGATTGCAGAAGATTGTGAATAATTATAGATTAAAGATACAACAAAACCCTAAAAGAAACCAGCAAAAAAAAAGCAAATAACCAACTTTAATCTTTCTCTAATTCAATAATTTGCCTAAAAGGTTCCTTCAACAATCACTTCGTTAGGTATAATAAATAAAATTCTTCAGGTAGTGGTGCGGTTTCCAAACCACTCTGTGCCATTTTAGGACATAGTACAGTCGTAAAACGGCTTGCAATAATATCACCTGTTCATTCTAACCACATATACAAAAGCTTAAAAACAGATACAATGCAAAAGACTATAAGTTAATATATGAGGTTTTGAAGAAACAAGGTGCAAAGAAGGTTACATAAATGTTGATGCAATCATGAAGACATTTCAATTTCTCTTAAATTTTATTCAAGAAGATAAATTATGCATTTTTTCTAGACCATAATTTTACCATGACTACTTTTAATGCATTCATAAAATCTTCTGTTGAAAAAGCATTACCACAAAATTCCCCAAAATCAGTTGATATCGGAGGAGTTTTAACACCATTTTGGATGAAGTAAGATACAGTGCACAGTTCGCAGTTGAAAATGAAACCAATGGTGAAAAATCACCAAAGAATGTAATCCGAAGATCCACAAAGAGCTGAACTTGGCAGATAACTTGGAAAACGATAAGAGGAATTTTAAAAAGCCGAAGCTAAACGCTTAAAGAAAGAACAAGATGACCCGAAAACATCACAAGATGTTTTTGTACTCACTCTTGGTAAATCAAGTAAAGCAGTCATTCTCTCACCTTGTGATGTAATCATGAAAGAAAGCAGTTCCATTCCTGTACTTTTCGTTCACAGAATTAACTATTGTGTCAGAAGTAATTGTATTGCCATGCAGACAAATATTCTCGAATTCATAACCTTTGTTACCACCTACTATCACTTCAGATGCTTTATCTAATATAATTATAAACCTTAGATCTTAAAGAAGAACGAAGGGATACAACGAGCAATGAACTATGTGTATCTGATAATCAAGTGGTATTGCGAATGTATTTCCGTATACAATAAGCTGAACAGCTTGATTACAAGCGTTATGTGCATTAGACGCTCCTAATCTCAACCTTTTAAGTTTTTCATTCATGAAACCCTGTTCTATTTTGTTTGTTCCCTCAGACACTGCTAACCACACATCTTTAAACGTCATCAAAAGGTTGTAATTACTCAACATGAAAATATCATCATTACCGAAAGAAACTGTTATGGCTTTAATAAGTATTTTCCCCATATTGTTTAGAATTGCATTATTAGAATCTCCTTTAACCTTAACATCGAACGATATGAAACAACTATCAGGTACAATCATAACATTAGGTCCCATCCTAGGTATTACCACCTGCACATGTTTTCATTATTTATACCATGGTGAGAGTCTGTAATACAATGATGCGTTGGATTAAGATGTTTGACTCTCTGTGGTATTTTTTCCTGTTAATGAGGAGTTATATATTTTCTATATGTTGCAGTTTATTTCTTTAGCGAAATTTTAAAGACATTTGTAGCTAAATGTTTAAGAACTGCATAACGTACATAAGTATTTGCACCCATTATAATAACAATAAATATATACTCGTACATAAGTATTTGCACCCATTATAATAACAATAAATATATATTTATAAGTTATCTGCTTTTCAGAAGGCTGGTAATAATCATTATCTAAAGCAGAATCAGGATGAATAGAAGAACAGAGAGGAATAGTCTCATCTAAATTTTTAAGCATCTGAGTGACAAAAAATTGTTCTCTGAATCTTTCATTTAGGTAATCGAGTGTATTTATCAGTTTTCGTTAAACTCTTTTTCTTCTTTAATCTTCTCCATGACGTAATTATATCTTATTATTTCATTGTTTGCACCATCTGGAGCAAATAATTGAAACAGAAAATTGCTTCTTATGAATGCTAAAGCACTAACAACTGTTCCACCTGTCATAACTGCTATCCTTGCCGTTCTTGCTCTATTTCAAGGCAATACAATTGTATACTGCTGCTGGATTATATTCTTCATTTGTATACCAATCACGAGGATCCCTCTTAATTCGAAAGAATAAAAAATTGTTTTATTCAAGATAATATGAATGTGATTCTTGTATACTCAATAATATGAATGTGATTCTTGTATACTCAATAATATGAATGTGATTCTTGTATACTCAATAATATGAATGTGATTCTTGTATACTCAATAATATGAATGTGATTCTTGTATACTCAATAATATGAATGTGATTCTTGTATACTCAATAATATGAATGTGATTCTTGTATACTCAATAATATGAATGTGATTCTTGTATACTCAATAATATGAATGTGATTCTTGTATACTCAATAATATGTATGTGATTCTTGTATACTCAATAATATGAATGTGATTCTTGTATACTCAATAATATGAATGTGATTCTTGTATACTCAATAATATGAATGTGATTCTTGTATACTCAATAATATGAATGTGATTCTTGTATACTCAATAATATGAATGTGATTCTTGTCAAGTTTGGTTCACCATAAGAGTCTTGGTTAGTCTTCAATGAATAAACATCACTATTATTGCTTATCACTATTCCAATATAAAATACAACAATATTTGAAGTTTCAGTGTTTTAGTTTATATAAGCCAGAGACCGGATCACCAATAAGCTTTTAAAAAAAAACACACAAGAATCTAACGGAAAGGTACATGCCGCCGTTACCTATACAGCAGTGACTGCTAAATACTTAAGACCACAGCATGTGCCAGACGTGTCTAGAGACTCGGATATACCGTACCTAATGAGAAGATTATAACAACTAGAAAACAATACGCACAAGAAGGAAGAGAGACAGCGGAAGACTAGTCGATATATACCCATACTGATGACATAAAACTAAAGATGATCAACAGGAACAGTTGTATACAGATAGAAACTCAAAAGCCATTAATGTAACATACAGTCAAAACTACAAACAGCACAAATCCTCAATTACGAGCAACAGTGAACTTTCTGATCATAGAAAGAACTGATTCTCGAGAAGAGAAACACAGCACAGATCTCAACATAAATGAAGTTAGAACTGATGATACTGGTGAAGTCTTTATAGGAGTAGAGATAATATCATACCTGGAAAAAGAGGGATACATCCAACGGTGATTAAAATTGTTCATAGTAGGAATGGATGAAACTTAATAGTGAAGGTAAATGTTCCCGCGGAAGAAGTAAAATCATAGAAAGCAAAGACTTTGTTTGGCCAAATGGTGTAACATTCCGGCGCTCGCTCAGTAGAAAAAAATTGCGTGCAAAATATGACCAACATAAAATACACAGAGGAAATCATGAACGCAATGACAATGAATTCAGTGAAAATAATTCGAGGTTGAACTTAAAACGTAGTATAAGGAGGAGATATATGGAACACGGTTATGATGATGACTATGATCATCATGACCATGACTGCGACCATGATGATTATGACTATGATTATAGGCATATCAGCTGTGACGCCTATAACTCACGAAGAAATTGCAGAGTGGTAATCCGCTTTGATTATTGTACATGTATTGTTTACTGTATATAAAATATGTTTGTTCAAACGCCACTGATGACTATTGCATTATTACTGGTGTATAGGTTTACTTGCTTACTGATGCATAACAACAGTCATTACATTCTTACTTGGAATGTCAGAGGAATTATGCCCTCTGCATTATGTGTCACTAATTGATTTGATGTATTCGAATGTGATATCGACGTGAGATGTGAACACAGACTGACAAACAAGCAATTTTCTAGATACACGTAAACTGCTGAGAGAAAAGAAACGTTGTTTCAAAGATGGCCAGCCTAAAAAAGGAAGAAAATTCAAGTTATCTCCCTTTTGCCCTTCCGTTGGCGGCGATCTGCAAACTCGACCGTCAACTTCAAGAAATTAGATTAAATTTTTCTTCAGTCGTATGAGCAACCATTGCACATCGCATTATTCAACGCCAAATCAGATAAACCACCGGAAAACGAAGAGAAATATATAAATTTATTAATTATCAGTATATTGACATCTTTTTCCTGACAGAAACATGGCTAACACTATCAGTCGATGAATCAAAGTGCAAGGTAGATCCGTTGTTATATACACCTAGTCGTTATTCCATCATGTAGTTCCACAGTCACTTCCGTGGAGGTGGAAATGCTGTCATTGCAATGAGCACCATACTCCACCGTTGTTGCTACTCTGCAACCTTCAATTTTGATCATACATCGTTTGAACTAGTCAAAGCCACCATCAAAATGCAAAAAGGTCGGTCTATTATTCTGCCTTTACCACCCTCCTCCTAGTCGGGAAAACAAGCTGATTGAATCTTTCTTTTTGAAACAGTTTCCGAACCTACTGGAATACGGAAATGCGATCAGTCTCCGTCTGATTATTCTTGTAGATTTCAACTTTCATTTCCACTGTCCTGGAAACCCATACACATCAAAACTCTTATATTCAATGCATGTTTTCAACCTCAAACAGTCAGTTAGTCAACCCACCCATAAACATGACCGCATTTTAGCCTGGATTCTTCATGATATTCTACAGTCTTCATTGGTGTCACACAAACTTGCATCAGATCACCTCTGCGGCATATGCCATCTCGACATGTAAGTCCTCTATCATCCAAGTTTGTTTGCTACGAAGAGAAACCTCCGGGTGATAAATAGCATCCAAGTATCCAAGTACATCCAAGCAAACCTAACAACTTTGTTATGTCCCACAGCTGAACAACTGGATATGTGCTTGCCTTCATTTCTCGACAAACATGCCTCAGCAATCCAATGCAGAGTATCCGTTCAGAAGTGTTCTCCAGGGTATAGCAGTGCTCGGGACCAGCTTCTTACTACTAAAAGAGATCGTCACGATTCACAAGCAAATCTATGAAGCTGCTAAGGAGAACGTCACAAACATAGTTCACGCAGCAAAATCCATCTACTTTAGTACTAAGATCACTGAAAGTTCTAGCTGCAAATAGCTCTTCGGTATTACTAACAAGTTAATGTCAAGGAACAAATGTACACCACTTCCAACTCCCTTTAAAAGCATTTGAGCCTGTCTCTATGGATTTCTTAAGAGCAGTCCTGATGAAATGTGCCCCAAAGTTTTGTGAACTTGATCCGAATCCTACATCACTGCTACTTGAATGCTTAGATTATATATTACATGCACTAACTGATGTTATTAACACTTCTCTCTCATCTTGGGTAATTCCATCATTTTTCAAAGCTGCAATTGTAAAGCCTCAGTTGCAAAAACCAACGCTTGACCCTAATGATTTAAAAAAAAACTACTGCCCGGTTTGTAACCTCCCACGTATGTAAAAACAAATCTTAGAAAAAGTTGTTCTGTCCCAACTTGTATCTCGTCTGAATTTAAATAATCGCTTTGGCAATGCAATTTTCAGTGTGCATACCGACCTTGTCATAGTACCCAAATTGTCCTTCTGAAAATAGTTAATAACCTTCTCTCTGCTTTGAATGGTGGAAATATTTCAGTTCTCGCACTGCTCGTCCTATCTGCAGCATTTGACACATTAAACCATGATATATCACTTCACCGTCCCCAGCATGAATTTGATATTCGTTATACAGCTTTACAATGGGTCAAGTCATACTTAGCTAAAAGCACACAAATTGTGCCCGTAAATGGAAAACATTCAGTTCACTTCATCTTTGTTTTGGCGTTTTACAAGGTTCTGTTCACGGACCCGTTCTCTTTATTCTGTACACTCAGCCCCTTTCAAGTGTCATAAACTGTCATCGATTGTCTCACCAATTGTGTGCTGATGACACTATATAAAAATCTAGTCACCCAACTGAAGTTGATGCTACCATCCGAAAAGTAGAAAAGTGCATTTCCAATGTGAAGTCATGGATGACATAACAAGCAGCAGATGAATGATGATAAAACTGAAGTCATTCTGATCATCTAACATAGACTTGCTCATTCCTATCCTTTTATCTCAAACAATAAGTATCAGCAACACCAACGTTAAATTCACGCAATCAGTACGAAACCTAGGTGTCACTCTTGCAGTTCTCTCTCATTGCACCAATACGTCATGAACATATACAAGGTTGCATATCTGGAGCTGACACACATCAGCTCCATTCGCAACTTTCTTTTTGTTGATGTCACTAATCACTTAAGTGTTCCTCAGTACTTTCTAGACTTGACTATTGTACTTCTCTTCTATTTGGTTCCTCACAATACATACCACAGAAACTTCAAAAAGTGCAAAATACTGCTGTCCGGATCGTCCTGAGAGTAGCACGAACCAAGCACTCATTCTCCTGCTCGGTACCCTCCACAAGGTAGCCGTTCGCTCCAGAATGAAACACAAAATCTCTTCTCTCTGCTACATTTCGTTGACTGACAAGAGTCCGAAATACTTATCTGACCTCACCAATGTGTATACCCCTTGTAGAAACTTACTACCTTGAACACTAGTATTCTCATTGTTCCCAGCGTTAAAACCAGGTCCAACGGACAACGTTCTTTTGCATATCAGGACCCAGCTACCTGGAACTAATTGCCTCTTGTACTTAGACACAATGACAATATGGCCTGATTTAAGGGCTCTCTAAACACTCACCTCTTTCAGCTGAAGAACTCAACAAGACTTAACAATGTTTATTTAACCTTATCTATTTTAATCATGCTTTGTTTGTAATTCCACTCTGTCCAGCTTTTTGTAATGTGTTTATATATATATATATATATATATATATATATATATATATATATATATATATATATATATATATATATATATATATATATATATATATCCTTGTGTGTTAACTAATATTGTAAAGCGCTTAGAGCTTCAAAGATTAAGCGCTGTAGTAAGTCATTAATATTATTATTATTATTACATGTGTTGTACAAAAATTGATAATACTGAAAATTGCTTCATCTCGAAAGGTCCAAAAAGGTGGAGTATCAATTATGATTTAAAATGACCTGTCCTTCTTGGTAAAATAACTAACTACCGTAATGATCGAATTGTTGGCATTGAATTAAGATCAGTGAAAGATGTCACGGTCTTTATCTTTGGTGCCTACCTACTCTATGACCAAAATCTTATTCTTTTAGTAAGAATGTATTGATTGAATTGAATCCCTTTTTGAGTATTCCTCGTGTTACGGTTAAGTAATAATCAATGGGGGATTTTAATGCCAGACACAGAGAATCGCCATTATTATAGTGTGCATAGTACAAATGTAACATGTTTACGGCTTTTGTTGACAACAATGACTTGATACCATTGAGGAAGTCACATATAGATATATTTGTAAATTATGAACACGCTGACGGGTTTTATAGATGAACCTGTCTTAGAACATTTCCATTGAAGCATCATGGTCTTATGATTACATAAACAGTAGAGCAAGTACGATTAAGGCAACAGGCACTGATCTTCGAATGGTTATAAGAAAAAGCTGGTCCTACATAAAACTGTTAATGTTCTGTTTGGGGATACTGACCGGTAAGAAGGAAAATATAAGGGAAGAGTACCATCTTTGATTATAATATAGACGGAGTATACATTTTTGACTTCAAGTAATAATGGGAACCTCACAATTGTTTGCCCACATGAAAATCCTTTTAAAAAAGAAAAAATGAACATTCTTTTATATGACTATTTGCAAGGAATTTGTTTTACTCCAAAACCTTTCCAAAAACACTGGTCTCGTGCACTTAGGCTTGACACACATCTTATTCTACTGAATTAACAGAGAGTAAGTCCTGTATTACATCTCCTACTCTAGCAGAAGCAACACACAGTTATCAGTCATACATCAATAACGTCAGTGGCTGACAATTTTGGGGTTGAAATATTTATACATGTACTTAACCACTGCTTATATTGCACTCATATTTAGGTCTCCACCCAAGAAGGGAGACATAATGGTTTTGGGCGTCCATCCAGCAGTCTGGCTGTTACACATTACATGTTAAGCAAGCTATCTAAAACAACCATTGATTCAAACCAGACCAGACTGAATAGTTAGATACATTGATTGTGTTCCAAGACCTGATTTGGTTCTAATAACTGACCTTATTTTTCAATTTTGTCACATGTTTTTACTTTTTTGTCTCAGACATTTTCGCAAAAACCTTGTAAGCCTGATACAGAAAAAATGCGTTGTGACTGACAAATCGAATTTTATAAATATTTTTTTTATTACAGATTAGATTTGCATGCCCTTTTAGTAATGTTTTATCTTTTACACATTTTTAAACTTTTGGGACTTCATGGTAAGGAATATTAAGCTACAAATCACTTGAGGTAGACAAGTTAAATTTATTAGGCATATTTGTAATATGTAGATGACCTGATTAGATTTCAAGCCATTATAGCAATTTGTTCCATTTTTGTAAAACTATTTTTGGACTTTTTGACCAAAAACCTTGTTTTCATTTACATTGTAAGAAAGGTATCTAAAATAACTATTGATCCAAACCAGGCCAAATCAGATATTGAGATAAACTGAGTAGGTCATAAGATCTGTTTAGGTTCTGGTGACTCTGACCTTATGTTTTAATTTTTTACACATTCTCAAATTCTTGGACAGAGACTTATCTTTGTAACAAAATAAAACTTCTGGCGTTGTTAACCCAAAATCTTCGTAGACAAATAAGATTTAGTAAGCATGTTTGCAAAAATATATAGATGACCTGAATAGATTTTCAGGCCATCACAGTAATGTTTCCATTTGTGCACATTTTTAACGATTTGGATTTGACTTTCTTTTAACAATTTTTTTTTTTTTAATGTTGGATAATTTTAGATAAGTCACATAGCGTAGACAAATGTGTTGATATGCATATGCAGATGACTTCATGAGATTTTATGTTATTATAGCAGTTTTGTTTCACATTTTTCTGCATTCTGTTCTTAAACCTGGACTTGTTTAATTCTGCATACATGATTAAAAGAAACACACATTTTCTGAGTTTCTTTCTTTTTTATTGTTTTCTTTTTGGTCCAAGATTCTGTATGCATTGATGAGGGAGGACTAGTTAGCATGCAATCAAGATATCTCAATAATCTACCTACTTACAGTGAAACTTGTCCTTGAAGACACCTTCATAAAAGACACATGCTCTTAAAGGACATCATTTTTCAGCCCCATGTTTTGTGTCTATGATATTTTGAAACCTCTGTATAAACTTCAACTGTCTATAAATTATATAACATTTTAGTAGTCACATGTCTGTCATTTTGTAGACAGGTTTCATTGTAACTTGTATTACTTCATTTGACACTGTTATTAACATTAAAAGGTGACACCATCTGTCATCAGAAATAGTTCCCAAGATATCTTACACACAAATGAACATCCACTCCTTTGCTTGAAAAATCAACTATTGACCTTGGAAATCTTTTTAAGGTCACTGAAATCAAAATTAGGTCCGAACTGTTCCAATGATGCCAGAATTATCTGTCACATACTTCACTTCTATGCACAAAATGTTTCCCTTTGACTTTCAAAATGTTTCCCTTTGACCTTCAAAATCTGTGATTTTTAATGTGACAATACTAATAACATTTCCTTTAATTCACCTTTTTGGATTTTACCTTTCCTTCTATCAACTACGAGTATCACATAATCACATTGTCATGGTGGGGACAGGGAGACATGTTTTTGCTTTTGAAAGCAAATCCCCTCTAGTTTAACAAAGCGTAAGTACTATGAAATTAATGCTCTGCCAGCTGAATGCATTTTAAAATATTCCGAGTTAAGGTATAGTTCATTTAAAATCTTTGTTTTTCATATTTAGTTTTTTCTATATCAAGTTGGCTTGTAAATGTAGTCTCTTTGCAAAATTTCAAGTGTATCCACCCAGAGAAATACTTATCTCCTATGCCCAAAGTAGATGACCGTAACCCAGAGTTCATATGCTTTTGACCATGTTGGAGATTTTGTGTGGAAACTTTTTTTTAAAAACTGTTTTCTACACTTAAGTTTTCAGTGACCTCTCATGCCCCTGTGACTATAAAGTTTGAACAGAGTGCTGATACATTGTAATGTGCTCCCCTTTCCCATGGAATTAAACTGTACCATCACCAGGGTTTATGACTATGTTTCCTAAGCTGAAGTTTGCAATGACTTTTCATGCTCCTGTGACTGTAAAGTTTGAACAGAGTGCTGTTACATTGTAATATCCCCCCCCCCCCTTCATAGGGATTACAACTGCACCATCACCAGCATCTACATTTCATGTGCCGTATGCTTGTCTATATGCTGGTGCTAGCTGCACCTCGTTTTTTAATCAGGAAACCCAATGTGTGCTTACAGTCTGTGACATCTATACAGACAAGCTAATCACTTGGACCTATCTTTTATAATTTTTATACGTTGTGATCATTTAGGGCTTCCATTATTAGTTCAGGTTTTTGGTCGCTAGTCTCTATTAGGATATGCAATATAAGCTTTCATCTTCAGACCTACATCCTAATAATTCATGCATGCTACTTGTAATAACTTGCACTGCTCAAACTGTTGTTTTAAATCACTGAAGTTTGCATATTGATGAAACCTGATGAGTGGATGCGTCAAGAGGAGCACACATCATCATCTCTAAAATAAGTCACTGTGATATACTATTTTGCCCTATTGCATTATGATCAATGTTTATTTTCCCATCCCAAGCAATATTTTAAGCACAATTATATTGATACTTGATGCATGAATGCATCCAGAGGCACAAACAAGATGATTTCTTTTCCAGATTCTTGGGTATTGGATTTCATGTTGACTTTAGAATTTTGTTCAAATAGAGTGATCATTGTTTTAGGTATACAGAGCACAGTTATTGGAATGATTACGAAGTGTGTAACCTGACAGTTAAACCTTGCAAAGGCAATACTAACTTTCCTACTACCATATCAGTTTGTAAATGAAATGTATTACGACAACTTTGAAACATAATCTACTATAATAAAAAAAAAACGTTTGTAGAGCATGCGTCCTTTTATCCCTTGATCAGTTTATTTCCACATGATTGTGTATGCTATAAAAGTCCCTTAGTAACAATCAACGTCTATGTTCACTGCTTACGGATCGGGTAGGTGTGATGGTGGATGCATAAAAACAAAAGAAAATTACTATAAATAAAAATAGTTTTGTGTGTTGTAATAAAGAATAGCAGAAATGTAGTACTTTTAACCTGTAAACAGTTGTCAGTCGACAAAAATAAAAGAGAAAAGATTTTATTCCGGAATGCCAATTCTTTCATCAATTCCAGAACTGCCTGCCTTTTTTCATCACATTACCTCAGCAAAGCAGTTAAAACACGACCTGATGTAACACTACATTTCAAGTTTCACTTATTATTTTCTCAAATAAATTTATTTCATCCACACAATCTTTTATATCATACATAGAAATTCCGACATCATCTGCAAATCAGCCATTTTGTTTATATTAGATACAGTGACCACTCTTCGCCATCTTCGCTAAGTAAACACATCTGCTGCCTAGCGACTTACTATACATATTTGGATATTATCCCTACGCCGGCAACCAAGAGTCTAACAAAACAGTTCCACACACTTGATGACTTGCTATGTTCAGTCTAATATATGTCTTGATTGTAATTTAAACTAAGTAAAATTCTTTTTCAAATGTGTTACCCTGTGTTTTTTAAAAACGTAAAATGCACGTCCGTTGTCTAATCTTCAGTTTCGGTAGTACGTAAATTTTGTCCGTTGTCAATCTCTTCACTTTCGGAGATAAGTAAATCTTGTATGTAGTTCGCAATCCCATAATGCCTAAATGGAATAGATCGGTTTTGAAAAACACCGAAGTTTATGAAGTTTGATACAGTATCCGTCGCCATTTTTGTTTTAGGATAAGTCAAGGTTGAAAAAATCTCGCCCACCATTGTTACTTTAGTCAAAAGTATGACAGGGGACCAATCTTGAGGCTGAATATGGCATAAGATAGCACGCTGCAGATATCACAAAATACTAATGACGTCACCATGAAGAGCCTCTGAGTCAAGAAACGCAGTCTCACTCTTTTTCCTTTGATTCCTTTTGGATTGTAACCTGTGATATTAGATGTTAGGTAGGATCTAGTCAACGTGCTGATATAATAATGCGTAACGACAATGTACTAAGGCTTAGATGACTCAAAGCTCAAAACAGCCTTCCGGCAGCGATCCATTCTGAAAGGGTATGAACTGTGAGGAGAGTGCTCCTTTGCACACAGGAGAAAGTGATACAATGGTTTTAGTATTAGTAGTAGTAGCAATAGCAGCAGTAGTAGTAGTAGAAGAAGAAGTAATATTAAGGTGAGTGGGACTGAATCAACTCATGGATCCGATGTTATCTTTTGAATAGAAAACCGATAGGAGCCAGAACTTTTCGGTCAAACCAAATGTATAATATGTTTGCATTTGCATTATCCAAATATTTCCCTTTTTTAGTATTATATCTACTATATGGCTCAGGTAACATACCAACAAATAATTCTGTTTTGATTTTTTAAAAACCAATACCCTACCGCCTCCTAACGAGTCAAAACTAAATGAATAACAACCATGAAACCAAGGCCAGTATATATATATATATATATATATATATATATATATATATATATATATATATATATATATATATATATATATATATATCTATATATATATATATATATATATATATATATATATATATATATATATATATATATATATATATAAAACAACCAGACCCTACACGATAGATTCTATTATATTAATGTTATTTTTGTTACAGCGTATGCGTTCTAGAACACCAACAAATAACCTTATTTTCATATCTCCACAACCAACAGCCGCCCAGATATAAATTAAGAACAACAATGAATCCAAAGCCACAACCAATTTTTTTTTTAAATAAATGACCACAAAAAAAATACGATATTTTCTGTCTGCATCCTAGTTCAGGCCACTACACATTTTATTTGACAATCCAAACATTAAAAATATCATCTTTGAGGTTATAAACTTTACTACAGAATTTATAAACCCCTACTGATATTCTTAAGATTCATTCTCATTTCTCATGCGCTATAACAATCGACGAATACCATTTATCGCTTTTTAAATGGCTAGTTCGCACGATAAACCTAGTTTTCAGATAAATAAATACAAGAACTGGAGCTAAAAAGTGTAATCAAAGAGAGTTTTATATAATTTTAAGTTAGAAAAGCCAAACTCTCTAGAGTACGACACCATACACAAAGCAAGTGAAAATAAGCAGAAGTTTCTTCTACAACCCACAACACGACTACAATTTTTTTTTTTTTTTTTTTTTTTTTTTTTTTGCTATGTATACCTTGCTGCTTTTAATTCTTGGCTAACTCTTTCTTAGAGTATATTGCTATAAAAGTTCATCGGTTACACCATTGCTGCTCCATCTAAATCTATTATAGAAGAGTTATTTTCAGTTGCTTGTGCCATTATCGATGTCACAGTACAAAGCGCTATCTAATTACAAACGTAATTGTGCCAGAAAAAAAAAAACATTTGAAGAAAAAAAAAGTTAGTTCGATTCCAAAACTACCTATATTGTAGAACTTGTCAGAAGAAACACTGTCGATTTAGCTATACAAATAGCTCGCATTTGTTCATCCATTCTATAGGATTATACCTATAATCCTACGCATGACTGAGCAAAGAAATATAATAGCTTTATAGAACGTATCACGTTGTTATGTTGTTGTTGTATGTATAACGCTGAGTAGAATGCTTGACAGAGTTTGTACTTAAACAAGGAAGTAATTTACCTAAGATATATCGGTTAAAACTTATGGTTAAATACACTAATAGTGAACTGAATTTTAAATTAAAGAGTCATGGGCAGTATCTCGCCCATTTTGTGGGCTCGAAAGCAACAGGAGTCAATAATTTCTAAATTTTACAAACTAAGTTACAACCTTAAAGCTGTGGTATTCATATATTGTTATTGCATACGAGTTTTAACCTTAGGAGTATCCGAATTAAAGAGTCACGGGCGGAATCTCGCCCTCTTCGTGTGCTCGAAAGCGGGTTGGCTTAATAATTTCCTTAGTAAGAGTCATAACCTAAAAGACGATATTTTTAATGTTTATTTTTTAAATTTTGTTGTGGTGGCTTGAGCTAGGATTTGTATTATTTAATGTGGTTGTTGTTTTGTGGCTTTTGATTCATTGTTGTTATTAATTGACTTTTGTCTCATGAGAGTATGTGTTGGTTTTTTCATGAGAATATGGTTATTTCTGAGTGGTCTAGAACTCATACGGACTTTTAACAAATGTTGGTGTGTAGAGACGATGTTTGTTTTTAAAAAGAAAATGATTTAGTACTGACTTTCTTGGGTTTATGGTTGTTTGCTAATTTAGTTTTGTCTCGTGTGGGTGGGTGTTGGGGTTGTTTTTTAAAAATGCAAACAAAGTTGTATGTGGGTATGTCACCTGAGCCAGGATATACAGTAGCTATACTTCTCAAGTTAATTTTTCTGTCCATCCGGGATTGGATTCAATTGGTAGAATTCAAATGGACTGGACTGAGTGCCCGGCTGAGTTGAAATGACTGGTAAGTTCTGTGCTGACTTTATATCTCATATGACTTCCACTTTTGCTCATTCTTTTCTTTATCTCAATCGTGTTGTTAACATACTGGATGGCACAAAATTTGCACGTCATGATATAGCAATGTTTTTGCTTTGATGATGAACTCTTTAAAGTAGCGTTATGATATCATAAGAAACTCTTGTTGAAAAGTCTTAAATGTAGTGTTTTCTGGCATTTATTTCCATGCAACTTCTTTCTTGTTATATAGGTATGTGCCATTTTCGGTACTGTGGTTTGTGTGCTACGTGTGTGTGGTAATTTCTTACGAAAGGGATACGGCTGTTAGCATCTCAGTTTTCTATTTAAGGAGACTGCCTCTGCCCAGGACCGGATTAAGACATTTAGAGCCCCTAAGCACTGAAAAGATTATGGTTCTCCCCCCCCCCCATGTAATTTAAAAAAAAAAACGCGTAATTTCTCTCTTTTTATTTTTTTGGTGCCCCTGCTTTGCTGGTGCCCTAAGCACGTGCTTAGTCTGCCTATAGGGTAATCAAGCACTGTGCCAATATTTCTAGCTTTTGCTATAATACTATGATTATATGAGTATTTTTTATTTCTTTTAGTGTGTATCTCCTTCTGTACGTGGCGTACTATATTCCATAAATCTTCAAATCTTCTGTCGCACGTTACCTTAATTTAAGCAGGTGTGCTTTCCGTGAAAATATAGACCGAAATGAAGGGATTTTTATGATCAATTTTTTTAAATATAGCTGTTGAAATAAGATCTTACCAGAGATATTGATATTGATGGCAGTCACCTGGTATGCAATACAGGTCAGTATATATGTTACGATCCTGTACTAATTCATCAAATGTCTAAATTGTAAGACGATAAGAACCAGCACAATGTATATTATTAAAAGACTCCTTACTTGGCCTCGACGGTTACAAATTAATTAACTCCCCTGACGCCATTTACCCTTAGTACGCCACTGACCACCTTGCAATGCTAAAGATTTATGACAAGAAGTTCCTTTGTCCATTAAGGTTTGGATATAGGGTGCGCTATGTTCCGTACTGGTAAAACACTGATTACTCTTAATATCCTTTTGCGCATGTATCCAATAAGTTTCTTTTCATATCTGAACACTTGTAAAAAAACGTCTAAATATAGGCATATATAGATGTTGTTCATAACTTGACCCTATCAACGTTATGTATAAATGCATGTATTTATGTACAGGCTTTACACCCTATCAACGTATGTATAAATGCATGTATGTATGGACAGACTTTACACCCTATCAACGTTATGTATAAATGCATGTATGTATGGACAGGTTTTACACCCTATCAACGTTATGTATAAATGCATGTATTTATGTACAGGCTTTACACCCTATCAACGTATGTATAAATGCATGTATGTATGGACAGACTTTACACCCTATCAACGTTATGTATAAATGCATGTATGTATGGACAGACTTTACACCCTATCAACGTTATGTATAAATGCATGTATTTATGTACAGGCTTTACACCCTATCAACGTTATGTATAAATGCATGTATTTATGTACAGGCTTTACACCCTATCAACGTTATGTATAAATGCATGTATGTATGGACAGGCTTTAAACCCTATCAACGTTATGTATAAATGCATGTATTTATGTACAGGCTTTACACCCTATCAACGTTATGTATAAATGCATGTATGTATGCACAGGCTTTACACCCTATCAACGTTATGTATAAATGCATGTATGTATGGACAGGTTTTACACCCTATCAACGTTATGTATAAATGCATGTATGTATGGACAGGTTTTACACCCTATCAACGTTATGTATAAATGCATGTATTTATGTACAGGCTTTACACCCTATCAACGTATGTATAAATGCATGTATGTATGCACAGGCTTTACACCCGATCAACGTTATGTATAAATGCATGTATGTATGGACAGGCTTTAAACCCTATCAACGTTATGTATAAATGCATGTATTTATGCACAGGCTTTACACCCGATCAACGTTATGTATAAATGCATGTATTTATGTACAGGCTTTACACCCTATCAACGTTATGTATAAATGCATGTATTTATGTACAGGCTTTACACCCTATCAACGTTATGTATAAATGCATGTATGTATGGACAGGCTTTACACCCTATCAACGTTATGTATAAATGCATGTATTTATGTACAGGCTTTACACCCTATCAACGTTATGTATAAATGCATGTATTTATGTACAGGCTTTACACCCTATCAACGTTATGTATAAATGCATGTATTTATGTACAGGCTTTACACCCTATCAACGTTATGTATAAATGCATGTATGTATGCACAGGTTTTACACCCTATCAACGTTATGTATAAATGCATGTATGTATGCACAGGCTTTACACCCTATCAACGTTATGTATAAATGCATGTATGTATGTACAGGCTTTACACCCTATCAACGTTATGCATAAATGCATGTATTTATGTACAGGCTTTACACCCTATCAACGTTATGTATAAATGCATGTATTTATGCACAGGCTTTACACCCGATCAACGTTATGTATAAATGCATGTATTTATGCACAGGCTTTACACCCGATCAACGTTATGTATAAATGCATGTATTTATGTACAGGCTTTACACCCGATCAACGTTATGTATAAATGCATGTATGTATGGACAGACTTTACACCCTATCAACGTTATGTATAAATGCATGTATTTATGTACAGGCTTTACACCCTATCAACGTTATGTATAAATGCATGTATTTATGTACAGGCTTTACACCCTATCAACGTTATGTATAAATGCATGTATTTATGTACAGGCTTTACACCCTATCAACGTTATGTATAAATGCATGTATGTATCTACAGGCCTTAACGATTCATCCGCACAATACTGGTTATACAATGCCGATTTGAAAGTTAAGTTCTAAAAAGGTAAAAATAAAGAATTGCAATAAAAAACTGTATAAAGATAAACCGTTCCAAAATGAAGATTAACATGTGCAAGAAAAAATATAAAAGGTAAAGATGTTGCAATTCTTTAAATAGTATATAAAATTAAAAACAAAGTTAAAAAAGATAAATCCTTAAAATTTACAGAGTCACATTTTCTTATATAAACCGCATTTTCTCAAAAAGTGGAAATGTTTCTTTAGTGGCACATGATCATAAAATTTTCTTAATTGGGTTTACATCAAAAGAACTTCTGGAAGTGGATATAGTCGACAAAACAAGAATCCCCTGGCGTAAGAGAAGGCCATTTACTTTAACAGATGAGATTCTAATCAGCAATAACAAATAGGACGTAGCTCTTTTGCCACCTGTACTCCTACCTTACAGAAAAGTTATCTCATGTCTTTAACCTATTTAATCGGTATATCTTCTATCTTTTAATAGTAACATATTGGGATCCCGGCCAAAACCAAATGACGTTCGTGTGACTTGTGAAATTTCCAAGCAGACGTTGTTTAGATGTGTGTAATCAGGATACATGGGAGCACATTTGAAAATGTAATACAGATACAGGTGTAACCAAGACTGGAGAAGAAGAAAGCTTAAACCAGGTTTGTTATTATCCGATTTTGCGTTAACAATCATTTTTCCTCTTATTCCTTGTCATAAGTTTTGACTCAGTTTGCTGCCATTCTGGTTACTTTTCTAATTGCAAATATTTTTGTCTTGCCTGCTTATAGGGTTCAAACCCCTAATTCATTTTTCGTAGAGAATGTTAACGTTAGGGAAAAAAAATATGTGTGCACTAGATGCCATGGTATCAAACACACATCTTTTAGCACTGAGTGAGTGAAAACTTTCTAAGGAATTAGAATGGGACACTTTGAGACATTTGTTTGATATAAACAGCTCCAAAGGAGGGTGCCGATGAAACCACCTAAGTCATCAGTCTCGCACTGGATAATCATGAGATGTTTGTGTCCTGATGAAAAAAGTAAAATGTGTGAGAGCGTCAAGGCAATATCTGAACTGAGAGTACTGACTGTAGTCTCCGACAAATAATCCACAAAACATAACCCAGCAAACCTAACACATAGTATACCCAATGTCGAGATCCCAAAGTGTTAACTATATAATCAGTTCCTTTGTTTACATGGAGAATAGTACTTTGCTCCTTACCTGGAAACTGGTACCTTCCGCGGACAACAATAAGTAGTCTGAGTCCTGTGAAAAAGTAGGTATTTCAAAACCACGTCATATTAAAGAAGACTTTACTAGCGAAAATTCGTAAAAGATGTTTTATCCCGGAGCCACGATTATGCAGATTTTCCATCAATTCTCAATGCGCCACTGTTCTATAATATGCAGTGTTCTTAAAGTCATCCTCTCGTAATGACGCATAATAAAAATACATAATAATAAATATATAGAAACATTGATACAAATTATAAACAATGTACAGGAAATTGTATTTACATTAAATGCTGTGTTAGATAAGCAATTTTGTATTTAGCAACAATGTCCTTCCCTAATATTGTCATATCTTCCGGATATATTCTTCCGTTTTCCACAACAGCTAAAACGCAGTTTTCTATATTGAGTTTTAGCGCATAATGGCGATTTTCACAACATGTTCACAGCTTTAAACACTCTAAAACAAATTTTAAAAATTTCGCATATTTATGCTCTCGTTACGTTGATGTCCTTAACGGTTAAATATAGAGATTTCTGTCTGAGTTTATTGTTTAATCTTCAATGCCCGAAAACCTTATATAAGTTCTTTTTTTAAATTCTATTGCATACTTTAAGAATTATTGCGTTTGAAAATGTGATTCTCATAAAAGTTCGCCGGGTATTACCTGTTCCTTATATGTATACGGAAGTGACGTTTTGCTGGAACACATAATTATAACATAGTTATAACTCGCTAGGAGTAGTGTAGGAATGTGCCATAGGTTTTTAAATAAACAGTGATTTTTAAACAAATAATACTATAGCTAGTCATCAATGGAGAGAAGAAAAATGAAAGCAAATTATTATATTAGTAGTTTACATTCAAATGCAGAAGCACAATTTCGGCTTGTGTGTGTGCGTGTGTGTGTGTGTGTTATTACCTCTGTATTATATAAGTCACAAATAGAACAAATACTATGCAACAAATCTCGATTTTTGGATAAAATAAAAAACGACAATAACTCTTCCAAAATAAACTGGAGTCTTTCGAGATATTAAATGAGG
Source organism: Margaritifera margaritifera (assembly GCA_029931535.1). Classification (NCBI taxonomy): domain Eukaryota; kingdom Metazoa; phylum Mollusca; class Bivalvia; order Unionida; family Margaritiferidae; genus Margaritifera; species Margaritifera margaritifera. The sequence continues at coordinate 203,578 of JAQPZY010001076.1, forward strand.
GATCTCTAAAGTCATCTTAATTTCTAAGCACAACCTATCGTCATGTTCTGATTGATACTTGCCTTTCGTGTGTCTCCTTCTTAATCGATAAAGGAAACAAATTACAAAGAAGACATGTGTTTCTCTGTTTAAATTTCTGCACCCTATGAAAGGGGAAAACTTATCTTGAAATATTCTTCTTCTTCATAAATCTCCATCATTTTCACTGGATCATTCTGTAACATATTTCTCTGAATCCATTTTCAACAGTTTAGAATAAGTCATAATGATATAATCGCACGTAGTATGCTTGGAAAGCAGATGAATGATGTGTAAGCTGAAAACATGGTACTACATTAGAATAACAACAAATATAACAACAACAAAAACCACTAGACTACGTTCTAAATTGTTGCATTAAATTAAAAAAACAACAAAACACGTTCCAAATTACAACATAAACAACAACAACAAAACCCATACCAGTTTCTCAATTGCTGCATCCAGCCAATAATAATAATAATAATAATTTGGGCCTCTAGTTAAATTTAAAATAGCTAATATTGTACTTATAGAAACCAAAAGAACGGACACCTAGTAAAATTTACAATCAGTAAGATTTTACTAATGCTTACAAACAAAGAAAAGCGGGACAACTTTCTCAACTAATGCATAACAAAAAGAAAACTGGACTATTTACTCAACCACTGCATAGAAACTAAAAAAGCACAAGAACTTTCTGAACTGCCGCATAAAAACAGAAAAGGTTATACTGCGTTCTCAGCTACTGTGTAAAAACAAAAACAAAAGCTGGACCACTGTCTCAACAACTGTATAAACCAAGAAAAAGGTGGACCACTTTTGTAACTACTGCATTAAAACATAAAGGGCTGGATCATTTGTTCAGTAACTGAATAAGACCATTAAAGCTGGACCACTTGACCTATCACTAAATAGAAACAAAATAAAAAGCTGGACCACTTAATCTATCACTGAATAGAAACAAAATAAAAATCTGGACCACTTAATCTATCACTGAATAGAAACAAAATAAAAATCTGGACCACTTAATCTATCACTGAATAGAAACAAAATAAAAAGCTCGACCACTTAATCTATCACTGAATAGAAACAAAATAAAAAGCTGGACCACTTGACCTATCACTAAATAGAAACAAAATAAAAAGCTGGACCACTTAATCTATCACTGAATAGAAACAAAATAAAAAGCTCGACCACTTAATCTATCACTGAATAGAAACAAAATAAAAAGCTGGACCACTTAATCTATCACTGAATAGAAACAAAATAAAAAGCTGGACCACTTAATCTATCACTGAATAGAAACAAAATAAAAAGCTGGACCACTTAATCTATCACTGAATAGAAACAAAATAAAAAGCTGGACCACTTAATCTATCACTGAATAGAAACAAAATAAAAAGCTCGACCACTTAATCTATCACTGAATAGAAACAAAATAAAAAGCTGGACCACTTAATCTATCACTGAATAGAAACAAAATAAAAAGCTCGACCACTTAATCTATCACTGAATAGAAACAAAATAAAAAGCTCGACCACTTTCTCAACTGCTGCGTAAAAAACAAAACACAGCAAGGACACTTTCTTACCCACTGCATAAAAACAAAGTTAGTAAAGGTTTCGTACCTAGGATTATCTCATCAGTAGTGGTTTGGTACCTAGGATTATCGCATCAGTAGTGGTTTGGTACATAGAAACGTATCATCAGCAGTGGTTTGGAACCTAGGATTATCTCATCAGTAGTGGTTTGATGCCTAGGTAAATGTCATCAGTAGTGATGTGTTACCTAAATTATCTTATCAATAGAGATTTGGTACCTAGAATTATCTCATCAGTAGTGATTTGGTACCTAGGATTATCTCATCAGTAGTGGTTTGATACCTGGATTATCTCACCAGTAGAGATTTGGTACCTAGTTTCTCTCATCAGTAGTGGTTTGGTACCTAGGATTATCTCATCAGTAGCGGAAGTTATCTGTTTTATCTCATCAGTAGTGATATGATACCTAATATATCTCATCAGTAGTTGTTTGAAATCTAGGACTATCTCATCAGTAGTGGTTTGGTACCTAGGATTATCTCATAAGTATTGGTTTGGTACATGGATTATCTCATCAGTGGTGGTTTGGCACCAATGATTATCTCGTTAGTAGCGGATGTTATCTGCTTTATCTCATCAGTAGTGGTTTGACGCCTAGGTAAATCTAGCCAGTTGTTATTTGGAACCTAAGATTATCTCAACAGAAATAGTTTGGTACTTGAATTATCTTACCAGTAGAGGCTTGGTACCTAGGATTATCTCATCAATAGTGGTTTGGTACCTAATATTATCTCATTAGCAGTTGTTTGATAATTAGATTTTCTCTCCAACAGAGATTTGGTACCTAGGATTATCTCATCAGTAGTGGTTTGGTACCTAGCATTATCTCATAAGTAGTGGTTTTTGTATCTAGGATTATCTCATCATTATTGGTTTTGTACATGGTTTATCTCATCATTTGTAGTTAGACACCTAAGACTCTCTCATTAGAAGTGATTTGGTACCTGGTTTATCTCATCAGTAGTGGTTTGATACCTTAGATTATCTCATCGGTTGTGGTTTGGTATGTAGGATTATTTATCAGTGGTGGTTTGGCACCTTGGATTATCTTATCGGTGGTGGTTGGGTACATGAATTATCTCATTGGTAGTGGTTTCGTACCTAAGATTGTCTTATCAGTTGTAGTTTGGTACCTTGTTTATCTCATCAGTAGTGGTTTGATACCTATGAATATCTCATCAGTTTTGATCTGGTTTATAGGATTATCTCATCAGTAGTTGTTTGGTACATGGATTATCTCATCAGTAGTTATTTAGTACCTAAGAATATACAATCAGCAGTGCTTTGATACTTAGTTTATCTCATCAGTAGTCGTTTGGTACCTAGGATTAGCTCATCAGTAGGGATTTGGTGCTTAGAGTATCTCACCAGTAGAGATTTAGTACCTAGGAATAGCTCATCAGTAGTGGTTTGGTACCTAGGATTATCACAGCAGTTGTGATTTGGTACCTAGGATAATCTCATCAGTTGTGATTTGGTACCTAGGATTATCTCATCAGTACTGGTTTGTACATGGATTATCTCATCAGTAGGGATTTGGTACCTATGATTATCATCAGCAGTTCTTGGGTACCGGGTTTGTCTCATCAGTATTGGTTTGGTACCTTGATTAATGTCACCAGTAGAGATTTGGCACCAAGGATTATCTCATCAATATTGGTTTGGCACCTAGAATTATATCATCAATAGTGGTTAGGTACCTGGATTATCTCATCAGTAGTGTTTTATTATCTGATAAGTTTTTGCCACTTTAGTACAAGCCGACCTGTACTCGATTGTCTGTCAATCCCTTGAAGGGGGAAAGGGGGCGGGGGTTAGCTATTCTATTAGGTGCTAGCCACCTGCAGGGACAAGATTTATTTTCCTTTCTTACGGTAAAATGAGAGGGTTGTTGCAATCCAATCCACTGTCATGCTTTAACTAATGATTCAGAGAGAGAAAATACATACGAGCTCAAATATTTAGTGATTCCAATGTCCTTATGTGCTGTTAATTTTCATCGTTATTTACAAAACGGTATGTGGTTATTTAGATACATACATACATCCATACATACATACATACATACATACATACATACATACATACATACATACATACATACATACATACATACATACATACATACATATATATATACATACATACATACATACATACGTTTTTTTTTTTTTATAACAAGCCAATGCAAGCCCTTTCTGAGATTCATTCAACCAAGGTAGTGGCAATTTAATACTTTGGTTTTGCTTTTCTTTTATTGAGTGTAGTAGTTTAGAAAGTGGTTTGGTGTTTATTGTTTTATGCAGCAGTTTAGAAAGTATCCTGTCGATTTGCTGTTGTTGTTCTTGTTTTTATGCATCAGTTTAGAAAGTGGTCCGGTGTTTTGTTTTTATGCAGTAGTTGGGAAAGGAGTTCAGTTCTTTTATGCAGTAGTTGAGAAAGTTGTCTGGTGTTGTTGTTTGTTTTTAAAAGCAGTAATTGAGAAGATGGTCTAGCTTAGTTTTACATACAGTTGTACAGAAAGTGGTCTCGTGTTGTTGTTTTTTTTGTTGTTTTTTTTTATGCAGCGGTTTCTATGTAGCAGTTGAGACAGTGATCCAGCCTGCTATTGTTTTTACAGTAGTTGAGAAAGTAGTCGAGCTTTTTGTTTTATTTTCCTAAGCCTTAGTACAATATTAACTATTTTAAATTTAACAAATGCTCCAACTTTGTTTTTGTTTTTATGCAGTGGTACAATATTAACTAGTTTAAATTTAACTAATGATCCAGGTTTTTATTCTGTAGGTGAGAAAGTTGTCTGGTGTTTCTTATGCAGTTGTTGGAAAATTAGTTTGGTGTTTCTTATGCAGTTGTTGGAAAAGTAGTTTGGTGCTTTTATGCAGCAGTTTTTTGCAGGAGTAAACTATAAACTATTTGAAATTTCACTAGTTGTCCAGATAACCCATCAGATATCTACTTTGGACGAAAATTTAATAGGAGCTGTACGCACACATCTCTTTAAACTAGACAAAACAAAACAAGACAGCTTTATTTCAACTCAGCTTGCATTACGCAACCTGTGAAATAAACAATGATATATCCAGTTTGCATGCATGTATAACCATGCGCAATACAGTGATTATAAAATAGTGTAGATGTAACTCAGAATCACGGCATCATCGCATACGCTCACCCCAAAAATGGATACAAACACATAATCATATGAATATCGACATGTCCCCAAATCTTCATGAATAAAAACAAATTTACTATAATTGATACTTCTAACTTGGAAGCAATATAACTGGTATATTAATAATATTTTCTGCTCCTTTTCATACTGAAATTAAAGAAATGGAAACAATTGCTCTATTGTGTGTTTTTTTATTGCATGTTGTGACCGTATGCTATACAAGAAACCGTAATTTTTACTTCAAAAACTTTTGAATGAATACAATACTACAGTAATTGATGGATGGTCAGCTTCTTCTAGAGTGAAGTCACACATAACAGCAAAACCGAGTCCAAGTCAACGAAGGTAATGAAGTCGATAATTTTGAACTATTTAACTCTTCGTTAATATTAGTGGTTGATTTCTGGATTTCATTTGATGTAAACCTGACATTCTTGTTTTTAATTAGCACATGTTGTCCTATAAAAAGCATGAATAAATACTTATTAAATGCCTTTTTTTCCATATTTGACCTTTTAAAGAATGTACCGGTAAAAGCTACCTTATATAATCAATAGTTTTGCGCCGGGTAGACAAACATTTTGTTTTGCTGGAAATTGGTTCAAAAGTCGTGTAAGTAAAAAGACAAAATATTAGTAGAATTTGATAGCACAAGCCTCCAAAAATAAAACCAAAACGTTTTTCACTTCGATATTCTACTCATAAACTGTTGAAGTCTCAAGTACGGAATCACATGTTCCCTCAAGTGGAAACTGACTGACTAAATACAGCTTTTACTGTAGCTAGTTCAAGGCATTTCACGAACGCAAACGTCAGCATGACTTCAACACTGAATATTTTGTAGCCCTCGTACTTTAAGCTCGCATATTCTCTCATAAAAAATCGATACATATGTTTTATTTGAAAGTTGTATGCATAATACGTGGTGCGTCGCTTTAGAATATGTCTATAAAATGACGTGTATGTATGTATGTATGTATGTATGTATGTATGTATGTATGTATGTATGTATGTATGTATGTATGTATGTATGTATGTATGTATGTATGTATGTAAGCTTATTTCCTATTTGCCCGTCTAGGAAAACTGGACTTTTGTTAGTAAACTTACTTAGCTGCTTACCGGCCTCCATATTTCCACGCGACAAAATTCATCGCTGGCTGACATTAATTGATCTGTCATTCCATCTTGGTCTGGGAATCTTCCAGGTCTACTGGTCTTTCAAACGGGTTTCAAAATTATTTCCTCAACACATAAATACTATACTGTGTAACTTAAATACGAAGAATATGAAAGCTTTTCTTCGATAATTTGTGATAATATTGTGTACACAACGACATATGACGCGGCTTTATCCGTTGGGATTATTTAAAAGCAGTATAGGTTACATTTACTAGTCAACCCATTACTTTTATTAGAAAACTACTATCATTGTTTTAGGTTGCTCGTTTCGTAGATATTTACAGTTCGAGTAAAATAAAAATCAAGTAAATATTTTAAGTTAATACTTGGAAGTTCATACTATAGGTCATTACTTCGAGCTGATACTGCAAGTCAATACTTGGAGTTAATACTTTGACCAAATTATCACTGCATGATTTTAAGTTTGGAAAATATTAAGTAAGAACACTACGGTTAAATCTACTAAAGAAGACACTAATGCTAATATTTGGTGATAACTAAAGTATAAATCTATTTAAGTAGTTAACACAATTATTTCCACAGTTTTTTAAATTACCTCTGTGTGTATCTTTTGCGGGCGATATCATTGTCAATTTTGCCTCGGGCAATAGATGTAGATAGCCCAAAGAGAAATACATTGTCACAGTTGTGAATGGCCAAATTAATCATGCAATCGACATATCTTTTGTAGATGAAGATGGAAGAGATAGACATAGGAGACGACGGACAACAACATTACGAGCAAGATATACCCCTTGAATCCCTTAAACCCCTTGAACCCCAGATGAACAGGACATTGTTTCCCCTATTTCCTTATGAAACAAAAGCTATTAACGATTTGCATGAGCTAAAGTATGGTGACGTTGCCTCTTTCTCCTACTATGGTTTTAATCATTGGGGTATTGTCACGGAAGTTAAATTTGAGAACGATCCTAAACAAGGCAAAATGCGCTGCATTCACTACTCAACGCCGAGTATGTCAGGCACAAGAGAAGTCGCTGAAGAGTTGTTCCCGATCAATCTAAAAAAATCGAAAGTCAGACGTCTCCAATTAAATATGCTTAATACTTTTCCCCCACAACAGGTTGTAGTTCGAGCAAGAAAACGAGTCGGGGAGAAAAAATGGAATATAGATTCTAACAGATCAGATCACTTGTGCGTCTGGGCGAAGGTCAAAACGGGGCAAATATCGGAGAGTAGAAAGTGTCCATCTGAGAGTGAGGGAGGAACTGAACATTCTGCTAATCTTAGTTGCCTTCTAATAGGAAAAGCAGATGTGAATCTCATCGATGAGATCCAACCGGGAGACATAGTTGAATATGAGTCCGATACAGGAATCATCGTTAAAATGCAAGACATAAATGAAGGGAGAAGATTCAATATTGATGTAATCACTCTTAAAGACCTTTTTCCTTCCATTGGTAGATGCGTGTCCTATAAAATTGATCTTAATAAGGATCACCTCGTGGTTCACAAATATCATCCAGAGCGCTGTGTCAGCATGCAACAGCGAGTAAAAAGAGCCGTCAATATGATAGACAAAGAGAGTCAAAGATGGACCCAAGCTGGTTTTATTAAAGACATCATCCTTCAGCCCCGTGTGAGCAGGGCACTGTTGTTCCCAATTCAATGTGATATGATAGAAATAAAGGATTTGTCAGAGATTCAAATTGGGGACGTTGTCTCTATCACCTACTATGCTAAGGATCATTTGATCATTATTTCAGATGTTGAATTTAAAGATGATCTTAAACGCGGCAAGGTACGCGGTATCCATTACGCATTACCGCGTTTGTTTGACGAAAGAGTAGTCGCCGAAGATTTTTTCGAAATAAATCTCGAAAAGTCCAAGATGACACGTCTGCAATTAGACATGTTTAATACCTTCCCCTCAAATGAGGTTGTATGTAGAGCGAGGAAACGCATTGGTGAGAAAAAGTGGCATTTTTCATCAAATAGGTCCCAGCATTTATGCCTTTGGGCGAAGGTGAAAATGGTTAACTTATCTGAGGAAAATCCGCAAATAGAATGGAGAAATGAGGGTCTTGGAGGTCTGACTATCGTGGAAAAAGTTAGCGTGCATCTTATGGATGAGATCCAACTTGGTGACGTAGTGAAGTATAAGTCCGATAGAGGAATCATCGTCGAACTGGTTGATACAAACGAAGGGAGAATATTTGATATGGATATAGTCGTTCTCAAATGTCTTTTTCCATCCTATGGCAGGCGCGTGTCACACAGAATCAATCTTAATGAGGATCACGTTACAGTGTACAGATATAACCCAGCACAGTGTGTTAGTATGGAAGAACGTGCTCAAAGAGCTCTCCAGAGGATAGACGAAGAGAGCCCACGATGGACACAAAATGCCTTTATTGAAGACATTATCCGGAAGCCGAAGGACCACAATTGACAATTACTGAGTCTTCTTGCGTAAAGAAATATGACTTTTAGACTTGCAGGATTGCTGCTAAAACACCATGAATTACATATATACAATTTTCAAGATGGAAACGAGTTTCAGATGGTCAGTTAGATATACATTGTTCAGCTATATAAATCGGAGAAAGCGATATATTTAAATTTAAATACAAACTATTCATATTACAGTGATAAACAGTCTAACGTGCGGTCATGTGTTAAGTCAAGCAAAGATTTAACTGAATTCTTTGATTGTACGCTCGGGACTAAACAAGGTTGTGTTCCGAGTCCACTATTATTTTTTGTTTCATTAAGATTCGACACGGTTACTGGGAGAAAATTATGTTGGAGGTATTTTTATATAAAAAAAATATCCCTGATATTTCAGCACTATTATTTGCTGATGATGTACTTAATTGCGCTGATACAGCGATAGCATTACAACAATAGATACACATACTAGAATGTTTTTGTTATACCACTGGAATGGTGGTTAACTTGGATAAGACACAAGTAATTGTATTTCGCAATGGAGGATCTTTAAGAAATTATGAAACATGATTTTTTAACGGGGCACAAATTGGTACAGATTCATTTTACAAATATATGGATCTTATCTTTACACCCAAATTATCCTGGACGAAGGCTAAAGAAATATTATTAGCACAGAGTATCAAATCTATTATGTCCTTTTTTTTATTACCAAAGGAAGTTGGGGTTCTTTTATTGTGAAGATGCCTTTAAAATATTTAATACTATGGTAAAACTTATGGTATGGTTCTGAAATTTGGGACGACACGTTTTCAGAATGTATTGAAAGTGTTCAAAGTCGCTTCTGCAAACAATATGTATCGTATTCAATGTGAATAATTATGTTGCCTTTTGAGAAGATGACGGACTACTGTTGCGTGTTACATATTACTCTAGGTGTGTTAAATATTTAGTGTAAATTGTTACATATTGATAGGCTCGAGATTCAGATGTTCTAGTCATAAACTATTTATAGCGGCTGATTGACATGATGGTGTTACTACTTCATATCGTTTGTGTAATTTTTGTTATCGTAGTAATTTGTAGCTTATAGAAGATGAATATCATGCATTTTTCTGTTGTAAACATTAAGAAGATCTTAGAGAAAAGTATTTAGACAGTTCTTGGTATACTGATCCATCTCTAGAAAAATTGTATGGTTTTATGTCAGCACAAAATCCTTTTCTTATTCACAGAGCTGCATTATTTATCTACCATTTGTTATTCACAGAGTTGCATTATTTATATACCATATGATGCGTCAACTAGAAAATACATACAATATTTGGTATTAACACAATATCAATATATGCGCTTCAGTTGATGTATTTTGTCTTTGTATATGTTATTGTATTATGGGCCGGTGGTCCAGATCACCAATTAAAGGATCTTACTTACAGTATTCTAAATTTTCTATAACAGCTTTCTGCGGGAGTTTTTTCTTTTTTTTTTTTTTTTTTTTTTCTCCTCTTCTTCTTCTACAGAGATCAACATTCGTGCACATATTCGGTAAATCTTAAATGTAAGATATGGTAAGACGTGTTAAATATGATAAGATGAATGCGTCCACAGCTCCAGAAAAAGTTTAAAAAGTTAAATGTGTACCCTATCCTTACCACCCCATTCTTTCACGTATCTATCAAACGTTCCCTTTGATACACATACATACATCCAAACATATGGACATATGCAAGTGTGTACATATGCACAAAGAATGAATATGTTCGTGTATCCCATCCATTCATACAGAGAGTCGGACAAACATGTAATACAATACATAAAAAAATCTCTGATTGAAGAAGTAAATATCCGTGTCTCTGATTTATATCAACATCTGGTTTAATGCGGAAGAATGTATGGAGATCGACACTAATTTACATCAACATCTGGTTTCGTGCAGGGAAATGTATGGGCATCGACACTAACTTACATAAACGTCTGGCTTCATGCCAAGGAATGCATGGGGATGGACACTAATGTACATAAACATCTGGTTTCATGCAGGTAAATGTATGGGGATCGATACTAATTTACATATACATCTGGTTTCATACAGGTAAATGTATGGGGATCGATACTAATTTACATAAACATCTGGTTTCATGCAGGGAATGTATGGGGATCGATACTAATTTACATATACATCTGATTTCATGCAGGTAAATGTATGGGGATCGATTCTAATTTACATAAACATCTGGTTTCATGCAGGGAATGTATGGGGATCGATACTAATTTACATATACATCTGGTTTCATGCAGGTAAATGTATGGGGATCGATACTAATTTACATCAACATCTGGTTTCATGCAGGTAAATGTATGGGGATCGACACTAATTTGCATAAAGATCTGGTTTCATGCATGTAAATGTATGGGGATCGACACTAATTTACATAAACATCTGGTTTCCTGCAGGTAAATGTACAGGGATGGACACTAATTTACATAAACATCTGGTTTCATGCAGGTAAATGTATGGGGATCGACACTAATTTGCATAAAGATCTGGTTTCATGCAGGTAAATGTATGGGTATCGACCCTAAATTCTGGTTTCATGCAGGTAAATGTATGGGTATCGATACTAATTTACATCAACATCGGGTTTCATTCAGGGGAATGTATGGGGATGGAAACTAATTTACATAAACATCTGGCTTCATGGATATAAATGTATGGGGATCGATACTAATTTACATAAACATCTGGTTTCATGCATGTAAATGTATGGGGATCGACACTAATTTACATAAACATCTGGTTTCCTGCAGGTAAATGTACAGGGATGGACACTAATTTACATAAACATCTGGTTTCATGCAGGTAAATGTATGGGGATCGACACTAATTTGCATAAAGATCTGGTTTCATGCAGGTAAATGTATGGGTATCGACCCTAAATTCTGGTTTCATGCAGGTAAATGTATGGGTATCGATACTAATTTACATCAACATCGGGTTTCATTCAGGGGAATGTATGGGGATGGAAACTAATTTACATAAACATCTGGCTTCATGGATATAAATGTATGGGGATCGATACTAATTTACATAAACATCTGGTTTCATGCAGGGGAATGTATGGGGATCGACACTAATTTAGATATACATCTGGTCTCCTGCAGGTAAATGTGTGGGGATGGACACTAATTTACATGAACATCTGGTTTCGTGCAGGGAAATGTATGGGCATCGCCACTAACTAACTTACATAAACGTCTGGCTTCATGCCAGGGAATGCATGGGGATGGACACTAATTTACATAAACATCTGGTTTCATGCAGGTAAATGTATGGCGATCATCACTAATTTACAGATACATCTGGTTTCATGCAGGTAAATGTATGTTGATCGCTAATAATTTACATAAACATCTGGTTTCATGCAGGTAAATGTAAGGGGATCGATACTAGTTTACATCAACTTCTGGTTTCATGCAGGGAAATGTATGGAGATCGACACTAATTTACATCAACATCTGGTTTCATGCATATAAATGTATGGGGATCGCTAATAATTTACATAAACATATGATTTCATGCAGGTAAATGTATGGGGATCGATACTAATTTACATAAACATCTGGTTTCAAGCAGGTAAATGTATGTGGATCGATACTAATTTACATCAACATCTGGTTTCATGCATGGGGATCGACACTAAGTTACATATACATTTGGTTTCATGCCAGGAATGAATGGGGATGGACACTAATTTACATAAACATCTGGTTTCATGCAGGTAAATGTAGGTGGATCGACACTAATTTACATAAACATCTGGTTTCATGCAGATAAATATATGGGGATCGATACTAATTTACATAAATATCTGGTTTCATGCAGGTTGATGGGGATCGAAAATTCAGATCAAGAATAAGGATCTCTAATTGCTTGCTCGAGGAATAAAATAAGCTTACGGAAATAGAGTCTACAAGGTTAGGAGTAAGCTAATTGAAATGAACTATCCACAGCACTTAAAATTACTATTATAGTTCTACGAAGCACACACCTGCGGAAAAGGTATTGTTCATAACGTAATTTTGACATTATGTTTCGGCCTACATTTAAAGTAATAAAACTTGAATTAAACTAAAATGGTTAGCATATAGTTTCTGTTTTAACAACCGATTTTTTCCTAGCAATTTTTCCAAGATTTTCATAATTTTGTTTTTATTTGACATTTAAACGGGACGCCTTCAATGCTATCTCTCATAAAATTTACTTCTTCGTGTGCTAACAATGGTGATAAATGTACCGTATATGCTCCCGTATATAATCCAATACCAACTGCAAACTGTATAGACCCAGATCTGCAGTCGCATAATGCGCCGGCAGATCTGGGTCTATGCAGTTTATAATGACTAATCAGTAGAACAAAAAACATAGATCCTGATCTGCCGGCGCATTGTGCGACGGCAGATCAGGGTCTATGTTGTTTGCATTTAAACCAGGACTATACACGAGTATATACGGCAGCAAATTACACTCAAGCCTCTAACTATTTCAAATTATATTTTGAAGACGGTAAATGGTCTTTTTTTGTACTTAATCATAATATACATGGTCACGGAATTTACGTTCCTATTCATAATATTTACTATTGGTATTGACGTAAAACGTAACTGTTACGCATGAACATAGAGGCTTTATTTCATGAATAAATTCCTATTTAGCGAAATTTTTGTAATTGGTTCAAGAGAAACATACATGTGTTTTACTTGATAATTGCAATCAAGGCTAAAACATAAATCCATTATCTGGTCAATTTGTAAGCACATTTATATCTATTAAAGTAGCACTGAATTTTGATAGAACATAATGAAATAAAGAAGACTATCTTCCCATCACCAACAATCAAATTTGATCAAAATCAGTCGAAATGTTTTGAAGTTTTGAGGATTTAATAATTTTTTCCAGGGGATGTAACTCATTTTAAAATTAACATCTTTTCTTGAGTTTTATTACTTTACAGAGTAGGAAAAACTATTTAAAATATTTGTAATTTTCTTTAAAATGACATAAGACACTTGCTTTTTCCGTTATTTTAAATAGTATTGATGTTAATTAACATTCATTTTTATAAATGAGAATGAATGTATGTAATTTATTATACTAATAAATGATATATGAATATGGTACATCAGATATAATGCTGAGATTTTAAGATGTTCAACTTGTTTTATAAATTATTGAAAGAGCAGTTTTCAATGCAGTTAAAATATATTTCAGTACCTTCAACCGTTTTTTTATTCAACACTGCAACAAAATTACCATTAATTAGCGTTAACCGAGACGAATATACTTTGTAACAATTTGTAATCTTCTACTATCACTTAATCGAAACTCACGAATATTAATTAGCTGGAATATAAAATATATCTCACCCCAATATTTCAAAATTTCAGTATCTCAAAAGGTTTTGAACGGGTTTTGATGCGATATTCACTGTTATTTAAGTCAGTGTGTCTTTTTTATTTTTTTATCTTCATTTGTAGACTTCTGTGCCACTTTAATAATGATATTTAAAATTGTTTACTATTAGATACCGACGGAATACGGGTTCCAAAGCTTCCATTCAGAATGCCCCCCTCTACCTCCACCCCACCCCCGTCCTTTGATGTAAAGGTATGATTCCTATTTTAATTTCGACATTATCCTTCGCCCTATATATGTAAAGTAAGAAAACGCAAGTATATATGTAATAAAGTTCAGTTTGTACAATCAGCGATTTCCCTAGCAATTGATTCAAGATCGCTTTTATTTTTATTTGTCGTTCCCATCAATGACGTGATGAGAATGGTTTTATATGACATTTCAAAAGGACGCCTCGAATGTTACCACTTGTCTGGTTTACTGTGTTATTCATGTTGATTATTATTAAGTATTGTCTTTTCCGTCAACTTCTATTAAAAATATCAGGTCAGTTCTAAAATCTCTTAAAAAGGTAAGGTGAGTAAACTTCCGACAAGCTATATAAGTCTTTTTACTCTTTTTACTCATACGAACAACATTACAAATACGCTAGGCAATTTAGTGCTTTGTAAGTAAGAGGATTCTAATTTTTTTTTGTCTTCTCAACAGTAATCTAAGCTTCAAACTGAATATATTGCACATAAGTCTATTATTGCCTAAGGACAGGAACGTGCATTTGAATTAAGAACTTAGTCTTTTGTCTGATATTAGAGCTGGAGACAGGTCAAAACATTCAAAAATATTTCATATCTTGGTCTCATTCATCTCCAGTGACAATGTCCTGAAAAAAAGGAATTTAAATATAGTTATCGTGCGTGACTTTGACTTTTTGATCAGGGAAAGGGAAAAGGCCATAGCTGTACACTAATTTGTTAACACCACACATTATATGCCGCGCGCTATCAAAATGCTATACAATATAAATTGTGTTCTACTTTCTAGCGGTGTGACCGATTTTTTATTTTGATATCACTAGTAAGACAGTCAACATAAGTAACCTGGAAAACCCTGTACCATTTATCGTGTAGTGGACGTTGTCTACCTACATAAAAATATGACGCAGTTGGATAATAATCACATATTATTGTCCCTGTAATCATTTGGTAATAGTCACAGCTTCATTGGAATCATTTGGTAATAGTCACATCTGTCATTGGAATCATTTGGTAATAGTCATATCTGCCATTAGAATTATTTGGTAATAGTCACAGCTGTCACTGGAATCGTTTGGTAATAGTCACAGCTGCCAAAGATGACTTAAACATGAAAACACTAAAAAGCATATTTTACCCTTATACTTCCGTGACCATAACGAACATTATGAAAATGTCAAATAATTCATCGCACATTCATTGCTATACAGATTAAAACTTGTGTAAGCAGAAATTGATAAACGGTTACTGATATCTTTGAATTAAAGTTGCCCTCCCCTCCACCCCCCTGCAAAAAAAAAGAAAAAAAAAGAACAACAACATAAACAAAAAGAAACAACAAACACGCCTAATGCGTGATACATTTGCAAGTAAGATGCTAGTACTGAATCTTAAAGTTTTCATATTTTATTGTGAGACTTACAAGCAACGTTGGTGGGTGCAAATAGCTAGGACTAGTGGTTTCCTAAACTTCCAGCGTCTTATAGGAATAAGGAATTCTAAACTCTCTAACTCTATTTAGTATTTTTGGAGGAAGAAGTGAATTAAAACCTTAAACTCACAATTATACATCACCGTTTGCGACCATATATTAATCTGACAGAATTAAAGGTTAACAATGTTATATCAGAAAAAAATGATAATAGAAAATTTCGTAATTTATGCACATATTATTAAAATAACTTTGTACAATCTCCGTATTTACGGAAGAGATTTGTATTTTCTCACTTTGCAATCTATATGCCTGTTATATATGTCTTCACGATTTCTATCATGATTTTTTTCGATTTAAATATTTACAACTGGAAAAGACGCTTAGATTTGGAATATTCCTCATAGTCCCTCTCCGTTGGTTCACGACATCTCTGGTAAGGAATATTCAGGAGTACACTGATGATTGCTAAAATGAGGGGAAAAACTGTATGGAATATTCTTTTATAACTAATGATGGTAATGCTAGGGATCTTTTGTTTAGAATATTCATAGGAAACTGTTTACATTTGTACAAGGTGTTTAGAGTCTTGAATATTTAATTATTTTCTGATTTCGTTTGTATTTGATGTATTGAATATTTCAGTTACTCTACTAACGGTGCTATGAGGCATGCAATGTTCGGAATTTCCTGAGCCTGGAATATTCATTACCGTCTATACTCGCGTATAATACCATCTGCAAACTGCATAGACCTAGATCTTGGTCTATGCAGCTTGTAAGAACTAATCAGTAAAACAAACAACATAGACCCTGATCTGCCGGCGCATTACATACGGTAATAACTTTTTACGGTGGTATGATGCATCATTTGTATTGAATATTACTTGTAAACTTTTAACCATTGTATACGGCATGTATGATAAGGAATATTCCTGGCAAAGAGTCTACATTTATATAGAGCTTCTATTGGTGTGAATATTTTAGTTAGTTTGCTGCGTTGGTATGATACTTCTGTTGTTGGAATATTTCACGTACCATGTTTACGATGGTAGGGGATATCAAATGGCTGGAATATTTCCAATAATTTGTTGACAGTAATAAGAAACATATCTAGTCTGGAATATATTCCAGTTACACAAGTCACGTTTATATAAAGTAGCTATGGTCTGGAATATTTATGTTTCTTGATGTAATTTTATCAAGTATCTATACTCTAGAATATTCCATTTTGTTACGGTGGTCTGAAGCACCTGTGGTTTTGCTTATTCCATTTTTTATGGTGGTATGAAATATCTATGGTCCGAAATATTCCATTTTGTTACGGTGGTATGAAGCATCTATGGTCTGGAATATTTCAGTTACTCTAGATTTGTTTGTGGTATGAAGCTTATATTGACTGCAATATTTAAGTTGCCCTTCTTACTCTGCTATCAGATATCAGTCGTAATGGATATTCCATGTAAACAGTTTACAATTGTTTGGAAAATTTCATTTATTCCGCTTACATGAAGGTCAGGAGTCTATGGTCTTTTAAGACTACTAAAATCCGGAATATTCTACGTCATAATTTAAATCGCCCTGTGACATTACAGATTGGAATACAACTAAATAGTGTTTTACATGACATTACAGATTGGAATACAACTAAATAGTATTTGACATGACATTGCAGATTGGAATACAACTAAATAGTATTTGACATGACATTACATATTGGAATACAACTAAATAGTATTTTACATGACTTTACAGCCTGGAATACAACTAAATAGTATTTGACATGACATTACAGATTGGAATACAACTAAATAGTATTTTACATGACATTACAGATTGGAATACAGCTAAATAGTATTTGACATAACATTACAGATTGGAATACAACTAAATAGTATTTTACATGACATTAGTCCAAAACTTATCAACATTTGACTTTATTTTTTTCATCTTCGCTGAACGGAAAAGAAAACTGATTTTCTTCAAATGACCCTAATTTTTCGTGTGAATCTGTACGGATTTCCTTGAATGGTCTTAAATTGTATGAGCTAGAAACCTAGACAGCTTATAGCAAAGAATATCTTTCAGTTTGTTGTGGAAGTTTATCCTCTCTTTCAAAGTCACGACTCGATAAACCAATAAAATAGAAGATCACAAGTATTCGCAGATCATGATTCCTCTAAACTTAAATGTGTCATGCAAGACTACAGTATATGAACCATGATTGGTGTTGTCAAAGGTGCTGTCTATAAGATTTGTGAAGACGTACATGTGACAAAAATTTGATATATTAACTATATAGTAATAGTATTTCCCAATTGGACACTGCCTCCTGTTTAATCATCCGTGACGAGCCAAATTATATCAGTATCAGTATGTCAAGTTCGACAGACCTTATGCCAAACTCAGCAGCCACAGAGATGTATGGTTACTGATTAGACTGAATACAGTTGCTCAACAAGGCTAACTACACTGAAAGTGCGCGCACATATATTACATGCATTCATTTACATCATAGTTTAGTAAAATAACATTATTATTCAGTAAAAGGGTAATAGATAAATTTAGTATATTCCCAAAACAAATAGAAACTGTAAACAACAAAATGGAGATTTAACTTAATAATGCATTTCAGGACATCATTCTCATTTCTTCTTTTTTTAAGATATAACTCATGGGTGACAATCGCCCCATTTCTCCGCATAGATTTGACATGTGTCTTTATTACTAGTCGAACATTTTCCCTATTTTAGTATTTTTTTCTCACATATTGCAAAGGATTTTAAACAAATGTCCAGCATTTTATTTTTCACTTAAACTATTCAAAGTATGTCCTTTACATTATTATTTTCAAACCTACATTAGCAATTTCAACTCGGCCTTTTCATGGCAGGAAATCTTTTACCGAATCAAAAAAAAAAAAAAAAAAAAAAAACCCAAACAAACAACGATTTGTTTAATATTTACGACTTGCACTAAATTTCAATGGATTGAAAAGGTTGACAACAATGCAAAATTGTCTTTTTTAATTATTATTATCATTAGTAGTATTAGTAGTAGCATTAGAGGTTGTTGTAGTAGTAGTAGCATTAGTAGTTGTTGTAGTAGTAATAGTAGCATTAGCGGTTCTAGTAGTAGTAGTAGCATTAGAGGTTGTAGTAGTAGTAGTAGCATTAGTGAGTATAGCAGTAGTAATAGCATTAGCAGTTGTTTTAGTAGTAGTAACATTAGTAGTTGTTGTAGTAGCAGCTGTGGTAGCAGTAGTAGCATCAGTAATTGTTATAGTAGTATTAGCATTAGTAGTTGATGTATTAGTAGTAGCATTAGAGGTTGTAGTAGTGGTAGTATTAAGGGTTGAGGTAGTAGTAGTAGCATTAGCCGTGGTTGTAGTAGTAATAGCGTTAGAAGTTGTAGTAGTAGTAATAGTAGCAGTAGTAGCTGCGGTAGTATTAGTAGCATTAGAGGTTGTAGTAGTATTAGCTTTAGAGGTTGTAGTAATAATTGTAGCATTAGTAGTTGTTGTTGTGACAGTAGCATCAAAGGTTGTAGTAATAGTAGCATTAGTACCTGTTCTAGTAGCAGTAGCATTAGAGGGTGTAGTAGTAGTTGTAGCATCAACAGTTGTTGAAATAGCAGTAGCATTAGAGGCTATGATAGTAGTAATAACATTAGCAGTTGTCGTAGTAGTAGTAGTATCATTATCAGTTGTCGTAGTTGTAGTAGCAATAGCAGTTGTCTCAGTAGTAGTAGCATTAGAGGTTGTAGTAGTAGTAGCATTAGAGATTGTAGTAGTAGTAATTGTTGTAGTAGCATTAGGTAGCGGTTGTAGTAGCAGGTATTGTAGCAGTAGTACCATAATTACTTGTTGTAGTAGCAGTAGAATTGGAGGTTGTAGTAGTAGTAGCATTAGTAGTTTTTGCAGTAGTAGTAGCATTAGCAGTTGTTTAGTAGTAGTAGCATTAGAGGTTGTAGTAGAAGTAGCATTAGATGTTGTAGTAATAGGAGCATTATAGGTTGTTGTAGAAATAGTATCATTAGTAGTTGTTGTAACAATAGAAGCATTATAGGTTGTAATAATAGTAGCAGCATTAGTAGTTGTAGTAGAAGTAGTAGTATCATTAGCGGTCGTAGTATTAGTATCATTAGTAGTTGTTGTAGTAGCAGTTGTTGTAGTTGTAGTAGTAGCATTATTATTTGTTGTAGTAGTAGTGGCATTAGAAGCTGTAGTAGTAGTAGCATTAGTAGTTGTAGTAGTAGTAGCATTAGTAGTAGTAACATTAGAGGTTGCTTTAATAATAGTAACATTAGTAGTTTTTGTAGTAGTAGCATTAGTAGTTGCAGTAGTAGCAGGAGAGGTTGTTGTAGGAATAGTAGCATTAGTAGTTTTTGTATTAGTAGTAGTAGTAGCATTGGCTGTTGTTGTAGTAATAGTAGTAACATTAGAGGTTGTTGTAGTAGTAGTTGTTGTTGTTGTTGTTGTTGTAGGAGTAGTGGTATCAGTAGTTGTAGTAGTAGTAGTAGTAGCAGCAGGAGCAGTAAAGTTATGTGGACTATATCAATATTATCTATAAAAATATTAGTAGTATTTGACTGCTTCACATTTGTTTTACGGACACAAACCTATAGTCTCTTCAGTTATCTCCAACAAACTTAATACCAGACTTTCCGTCTACGTAATGATAATGTGCATCATTTTAGTTTGTATAAATAAAAACATGGGACAGACGCCAAGTTTTAAAATTAAATGAACATTTATAATATCAACCTCTGACACGCAATAACTTTCAGACTGTTTTCAACTAGTATTATACCCAAAGTTTTACTACTACTACTACTACTCTGTTACCCTAAAACGCCGGACCTTCTCCCATATTTTGTAATCCAGGACCAGGCAGTAATGAATAGGAAGAACTGAATTGTTTGATGTGGAATCCAGTGGGGAAAAACAAAGCTATAACTATCCTCTCTCTGAATTTGCTCTGATTTTCACAACACAACTATAAACATCTGATTATTTAAATGATTCTTCATAGACTGACCATTAGAGCAAGAATGAAATATTTTTTACCAAACTTCCTATATATAAAAACACAAGTTATCTAATTGTAAACAAAAGAAAACCTGATCTCGAATTCGAAGTAAACAACTTGTTTACATCCTATAACCAACGATAAAGTTAAATATGTAGGACAAGTTAAATATATACACATTATACATAACAATCAATATACTGTATATGTTATCCATTTGGAGAATTAATACCTCATTATATGATTAAACGACTGTATACATATAGGTTCATAACAATTACTGATTTACCTTGGTGGATATACAGGAACCATTTACTCATCCTGATAAATAAATACATGAATAAAGATCGTAATTACTGTGTGAGATGGTTTACATTAAATAACTGTACCCAATTACACCCTCTCTTTTTACTAAAACTCGCTAGATACTCTTTTCACAGACCGTGAGTTTAACTTCTCCTTAGTCAGATTGTTACTGGTATTGTTGGTATTTTTCGGTGTTTACTTTCAAGAGATAAAGTAGAATAAGCTTTTGAGATTTTAGCACAATGATTATTTAAGATATGCCTAGTGTCAATACTTTTGAGATTTTAGCACAATGATTATGTAACAGATGTCCAGTGTGAAAACTTCTGAGATTCTAGCACAAAGATTATGTAATAAATGTCCAGTGTCAATACTTTTGAGATTTTAGCACAAAGATTGTGTAAACAATGTGCTTTGTCAATACTTTTGAGATTTTAGCACAATGATTATGTGACAAATGTCCAGGGTCAATACTTTTGAGATTTTAGCACAATGATTATGTAAGATATGCCTAGTGTCAATACTTTTGAGATTTTAGCACAATGATTATGTAACAGATGTCCAGTGTGAAAACTTCTGAGATTCTAGCACAAAGATTATGTAACAAATGTCCAGTGTCAATACTTTTGAGATTTTAGCACAAAGATTGTGTAAACAATGTGCTTTGTCAATACTTTTGAGATTTTAGCACAATGATTATGTGACAAATGTCCAGGGTCAATACTTTTGAGATTTTAGCACAATGATTATGTAAGATATGCCTAGTGTCAATACTTTTGAGATTTTAGCACAATGATTATGTAACAGATGTCCAGTGTGAAAACTTCTGAGATTCTAGCACAAAGATTATGTAACAAATGTCCAGTGTCAATACTTTTGAGATTTTAGCACAAAGATTGTGTAAACAATGTGCTTTGTCAATACTTTTGAGATTTTAGCACAATGATTATGTGACAAATGTCCAGGGTCAATACTTTTGAGATTTTAGCACAATGATTATGTAAGATATGCCTAGTGTCAATACTTTTGAGATTTTAGCACAATGATTATGTAACAGATGTCCAGGGTCAATACTTTTGAGATTTTAGCACAATTATTATGTGACAAATGTCCAGTGTGAAAACTTGAGATTTTAGCACAATGATTATGTAACAAATGTCCAGTGTCAATCTCTATTACTGCGTGGTAACAAAAATCATAATCCTGGATCATATTGCTGCACACAACCAATATTATCGTGTCATGATCCGTGAACTACCTATTATCATACTACTGAAATCTCAATACTACAATAAATGGAGATGATCATTGGACCACTTACTATCATGCTACTAAAACCTTATTATTGAGATAAATGGAGAGAGAGAGAGAGAATATCTCAGAGTCGCTATGGTAATAGTTTCTCTCCGTCTCCGTCTCCATCTCTAAATATATATATATATATATATATATATATATATATATATATATATATATATATATATATATATATATATATATATATATATATCGTACATTTTTGCAAAATAGATTAGGAATTTCGTTGTACGTTGATTTATGTCAGATAGATCCGGAGTGACTGTGTATTCAGAGCAAAATGAATTACTGGATTGCCAAGCGTGAGTATCTAGTACTCGTGAATGCAAGACAGGACGAGTGGTGCCCTAATTTGATACCAATATCCATCAGGGGACAAATTATAACTCTTTAACCTGTATATCAATCACATCACGGTTGATTTGATTTATAATCACTAGTTTATGCCTGAAGAGATAAGAGAAGTACGCTTTCTGCGCTTTCAATTCTTTATAAAATGATATACATCTTAAGCAACGCTAATATCTCCTTTCTTCTGACATTACTAACAAATTACAGGCTAAAGAATTTAATTTTAAATTATAAAACTCAGACACTTTTTATGTAAAAGGTCGCAATATTTTCACGCATTTGTTCATATTATCTCTGTCTGCTTTTAAACATCTTTACAGAGTCTCTGCGTTTCTTCATCGGGTAGCTTGTTCAAGTTATCTGTTGTGCATATTTAGCCCAAAGACTCTTTGATAACTCGTTTAGCATAATGAGAGATTTAAGGGCATTTTTTCATATCCAAACATTGAAAGCCGTGCTCTGTGACCTATAGGTCCCACAAGTGATCAAGTTTTAAAATTGTTGCCTTCGTTACAATAATTGCATGCACAATACTATGATTCTATCCAGTGTTGTTGCTACTATAATTTCCACTACGTGCTATAATTTATTGTTATCAGTTAGTTTATTTATAGTAACATACTGGGATCCCAGCAAACCCCGCACAACTGTCATAAAATTCACATTATCTCCCTGCTGAGGATATCTATAATAAAGGTTCAAACTTTGAATAATAGAAGATGGATTGATCGAATGGGGCAAATGCGTTCATGTCATTACGCAGTTGCAAATGAAATTCTATTGATTAGGGATTGTTTATCTGCAGCTGTCGTATTCAGCAGGCTTGGATCTTCCTTACAGTTATATAAGATTAAAACGAGTCATCAAATAACACTGGAATAACAATTGTAGAAACATATTTATTTTATATTTACTCTGTGTTCAATTAGTGTTTTCAGTATTGTCGGCACTTTGCTTTCCGGGGATGGGGGTGGGGGTGGGGAGATATGTGTGTAATCTTTATATATTTTGACCTGATGATTGAGCAAGCTGAATAGATATAGACTTGTCGAGTCATACGGATTATCCAGTGCATCTCTGGAAAATGCTCAAGCTGACCAATTAAAACAAACCCTATGCACTTATTACTATTATAGACAACATATTATCCAGTTACAACATTCATATTTGCTACTGTCCTCTACTGAGCTCTACTAACACTATTATTGCTTCTTGAACTTTGAATGGGTTTATCAAATACCACTTATCTATTAAGCTGGCGCATTTTCATTACATGAATAGAACTACACAGGAATCCGAGCTTAAACCCAATGACAATCATATGATTTAGGATTTTCCATGCAGAGGATATTTATGTTAGCTGATACTTGTCATCCCGTAGGCATCAAATAGAAATGATATGACAAGACAGGTCGGAACATACAAGAAGCAAAATCTCTATCCAGGTGCGTTGTCATACATATATCTATTTTACCTCTTTGCTTTTCAGACTTTATCATTTGTGTACAGCCGTTTAACTTGCTTTATTTACAACTTTAGACTTTTAGAGTTCTCCGGCATTTTGCTTCAATCGTGATTAATATGCTGTATACATGGATACATTTCCACGTGGTATATTTTTTGCGACTTTCGATGTCAAGCCGAAAACTGTACATATTTAAAGTTGTAGAAATTATTGGAAATTAGGTTGCGTTCTACATATATTATGTATTTCTGAGGGAGTGACGGGTGTAAGATGAAGTTGTTTGCATTTGAACTTTCATGTACTCTGGCTGAAATTTCTTTACATATTGTACTTGCGGAAATTGTACATGATCTAAGCACACAGCTGACCAAAATGGCTGATCCTATGTGCTCGAAAAAATAAGCCTGAATTAGTCCAAAGTACACTATCTTTACCAGTTATTAAAATTGGAAAAACGAATTTTGCAGAGTAGGCAATACCAGCTTCTGAAAGTGCAATGAATGAATTACAAAATATATAAAAAGTACACAAATTATCGGCTCGATTTTTTACAATTTACCTTAAGTTTTTTTTTTTAATACCCAGGATAACCAGTCAGGAAAACCTGGCAAATTCTTTTTCTTTAAAAATATAACCCTATGCAAAATATGAAACTGTAGAGCGCCACCTTAAACAAATATTAAAATTTGTGCAGTTTCTTTTATAACTTTCATATCATCATGTATGATTTTCTCAACAAAACGGTTGACGTTATGCATGAAAATAAACTAATTGTGCTTATTTTGCTCCTGCTTACACAATATGCTTTGTGTCAGTATTGTGTGTGCAATGAATTTAATTATGGGGAAATTAGAAGTCTTAGAATACATCAGTAGAGTCAAATTAAATTTAAAACTGTTGCATTAAGTGAAAGAAAAATATAGCAAAACTGTTTCTTTTCATTCAGTTGTAATACAGTTAAGGAAAAAATAATGACAAAGCAGATTCGCTTTCGTCCATATACTAGTCTTAGAAAAATAAGCAAACGTGTTACTCTTTGACCTTTGTGAACCTAATCTGTTTCCATCACTTTTCAAACTGTAAAATTTATTACTGGCATCTCAGGAATATTTGTGTGAAGTTTCATGTTCCTTTCTTTCAGCAGAACATTGGTTGCTCTGTTGAGAAAATGCAATGTGCATTTTTACAATAGCTCACTTTTCATCAGGGGGGGGGGGGGGGGAGCTGGGCTTGTGTGTGATTTTGCTACTAATGAATATTATCCTGTGGAAAAAATACATGAGAATTATTCAAAGGAATGTTTAGATGTTTGTGACTTAATTGTTTCAGCCATGCAACAAAATTTTAATCATACAATAATAATACCTATGTGGTCTCTATGGTGGCGCTCTACAGATATTACGTACTTCTGAGGGAGTGACTGGTGTAAGGTGAAGTTATTTGCATTTGTAACATGCACGTTGGAGAGAATGTTGGCAAATCTCTATGCTACTTTCATGTACTGTGACTGAAATTTCTTTACATATTGTACTTGTGGAAATTTTACATGATATAAGCACACAGCTGACCAAAAAGGCTGCTCCCATGTACTCGAAAAATTGACATCAATTAGTCCAAAGTACACTATCTTTACCAGTTATTAAATTGGGAAAACGAATTTTGCCAGAGTAGGCAGCTTCTGAAAGTGCAATGAATGAATTTCAAAATATATAAAAAGTCAAAAAAGTTATAGGCTCTTTTCATTTTTTTTTTACAATTTACCTTTGAAATCCAGGAAGTGAGAATAACCAAGCATATATTAAATTATTTATGTCGGTAACAGAACAATTCATCAAATTTTTAATGCACTGAACAAATACAGTTTATCAACACAGAAACCCAATATGTTGGAACAGTCCTTACATTCGTTGTTTCAATGTCTTAATTCCTTACTTTTCATTGTACTTATATTTCTTTTCGACAGCATCTGGTCTATATTCGTTGCGCCATAATTTCTCAGAAATTGTCTTTCAACTAGTTCCAGCATTGAGCTAAATGATGAGTAAATATAGAAATCTGGAATTGAACTTTAACCCAAATAAAAATATGAGGGATACTTATTTTACCATAGGGTGTATAAGGGATACTTATTTTAGCACAGGGTGTATGAGGGATACTTATTTTACCATAGAGAGTATAAGGGATACTAATTTTAGCATAGGGTGTATGAGGGATACTTATTTTACCATAGAGTGTATAAGGAATACTTATTTTACCATAGGGTGTATAAGGGATACTTATTTTACCATAGGGTGTATAAAGAATACTTATTTTACCATAGGGTGTATAAGGAATACTTATTTTACCATAGAGTGTATAAGGGATACTAATTTTAGCATAGGGTGTATGAGGGATACTAATTTTACCATAGGGTGTATAAGGGATACTTATTTTACCATAGAGTGTATAAGGAATACTTATTTTACCATAGAGTGTATAAGGAATACTTATTTTACCATAGGGTGTATAAAGAATACTTATTTTACCATAGGGTGTATAAGGGATACTTATTTTACCATAGGGTGTATAAGGAATACTTATTTTACCATAGGGTGTATAAAGAATACTTAATTTACCATAGGGTGTATAAGGAATACTTATTTTACCATAGGGTGTATAAGTGATACTTATTTTACCATAGAGTGTATGAGGGATACTTATTTTACCATAGGGTGTATAAGGGATACTTATTTTACCATAGAGTGTATAAGGGATACTAATTTTAGCATAGGGTGTATGAGGGATACTTATTTTACCATAGAGTGTATAAGGGATACTTATTTTACCATAGGGTGTATAAGGGATACTTATTTTACCATAGAGTGTATAAGGGATACTTATTTTACCATAGAGTGTATAAGGAATACTTATTTTACCATAAGGTGTATAAGGGATACTTATTTTACCATAGAGTGTATAAGGGATACTAATTTTACCATAGAGTGTATAAGGGATACTTATTTTACCATAGAGTGTATAAGGGATACTTATTTTACCATAGAGTGTATAAGGAATACTAATTTTACCATAGAGTGTATGAGGGATACTTATTTTACCATAGGGTATATGAGGGATACTTATTTTACCATAGAGTGTATAAGGGATACTAATTTTACAATAAGGTGTATAAGGGATACTTATTTTACCATAGGGTGTATAAGGAATATTTATTTTACCATAGAGTGTATAAGGGATACTTATTTTACCATAAGGTGTATAAGGAATACTTATTTTACCATAGGGTGTATTAGGGATACTTATTTTACCATAGAGTGTATAAGGGATACTTATTTTACCATAGGGTATATGAGGGATACTTATTTTACCATAGAGTGTATAAGGGATACTTATTTTACCATAGGGTGTAAAAGGAATACTTATTTTACCATAGGGTGTATAAGGGATACTTATTTTACCATAGAGTGTATAAGGGATACTAATTTTACCATAGAGTGTATAAGGGATACTTATTTTACCATAGAGTGTATAAGGGATACTTATTTTACCATAGAGTGTATAAGGAATACTAATTTTACCATAGAGTGTATGAGGGATACTTATTTTACCATAGGGTATATGAGGGATACTTATTTTACCATAGAGTGTATAAGGGATACTAATTTTACAATAAGGTGTATAAGGGATACTTATTTTACCATAGGGTGTATAAGGAATATTTATTTTACCATAGAGTGTATAAGGGATACTTATTTTACCATAAGGTGTATAAGGAATACTTATTTTACCATAGGGTGTATTAGGGATACTTATTTTACCATAGAGTGTATAAGGGATACTTATTTTACCATAGGGTATATGAGGGATACTTATTTTACCATAGAGTGTATAAGGGATACTTATTTTACCATAGGGTGTAAAAGGAATACTTATTTTACCATAGGGTGTATAAGGGATACTTATTTTACCATAGAGTGTATAAGGGATACTTATTTTACCATAGGGTATATGAGGAATACTTATTTTACCATAGGGTGTATAAGGGATACTTATTTTACCATAGAGTGTATAAGGGATACTTATTTTACCATAGGGTGTATAAGGGATACTTATTTTACCATAGAGTGTATAAGGGATACTAATTTTACCATAAGGCGTATAAGGGATACTTATTTTACCATATAGTGTATTAGGAATACTTATTTTACCATAGAGTGGTGTTATCAAGGTTCTCAATCACGAACACACTCAAGTCAGATCCCAGTATGAAAATTCTCACTCATAAGTACCAATGTGACTTTGGTTATTTTGAAATCCTCCTATGACAGTATTAAACATTTTCCATTAAAAAAATCTCATATTTGAAAGGGGAAAAAATAGGTGAAAATCTATTGCAGCGGAATCACTCGGCTATACTACCCCATGTCTCGCCTTCTCAGATGTTATGGATAGGTATCTTGGAATGAAACCCCGCTGTATCTGTCTAAGGTCTGGCGCTCAAGAAAATGACAGATCCCTGCGCCAGGGGTAATTGTCGTATTCCCAGTTTCAGCTCGTCGCCTAGTCTCCGACTTGATCGTTCTTTGGGTCTTTTCCTGTGTCCATCTTGTCGTTGACTACGTCGCGCCGTGGGTCGCCGACTGGGTCGTATTCTGAGTCGCCAACCTGGTCGTATCTAAGTTATCGACTGGTTCGTGGTCTGAGTTGCCGACTGATCGTGGATGGAGTCTTCGATTGAGTCGTTGCTTCTTGAAGATCGACGGAGAGACAAAGTAAAGAGAGAAGGGGGATCTTCAGTAACAATATTTATTCTTGCATGATACTTGGTTAACAAGATCTCCGTGATTTCTTGACCGGCCTTAAAGCTCCCTGTTCTGGTAGACGAAAAACCTAGTCCTTAACATTTCTAGATCCTTAATTATGCCTTATCCTGTTCAGTGATCTACGGCCAACTGTGATTGCTACGGCTGGCCGGCTTGTACAACTTCACTCAAAGGGCACGTCTTATCTCTAGCTCCTACTTACTCCACACCACATCACTCCACACCACAACATGATCGCAACCACATTTTGCCCGTATATATACCCAACAGGATGGATCACGTAACCCAAACTAAGACACAAGATAGCGCTACAAAGCCCGCTTACATTTAAAAGCAAAACTTTAAATTTAACAAAACGAAATTTACCGTCCATGTGTTTTCTCATTACACTATAATATGCCCATACACATGTCTATAGGACTTCAGATTTATTTTCAGTCGACATATTTTCTATTTTAAAAAGTGTAATGCTCTAAAGATATAAAGATAATGTATTCTACAAATGCTTCTTCAATGTTTCTTTTTTTTTTCTCTGTAAGAAAATACAATAAAATCGAATATAACATTTTTGGTAGCTATTGATATGACTTCAACTTCTGCCGGAGCGCTACATATTTCTTTGGAATCGTAAGGCATTATGCACATATCCTATAAATACGATATGAATGTAGTAGGCAATAAGTTTGACAGATTACTTATATAAATGCTAGGTTGTTTTAAAGGAATCATTTTCCTCAGTTTGATTATTGGAAAGGTATTAACTACATTTGTATATTTTTGCAGACTAAGATGGCAGCAAAGACCGTATCTCAAACAAATTACAGAAGTCTCGCATTGGAGGAATCGGACGATAATATTGTAGTGGATGACGAAGTTTCCGATGAGGAAATAAAACCACTCCTTGATGAACTCAACCAATGGCCTTGCTTTTTTAAACAATATAACATTAGTGAAAAACCAATATATGAGAAAGACACTGATCCGCAAAACGAAAATGTAGCTGAAAATGCGAAAGACAAACTCGCAAGAGCAATTGATGGACTGACTAATGATGTCGACGCCAGGAGTTGTGCAAACTGTTCCGAGACAATAAGATTACAATCCACGGACCATTTGGAAATAGGACAACATATATCTTGTCCCGGGAAATATTTCAGGAAATATTTCGAGTCAATGCGTAAACAGATTACCTTATACCGACACCATTGTATCATTAAGAAAATTTGTTGGAGTTCAAGTAATAAAGCGGAATTAATCTTGATTCATTTTGCTAAAAACGAAGACAACAAAATCAAGGTTTTGGAGGAAAAGCATGTATTTGATTTAACAGTTGATGAACTGTATGTGATTAAGTATAAGTATCTGAGATATTCCCCAGCTGTAATTGTTCAAAGAGCTGAATCTATTTTGCAACAAAGTGATGGACTCTTTAAAAGCTACAATTTCTTCTTGAAAAACTGTGAACATTTTGCAAGATGGTGTGTGGTTGGAAATGAAGATAGTTTCCAGGTTAAGAGCCTTTTTGAAGGCTGCATAAATATTTTGAATTACATATTAGGGGAAGGTAGCAAGATAGCTAGATTTATATTGCGGCTATTTTATACATAATCTGACGAGGTGACCTCTGTGCTCTCCAAAGCATGCATTGTTCCGATAATTGTATTAGGAGGTTGTACTGTCGCTTATCTGATCTATTGCATAGTCATGACAATATACTACCGGAAATGCGAAACCGATCGGGAAATGTGCCATTCTTGTTGTAAAAGCAACCTGCTTGACCTATGGCTACAGTTTGGTGTATATGGTGTGATATCTGCAATTACGTATGCCATAGTAGAATTTGCCCTGCCGTTGCTCGTACCAGGTTTGGGAATACCTATCCAAATCATACTTGTTGTTGTAGCTACGGGTCTCTCTTTGGTTGTCCCGAAGATCAGAAAGGTTCTGTCTTCTCCATTTAAATGTGACATAAAGGTAATTGAGGATTTGTCAGAACTGAAAATAGGTGATGTTGTCTGTCTAAAATACTATGGATTCGATCATTTGCTAATTGTCTCGTGCGTCACACCGGAAAGTGACCCTAAACGAGGTAAGGTACGCGGTATCCATTACTCATACAAGAAAGTCCTTGGAAAAAAAGAAGTTGCCGAAGAGTATTTCCTGGTTGACCTTACAGAACAAAAGGTGCGATGTCTACAATTACATTCGCTTGATACATTTTCCCCAGAAGAGGCCGTGGATCGAGCGAGAAGCCGAGTTGGCGAGAAAAAGTGGTGTATGTTCTCTAACAGATCAGATCATTTGTGTTACTGGGCGAAGGTGAAAACAGAACCCTTTTCTAAAGACGCAGAGGATGTAACATGCAAGAAGTATGAAAGTGAACATTTCCAAATTCGCAGTTCCCTTTATGTTGGAAAAGCTGACGTGCATTCCATTAATGAGATCCAGCCTGGTGATGTAGTAAAGTATAGGGCCGATAAAGGAATCATCATCCGTTTACCTGACATAAAACAAACGGAAATATTTGAAATGGAATTAGCGGTTCTTAGAGAGGCCTTGCCTTCCTACGGCAGACGCATCTCATGCACAATCGACCTCAGAGAGGACCGTCTCGTTCTTCACAAATATCAGCAATCACACTGCGTCAGCATGCAAGATCGAATAGAACGCGCCCTCTATATGATAGACAGAATCAGTAAAAGGTGGACGCAAACTGGATTCATTGAAGATATTATTCTGAAGCCCCGTGTAAGCAAAGCACATTTCTCTCCATTCAAATGCAATATAACAGAAATAGAGAATTTGCGAGATGTGAAGATTGGAGACATTGTCTCCCTCACCTATTATGGCATCGATCATCTCGTCATTGTCACAGAGGTTCAATTGAAGGATGATTTTAAGTACGGAAAAGTGCGCGGTATCCATTACTCGTTACCGGGCCTTTTAAAGACGAGAGTAGTCGCCGAAGAATTTTTCAGTGTGGACCTTACGTCATCTTATGTGGGACGACTCCAGTTAGACATCGATAATACATTCTCCCCTGAAGAGGTAGTAGGTCGAGCGAGAAGCCGAGTTGGCGAGAAAAAGTGGCATGTATCCTCCAACAGATCAAATCATTTGTGTTACTGGGCGAAGATGAAACCAGTACAGATATCTGAGGAAAATAATATTGTATGTACTAAAGCTGCTGTACATCTTTTAGATGAAATCCATTTGGGTGATGTAGTGAAGTATCGGTCCGAGAAAGGAATCGTCGTCAAACTAGTTGACGTAAACGCATTGAGAGAATTTGATATGCATGTAGTCGTTCTCAGAGGACGTTTCCCCTCCTACGGCAGGTGCGTGACATTCAAAATAGATCTTAATAAGGACGATATTATGGTTTACAGATATCAGTCAGCACACTACCTCGACATGGAAAGTCGCGTACAAAGAGCTCTTGCTGTAAAAGACAAGGAATGTAAAAGATGGAACCAAAATGGCTTTATTGAAGATATTATCTGTAAACCCCAATAGACTTGGTGACAATTTTCAAGTTTTGAAGACTCAATGGTCATGCTTTCTTTGGACCAGAATGACCGTCATTTTACAATTATTTTACTGTCTATAATATACAACACATTTTTAAAACGAAAGCGAATTCCGAATGTTTCATTAATATTCAACGTGAAGCTAGATTCGAAATAACTGATCTTTCTATTAGCCATGCTAAACGTTGCCATGTAATACTGCTAAATTGTTCCCAGTGACCTCCATTCAAAGAGAAATTCACAATTACTGTTTCAGTTAAAGATTATTCTCTCAAAGTGATTCATATTGAACAATAGATCTCAGGATTGCTAAACGAATGATAACGATGCACAAGGAAGTAATTTTAGCAGAAATATTAAAATGCTGCATTATCATTTTTTTAAGATGCATCTAAAGCCTGGAGTACTCGACAAAAAGCTCAAGTAAATTATACAACAAAACTACTTGGTATAAATCAATTACACCTGGAATTTACTGCGGATTTCAGATGAATAATTCATACGACCAGTCACATTTGTAAATATTGCATGTCGAAAACGATACATGAAAGTCATTGCATAGGGATAACAAACGCTGTCGTCCACTAGCATCAATCACATTGCACATCTATGATTGTTTTTATAATTGTTTAACTGGCAAATTGAGAAATATAGTCTATAGTATATTTGAACTGTATGTTAGTGATACGTTGAACATACTTGTTTTGATAAAACTGTAGGTTAGTGATGCCGTGAACATACTGTAGGTTAGTGATACGTTAAACATACTTGTCTTCATATCTAAGATAGAACTGTAGGTTAGTGATACGTTGAACATACTTTTCTTCATATCGAAGATTGAAGTGTAGGTTAGTGATATGTTCAACATTCTTGTCTTCATGTTTAAGATAGAACTGTATGTTAGTGATACATTGAACACACTTGTTTTCATATCTAAGACAGAACTGTATGTCAGTGATACAATGAACACACTTGTCTTCATATCTAAGACAGAACTGTAGGTCAGTGATACGTTGAACATTCTTGTCTTCATGTCTAAGATAAATGCATATTGCATTTGATACCTATACAATATAATAACGAATGTAAAAATTCCGATAATTAATTGGCGGGGGTGGGTGTGTGTGAAAAGAATCCGATCCCTTCTGTGCTATAAAACAATATAGGTCCTCTGATGTCTATCTCCATGTCCTGTATTATCCGGAGAAGAATGACATGTCTTTAAGGTACTATAAAAGAACATATTACAGAGGATATCAACGCCCTTCACACACACACACACACACACACACACACACACACACACACACACATAAGATTTATAAGGTCAATCACTAATTAAATCGTATATTTGCTATTTTAAAAAAATGTCATTAGTTCATGGGCTTGATTGTTTAAAAATATAAAATCAATTTATTGTTCGATGAAATTTGGTGTACAAATATATTAATTTTATTTCCTTACCTTTATAAATATATATTTTCAGTCATGTTTGTTCGTTTTTGTTTTTGTTTTTTGTCGTTAAAAAAAGCTATATGGTTTCATCATTCAGTTTCGAAAATATTGTATTATATTGTACCTTAATTGCAGGGACGTTATCGAATCTTTGGTCCAACAACATCCGTCAGTCTGCCATCGTTTGGTCGTCAACAATACGTCTACATGATGCCTCTCCCGACACCCCATTTCAGTTTTGTGTGAATGTTCCCAACGATAGATGTACTGAAAGATTTAAGTAGGTTTCATGACCTAGGACCAAAATCCTCCTTTTTCACCTTTGCATTTAGAATTTCTTCATCTCTTTCGAAGGAGAGACAAATATATCTCACTGAATAATGAACTGGTGTTAGTAAATTTTAAAAACAAGGAAATCAAATTAATTAAATAAATGTACGCTGGATTTATTCTGCAAGAGTAAGTAAGTAGTTGTTTGTAAACATTTTACTAGAACAAGTTAAAGAACAAATTTGACTACCCATGAATGATACTGATTCACTGCGTATCTATGAAACAGAAAACTATAACGATGCCATGAAGTATCAACACTAGTTACTACCAAGAAGAAAACATGTTTGGTTTGCCACAAATGAATAAAAAAAAAAATCCACGGATATATCATAGATCAGTTAGATGGAGTAAGAACCGCGTTTTATTAAAGATGAGTTGGAGGGTGTAACGATTGAAGAAATTTGTGCGTTATTGTCAAAATTTTATTGATACACAACGGACAAAAACGTTAAGAAAGTTTGTAAACGAATAACAAATGTGAAATCAAACAAAATTTTAACTTTGAAATGTATAAAGTTTGCTTACTTAATCACAATGAAAATTACCAGAACATGAATTTACTCAGATCGTGCACTCATGAATAGCATCAAAATGAATAAACAAAACTGTTTGTGTGTGAGGACTAGTGGTTGTGTTTTTGTTTTGTTTTTTTGGGAAGGGATGGACAACGTAAACACTTTACCTGAAGAACACGTAAATACTATGTTGTCAAGTGGAACCTCTAAACGTATTTGTTTATTTTTAATTGTTTTAGCTTATCGACAAGTTTTCTTGCGCATCGTCTGTTATGAGATTGATTTTGGTAAAAATAGTTTTTATTCCCTTTTTTCCTTGCTCTAAAATACCACTAAAAATGTGAAAATAGTTTATATTCCCTTTTTTCTTACTCTAAAACACCACAAAAAACGTGAATTTCATCAGGATCTTTGATTACTCAGTTGTACTTTGTACAATCACCCAAAAACAGATATTTTAAAATGTCTAGCCCTAAAGCTAGTTTGCTTTCTTTGACACATCATCATGATTTCCACAGTCATGAATTAGAAACTGAGAATTTGTTCCTTGGTAGACAGTAGCTCTAACCACTTATGTAATTTGTCTTCAGGATCAATCACCATCACCGTTTCATCCTTGAGTAACCACTTTCTGTTGTAAGTCATGCTGAGCGTAAAAGATGGACAGATAATTACAATGTAATCGAACATGCTTTTATATTCAGTCTCAAACAGCTTTACTGCAAACATAGTTCTTCCACAATTACTCACTCTGCAAATTTTCATGTTATGAGGTTATTAAAAATGAATCAAGTGTCCGAAAAGTATGAGATACGCCTATAGTTTACGGCATACATTGTCTCTAACAGGATTGTTCTCCGTACTGACTATGTCAGTCATGCGTAAAGCATAACTGATTTTAGTTGATTGTTTCAATATTTACCTGACCTTCAGACATGAAAGAAATATATAGTTGTGAGCATCCACGTTTTCTTTTCTGTCCATCCCCAGGCGTATACTTTGTTACACATTAGCCAATTATGTTAACTATCGTGCAATCTGTTATCATGTGCACTTCTCAGATGCAGTGATGCTCAATGTAACAATTATTAACACTTACGTTATTAAGTCATTTGTGCTTTGTTGTTTATCAAAATATACTTAGTGTATTCAGCAAACTGTTGTATTCGTTGGAAACTCTGGGAGTAAACCGTATATGGTAGATCTTCTATACTCATTATGATTTTTAATGTTACTAGTAAAACATCTGGAATACTTTCTCCACTCCTTTTGCACAGTTCAAAGCACCATTTAAGCTCATTCTGGAAGAATCAAGTGTGAAGTTTATTGAAGCTGTATTGGCTGTTATGTCGATAATGTTCTCTCTCTCTCTCCTAATTTAGTCATAAAAGAAAGCAATTCCATTTCTCAACTTGTTATTAACTGTTTGTGCAGTAATCTGGAGTAATCAAACATTTTCCAGTTCATAAATCTGATATCCTAAACAATTCACAGGATTTTCCAAGTGTTGTATTAAATCTGAAATCCAGCGGAGGAGCAACAGGATACAGTGGACAACGATCAGTTATAATCTGAAAATCTAACGGTATTCTAAACTTTTTTAGACTGTGAACTGAATAGCTTTAGATGCAGTGTTGTTTCCAAGACAAGCCTCTGCTAGCAGCGTTCTTAACGTATCATTCATAATGCCCTGATCAACCCTATTTGTTTTAACCGAATTAGGTAACCACAAATCTTTGTATATCATAACAATGTTGTAATCAGCTTTAAGAGATCATCACTACCCATGGATATTGTGATCTCTTTAACCAACTTCTGCTTTAATTGTTTACCACTGCATGGTTAACTCTACCTGGTAAAATTAATACATTATTATCCCTACAATTTGTTCATCTTTAATTTTGCTCGATACGTTTGTGAAACAGTAATGTGTTAGACTGGGGTATTTAAATCCTGGAGGTCTTTTTCCTGCTTTGAAGGAGTTATTATTAACTGCACGCTCCTGTTTATTGTGCTAAAAATGTATAATAATAGCTGCGCTACGCATATGCCATTTTGTTATTTACCCATCACAATTGCAACAAATATATGATTCTAGTTCACCTTTTCATTAGAAACATCAGGATTAATAAGTGTATGTGGAGCAAAAGCATCACCCAGATTGTTTAAAGTCCGAGTCACCAAACTGTGTTATCTCAATCTTTCATTCTAGTAGCATAGTGTCTTAGTTCTGTTTTCATTTAATTCTGCAGGTTTTCTCTGTATTTCTTCCTTGCATTTTCATATTATGTTCTTTTTTCAGACCAATTGTGATCATTTAATTTAAACAGATGGTTACTTACAGCAAATACTAGACCGTTAACTATTACCCATCCAAATATTACTCTTGCTACACCCCCAATCTGTTTATGGGTAACACATTTGGTACTGAAAGCAGCTTTTATTATAATGGTAGCAAAAACACTTACTCTTATATTCATTGTCAGAAACTTTCTCAAAAGGTATCATGCACAAGGTATCTAATAATGTTTAAAGACCAGAAAAATTATTAGAACACAAAAGACTATGTTACAATGTAGATAACTCCATAGGTATAATGCCCGAAAAGGCTTCTGTTGTAAAATGTAAGAACTATTAATATCACTTAAAAACTCCGTTTGCTATTAATTGAAATGTTTATATTATATTCGTCGCGAAGTCAAAGTGTTAAAGCGTCATGGACGCACAAATCCATAGCTGTAGTGAAGGCACACGGATACCTGGTGTCGGACAATTGTTGAATCGTGCCAGATGAAAAGTGCATCTTTGATTCAGTGTCAGCTGAATGTCTAGATAAAGTTGTTACGACTCTAAGGCCTAAAAATATGTAACAGAAAGAAAGTGAAATCAACAAAATCAAATAAAATCAACAAGCAATTTATTTCTAGAGAATTAAAGTGAAAATTCAAAAGACACTTACAACAACCTGAATTAAAGTCAAAATAATCCTAAGTGTCCTAATCACAAGTCCAAAAATATACAATGTTCCGAATGAATTATAATAGCCTTGAATGTCCTGATGTACAACAAGTCTTGAATGTTCTGGTGTAATCCTGAATGTTTTGAATGAATTCACATTATTTCCAAAAAGTCTTAAAATCTATGAGCACTTTAGTATTTCCAATGAATATTTGCAATAATTAATTCCTCACTCTGAATTATATCTGGTTTTCACAACTGTAACATCTGATTATTAAAATAGCTTCTTTACAGACTAATGTTTAGAACAAGACTTTTAGAACTCGAATGGTCTCTTGTTCACTAAACGTGTGTGTGTATATATATATATATATATATGGAAAATTACTTTGTGTACCTGATTTTTGTCACGACAAGACATGGAAATAATAGTCCAGCTGCTAACGAAACCGGCCTTGAACTCAAATGATATGTAAACATGTTCTTTACAAAATGACCATAATCTGACTAAGGTACAGCTTACAATCATGGACACATATTATAAATTCAATATACATAACAAAGTCAATATATTATCGTGTCATAAACAACGCGTTATAGAGGCAATCCCATACAAATAAAAGAGCTAAACACATTCTAACAGGTGTACTTCAGATCAATATTTTATGATGTGCTGGTTAAGATTGCGAAACAAGTATCAAAGTATTAAGACCGAAAAATTCAAAACCCGTGATATTCACAGAGGATTATGAAAAATATTTTAATTCAACACATATATGTTATATCTGTATGAGAGATATCGATACTATAAGCCTAGAGACAGCACATCTCGTGCTACGATCACATAGCATGTAAATATATAGAGTTCTAGCTTATAACGAACGCAATTTACATGACAAAGATAGAAAAAAACATCCACCTTTCAATCATAACTTGTCAGGTTATGACACTCATCTGCCCATCAAGATATTGATTAAAAATAATACAGATGAAAAGCTAATTTAAAAAAAAAAATAATGACAATAAACAATTTTCATGAAGCAAGACGGAGAAGAAAGAACTGTTTGTGGGGCAATTAGATTTTTTATATAGCTTTAGATTCATGGGATAGTCTGTAGAACAGCAGCCTAACAATTTGAGAGGTGAAAACGTCTCAGAAACACTGAAAAAGTTTACAAATATTATGATGGATGCAACGTGTACCAGAGATACAATGGCACCTATATATTTGATAGAGGAGATTTTAGAGGACAAAAAAGAAGACAAAGTGGTTAAATAGTATGTAGCGAAGGAAGATTATGATGACGATAATTATCCTGCTGTCAGATCTGCTAATGCGATCCAATACTAGGACGTTCAACGGATGCATGACAATTTCGACAATGAAATAAGCAAACAATCATTTATTTTTAATACTCGCGGGTTGTGGTAGCTGCTAAGGTTTTGTTCTTAAATAGGCTATGTTTTGTTTTGAAGAAAGACCTCGTCATTGTCTCGAATAGACAAGCCTTGTCTTCCTCCCTATGGGACGAGTCTGGTTGCAGAGAAACAACGTCGCATAGCAACGTCACCAGAGGCGAGGTATCACAGACGGCAACAACTGCATCTTGTAGATGATTTGTTTACACCTTTGATCAAATATGCAAATAACAAATCCACAAATGCCAAAACAAGTTAAATAACATATTCAGCAAGGAAAGGAAGAATCTAGCCAGCTTTCTTAAAATAAACTGGTCACACCACCAGTAATTCCATGTATTGCTACTACTACTTGTTGGGCTAACTCAAAACAAATAATTGATTTAAGTTTACCAAGCCCTTTTGATTATGTCAAAAAAAAATGATTCGCCTGGCGGCCTGGAGTAGGAGCAGAAGGTTAAGGAGATGTTTGAGGCTTTGCCTGCTTATAACCCAATACCATTAATGCTTTGGTATAACTTAAGTCTTCGCTCATATTGGCTAACTTTTCAGTTAATTAATAATAAGATATCTGCTGAAACAAAAAATAATATAAACTCTGTTTACCATGCAGCACTTAAATATGCTCTCACAGTTGCATAAGGCATGCTTCTGAGAAAAAAAATTGTTTAAGATGTCAATAGATCCACTATCAGCAATATATATGAAGAAACTGTAAAGGTCATTATTTCATTTTCACTTAGTCGGTTCACAATGGACTACCTAATGGCACATATACTTTTAACTGACAAAATTAGTAACACCAGACAAACAAATGCAAATTCTAATATACGTTACTAAATGCTTTAGCAGAACTGTAAGTCCCGTTGGCTAACTTTTTCATATAATAAAATAACAGGATGTCGACCGAAATAGTATTATCAATGCAATTTATAATGCAACATTAAGCTCTGTTCTTTCTATTGCCTACAGATTGCTTTTAAAGAAGCTACTGAGATTTGCGATTGCTCCGCCATCAACAATGGATATTGAATAAGTTACAAATCTAATTACTCCAGTCTCTTTAGTAAGTCTGATAGTTAAGTTTAGCTGTTGTTTACCGAAACCAACTAGTCGAATTTTTCAAATGATAATTTTCTTTAAATACGCTTTAATGTCATTGGAAACTCAATGCAAATCTTCACTGTCGTAAAATCTGTACTCGTTTCGATTTCTTTTAAATGAATCTCTATGACTTTTAGTAAAAGTTCTGTTTAAAGTTTTGTTTCTTCATACGTCTCAGTTTTGTTTTTGTTGAAAGACGTATTTAAGGGACCTATATTTTGTTTTAATTTGATTCGGAATAGGTTGATCTATGATAAATCTTGTCATAATTATTTAATAAGAAGTAGTTCATTATATATGTATCTACTAAATTTTAACTGTGGATATGACAAATATTAATATATTTAACTTTTGTCACCGGGATGCTTACCTTGCTGAATGTTTTAGTTCCACAGTTATCAATTAATATAACAAGAATAGCAACCTCCAGCTTTGAACCCCAGACACAAGTGTGAAAGGATTCAGACGCTAGTCCACACAAAGCCTGTTCAATTACTGTGACCATTAAGGTGAAGTCATCATCTTTATTTCCTTCCGTAGAAGATTGCATGATATAACAATAAATCATCTGAATACAATCAATAAATAAGTACCAAAATAAAGAAATGAATACAAAGCAAACAAACACGAATTAAAAAAAAAAAAAAAAAAAAAAAAAATAAGCAAACTGTGAATCCGGGGCGCCGTAGAACCAACATCAATTACTTCGTACATACAATAATGTCAAGAGATCTATAGTGTGAATATCATAACATTGTTCGTCTATGATATAAAATAGAATACTAGAATATAAATTCTTACAGTATATCCATCATTAAAGTGTTCTTCAGCTGCATAAGTTGCAAGTTTAAGTACCTTATTTGCAGAAGATAGCTGCACACTGCATGACAAAGTATGCTGCATACAGGGCGAATAACTTGGAGTTTTCTTTGTCGATTACACCTGCTGGTAACCTTTTACCTAGAAGATATTGCAGTAGCAGCTCATCTTCTGCATTAAATAATGTAATATGCAGGCTCAGTGGAAATTTATCAGTAAGGAAATCACAGAAAGAGTTTCTGAAATCCGACATATAAGGACAAGCAACACAACAATGAAGTATCAAGTCTGTATAAACATTCCCACATCGAATACACATATCGAGCTGTGTTTGAGGAAAAGCAGCCCATAGTTTAGCTACATATGTAAATACCTTAGTGTGCTGTCTGGTTTTAGCCGACTGCCATACTGAGGCAGGTCGCAAGGATTCGTGTATCGAAGAGAATCTATCAAAATCTGCTTGATTAGACATACGAACTCTCCAGAGGCTATTTTCAAGACCAGCAATTTTTGACCTTACAATTTCTTTCCAATTTTGTTTATCTGGAATTTCGGAATGCTGCAAATAATCAGTTAGATACTCAAGCAAGTCAAACTTCTTTAACGTATAATATAGATTTTAAATTAACCCGTAGCTTGACATGCATTGGCACAAAATGAAGTGAAATAACGCAACGTTAAACACACGTTTAGTATGTACGTTATTAGGCATCAAACACAATCTGTGTAAAAACATCAATTTTCTTCTATCAATTTAGGACTGAGCTGATGTCCATCCTAACATTCCCAGAGCGATGTTTGATCTTGTATGTGTTGGGAAGCCTTGTAAATGTTTGGCAAAATACCTCAGAGTTTTATCCAATGAAGAGAGGTCACTTTTTGAAATATTAAACCATAATTCACTTCCATAAAACATTGAAGGAAAAATTACCTTTTTGATCAAATTTGCAGCAACTAAAGGATTTAAACCATTAGGTTTAATGCCAATACCAAACAGACCGTGAAAAGATTTTTTCCCTTTCTTGCATGCATCGAGTATTGCGTCATGCGACGTCAGCTTTGAGTTAATCCGGTGTCCCAGGTGTGTTGCCGAATCAGTAACCGGCAAACATGACGGCCCAAGATACCATTTCATATTGACATAATTCTTGTATTGGGGACCGAAAATGATAATGTATGACTTTGTGACACTAAGCTCAAATCGCCACTTATTACTGTAAGCGTATGCTATATCTAACAGCTTTTGTAGATTGCTAGGATATATAGCCAAAAGTGAAATGTCATCAGCTAGGGTTGGATTTCCCACAGCTAAGGATCCAATCTTTGCTCCAAATCCACTATTCTCTAACTGGAGCAGCAAGTCATTAATAAATATTGTGTACATCAAGGTTGATAATACACCCCCTTGTCTCACTCCTTGGCCAATTGAGAACCAGTCCGAAAATTGCCCATTGACAAGGACTTTGCTCTGTAAATTTATATACATGTTAAAAAATATCAAAAGGGATTTACCCGTAATTCTCAAAATGAATAATTTAAAAAGTAACCCTTTGTGCCACACGGTATCAAATGCCTTTTTTGTATCAAGAAAAGCAGCAAAAACCCGTGAACCCATGTTTACATTATATTGTACTGATTGCAACAAGAATAGCAACCTCCAGCTTTGAACCCCAGACACACGTGTGAAAGGATTCAGACGCTAGTCCACACAAAGCCTGTTCAATTACTGTGACCATTAAAGTGAAGTCAACAACGGAAATTAGGCTAGGTCCAATTATCTGCTTGCAGATTCACGTGAATCGGAGCCTTGCACGCCGTTTAGTTTACCACCCCACCAGATTGCCAGATATTCTCGCAGATAATATACATTTATCCCCGATTTATATATAAACTTTTCCTGTTAATCATATTGATGGTCTAGGTAATTTTGCATATATTGTACTATGTGATATATATATATATATATATATATATATATATATATATATATATATATATATATATATATATATATATATATATATATATGAGTCACCTTCAGCCAGGTGTGATTTTGGCTTTCCATAGACATGCACTGGGCTTTTGATTATTTATAGCCTATCCATCTGTGTTGTAGTATTCCTGCACTTTAAAACGTACATTTATCTATAACAAATCCAAATATCCTAATATGTTTATTGGTGTACTGTTGGGCCGTATAGCATAGTGTACTTGGCATCTACTCAATTCGCAGTCGTGTCCCCGTAAATATAATAAATTATATTAAATTAACAGATATTACATTTACGGGAATTTATAGCATCAAGAGTTTATAATTTGGGTCTAGGAATTCAAGTGTATTGTTGTGTTTATAATTTGGGTCTAGGAATTCAAGTGTATTGTTGTGTTTATAATTTGGGTCTAGGAATTCAAGTGTATTGTTGTGTTTATAATTTGGGTCTAGGAATTCAAGTGTATTGTTGTGTTTATAATTTGGGTCTAGGAATTCAAGTGTATTGTTGTGTTTATAATTTGGGTCTAGGAATTCAAGTGTATTGTTGTGTTTATAATTTGGGTCTAGGAATTCGAGTGTATTGTTGTGTTTATAATTTGGGTCTAGGAATTCAAGTGTATTGTTGTGTTTATAATTTGGGTCTAGGAATTCAAGTGTATTGTTGTGTTTATAATTTGGGTCTAGGAATTCAAGTGTATTGTTGTGTTTATAATTTGGGTCTAGGAACTCAAGTGTATTGTTGTGTTTATAATTTGGGTCTAGGAATTCAAGTGTATTGTTTTGTTTAAAAATAAATATGAGCGGCTAAGCTCTGAAATATCACTATGGTCCAGTGAGTTTGAGAGATTTTTGTTTTTAAAAAAATATGAGAGGTCTAGAAATGTGCTGATGTAAGAGTATTAAATTTTAAATTTTGTTTTTAAACATTTAAGTGGCCCAGGTCATTCACCTCTCTTTTCGAAACTGTAATAAACTCAGCTAATTCTAATGAATTGTATTTCATTTAGAGATATAGCATTTACGGGAATTTGGGACATTTTAGGGTTTAAGTTTTCATATTACTATTATAAACTCTCGAAAACGTATTATATTTACGTAAATTTAAATTATATAAGCGTTAAAAGTGTCCATGAAAATGTAATAAATTATATTAAATTAACAGATATTACATTTACGGGAATTTATAGCATCAACGGGTTTACATTTTTCACGTAATTGTTACAGACTCTTATATGGCATTTACAGTTATTAAATTTAAGTGACACTATTAAATGTATAACATTTACGACTTGATGGTATTGTCTTAAATGTAATAAGTTCCCGCAAATGCAAACGATTGCATAGCAGTTATCTCATTTACGGGGATTTTGGATCTCCATGAATTTAAGATGTTCCTTAAATATATTCAACCCCAGTTAATGTAGGGCATTAATTCTGTATTTCATTTAGGGATATTATATTTATGGGAGTTTATTACATTTATGGGAATTTATTAAATTTATATGTTGAAGGTT
Source organism: Margaritifera margaritifera (assembly GCA_029931535.1). Classification (NCBI taxonomy): domain Eukaryota; kingdom Metazoa; phylum Mollusca; class Bivalvia; order Unionida; family Margaritiferidae; genus Margaritifera; species Margaritifera margaritifera. The sequence goes on from JAQPZY010001076.1 coordinate 247,993, forward strand.
TTCCTAAAAATGTAATAAACACTCAGTTATTATAGTTGTACATTTAAGAGAAATTATTACATTGAGATGACATTATGGGAGGCAGGAACTGTGACCAGTGGCGGCGCGAGGGTAGTCGGGGGGGGGGGGCAATTGCCCAGGGCGCCAGGCGCGAGGGGTGCGCCGTCGGGAGGTTGTTTTTTTTTCCCCAACGCCCCTCCCCCCCCCCCCCCAGCCCTGAAACGGGGCTTAGATGGGGGGTGTAAGTTGGCAACTGACATACAAACCGTTCTCTTTATCAAAGCAGGGGCGCCACTAAAGAAAATTGCCCCCAGGTGCCTCGGTAGGGGCGCCATTAAAGACCATTGCCCCCGGGCGCCTCAAACCCTCGCTCCGCCACTGACCGTGACCCTGATAGTGCTCCTAGATTCTCCTTGTTGGAAACATTGGAAAGAATGGAGCTATTGCATATTTCTGTTTGTACTTGATTGTCTTGTATTCTTCATAGACTGGATATTTTGTGGTGGTAATATAGACCTGAGGTGTGTAGGGAATCTGGTGATCAAGAGTCATGCTTTGGATCAGGGTTTGACGAACACTTGTGTTTGTAATGTTCTTGCTTTCAGGTTAGTCAGCCCTATTTGCCATTTGTTTCGTTATTTCATTAAGCTTGTTAACACGCATGATTTGTTTACAAAATAGTTCTCAACACTTCTGTAAAAGTTCGTCCCCGAGTTTGTTTGTTTTTGGTTTTTTTTAGGGGGGAGTTGGGTTGTTGCTGCTTTTTTGTCATTATTGAGCGATATTGGATTTTCTGGACCTAGGTAATCCCTATATATTGAAACATTAGTGCACTGATTGGATTACCTCTCAAAGAGAAAATTGCTCAAAGTACATGTACACATACATGTGCTTTTGGCTTGACGCAGCTAATGCAATACAATTTCCTGGTGACCTTCAGCTGCCAGGAAATAGTACTTAGTTTTTTGGTGATTTGTTTTATAAATATAATTATTACAGAGCCCAAATGCTTTCGAATTCTTTAATGCACTGGCGAAAAATTATATTAACATGCCATTTTATTGTGGTTCTGGTACCTAACTGTAGTTAAAATGACTGATGTGCATTTTTTTCAAAGTGAGGTGTAATAAGGCACTTCTAGTATTAGGTTTACATGAGCTTATGGTGGATTTCAAGAAGTTATAATTTTCTCTAAGCAACGCTCAACATAAATTTTCTCTTTCATGTATCTATGAAACATCTTTAAACTGACGCACATGAAGACGTCTTTAAGAATATATATAGCTAGGCGTGTGCAACAATTTACACTAATATTTTATATATCTAATATAATAGTCAATATACATATTATAACATCCACATTCACCAAGAGCTCCCATTTTTGAAGACTGTCTTCCAAGAGACAAATACAATTTACAGACCTGTTGATGGAATTTCTCTACAGATATTCTATTCTTGTATCCCCAAATTTCAGATGAATAGATGAGAATGTGCTTGATACGAGCAACAGATAATTTGAACGCAATGTTCAGTGATGGAGATCCGAGTGTTGGTATTAATTTCTTTACTGGGCTTAAAGTTTTATGTAGTCTTTCAATTGTTTTTGACCAATTCAATCTGCTAGAAAACATTACTCCCAAAAATTATAATAAGTTAAAATTTTGATATTCTCATTACGATAAGTACACTTTTCATACTTCCTAAGTCTACCACCGTTTCAAAAAACAATGATATTTGCCTTACCCATGTTAACAGTAATACTCCATTTTAAAACAAAAATACACAAATCATCAGCATAAAGTAACAGAGTAATATTTGTTATTCATTGTCGACAAAGATTTCAGTTCCACTATTTTCATTCATAATTGGTAATAAATCATTTAGCAGCAAAGTGAAAAGAAGAGGACTTAATATACAATCTTGTCTCACTCCAAGCTTACATTAAAAATCTTCACTCAGTTGATAGCCAGTTTAACATCATTACAACCACAATGTACTATTTATAGATGTTAAAATAAGTGATAAATATGAAAGCACACATGAAATTATATGACCATACATACAACAGTGTCTATGAAATTAGGCCACAAGGGACAAAGACTGCCTGGTGTACTTTGCCAAAGCAATTCTGGTCCCTGTAGATATTTAACTACAATATGAGAGAGAGAGAGAGAGAGAGAGAGAGAGAGAGAGAGAGAGAGAGAGAGAGAGAGAGAGAGAGAGAGAGAGCGTAAACTTTCACTCAGTACCACTCTGACGGATTACACAACAAATGACTTGCTGTATCTATTGCTCTAAGAATAGCGGATCAAAATTGCTTTACTTCTTGGAGAATACATTAGTGTGCATTAAAACGATTTCATCCCATCGGCGACAGCAATAAATTGCCTTTTATTACCACAGAAATTAACGTGAAAACATCTCGTGGTCTACCTACTATTTGCGTCTCAAACTAACACATGGAAGCGTCAAGCGACCATATTACTCTTAGTGATGATCTATACTTAGACGGGGAAACCCCTAAGAAGTCTAAACTTAATTTTCTTAAAACGCGGTTTTCGGCCTATTTACATTGAACACAATCTTAATTTCATCACTTTTTTAAATTTTGAATAAGACAGCAGAAACAAATTAAAATTAATATTTATGAAAATTTATAAAACAGTGCTCCTTAAAGTTTCGCCCCTAATTTGAGCTGCAATAATGAAAATGTGCACAAATCTATTTTTGAGCCGACCCAATAAAATGTCCGATGTATTTGCGCAGACACTTTTAATTCATGTCTGACTGAAGAAGGATATTCATGGAATAAATAAGATATCCATGGAATAAATAAGATATCCATGGAATAAATAAGATATCCATGAAATAAATAAGATCAATCTATTTGAAGGAAATTATTATTGTTAGTTTCATTTTAGAGCATGCATTTTGCTTTAAAACTGCTGCTTTCTACGTGTTAGCCGGTCCTCCCTTCCTACTATTCACTGGAAGAAGACCAGGGACATGATATAATCGATAAAAATAGATTCTTGTAGAATGCACTGATGTTTTTACTTTATGAGAGCTGGGTACACTATACTCGTAATATAACATAAATTATATCTTACATAAAGTTGCGAAAGGCGGTCCAATTTTTTTCGGGGACACCATTCTATTTACATCGTACGTGCCTGGTACACCGTTCTATTTACATCGTACATTCTTGGTACACCATTCTGTTTACGTCGTAAGTGCCAAGTACACCATTCTGCTATTATGGCTGACCTGTCTTAATGAAAGTGAGAAAGACAGTCGAACAAAGAAGTACTCTTTTACTTCAGGAAATAAAAACAGCCCCAAAATGCCTGTGTGTAAAACACCATTCTAGTCCTCTCTTGACCTACTTAGGAAGCGACCATTTAATTTTCGGGGGGGGGGGGGGAATCCGGTTCTCAAGTAGCTTTAAAAAAATATTCTTGCTGATTTATAGCAAACCTACCACCACCACCACCAAAAAAAAAAAAACGAAAAAAAACCCAAATAAAAACTATGTCGATTATATTAACTGGAAAAAATATTATCTTGAGATAAAAGTAAAAGAAAAATATCCAGACTCGAAAGAAAATCAAAGGCACCACCCACCACCACCAGCCCATCCACCCACCCCACCCCACACAAAAAAATGGTTGGTTTAGGGTTTGTCCCTTATCTGGGTCCTGACATGGAAGCATTTTATCTTGGTCTGACCCCATATAAGTCTTACTGGTATGTAGAAAATTACACATTTATCAGTTTCATTATGCACCGATCTACGATTGACACCTTCTTAGCCAACTGAAAGTGCTATAAGAAAACCTCACGTGCCCCACCTGCACCGGTATGTCAGTGTATCATTAGGCCAGTCAGATGATTTTTTTAAAATAATTATTTATTTCAGGTACACCTGCCTGAAAATGGCTGCAATATCTTCCGAAATTAATTAAACCCGCGCCTTGACACAGAACACAAATGATACCGAAAAATCATTTATTTAACTTTTAATAAAACAATGTTTGAAAACGCCTTCACTGAAGTATTCGCTGATATGCCCCATGCATGCAACAACCACGTGAAAGCATTACTCTGTTGTTTCCTTTTCTTCTGTCAGTTGTGAGTTTGGGGAGATTTTGCCCCAAGATCTAGATCTTTCATTTGATGGTAATACCCTTTTCTTACAATATGACTATAATGATACTACAATTTTAAATCAAGTCATCGTACACCTCGACGACTTCAAGTATATGCTTTGTATATACTAACGAATTATTATGGTAAGTAATTGTATACCACAATTTCATTTTAGTACATTTGTGAAACTTCATATATGCAAAAATACAAAAAAATAAAACATGTGAATCAGAATTTTAGAAGAAAGCAATTTGAAATGCAATTTCCAGGTTTATATATAGCGTTAATAATCGAATCGTATCTGATGATCTCATTCGTGGTCAATACATTATGTTCATAATATTATGTAACGTCATATCCTGCTGAGAAGAAAAAAATGGTTCACTTTGATCCTCAGAAAATGTTTTAGAGCAGGTAAACTTGTCTCTGTCTGAAGCTGTAACACATATTTTGTGTTTATTACCTTACCCATATTCCCAAAGAAAAAATGTTAGGATCGGTCATAACTTGATAAATATATTTATTAAAGTATTTGGGGTTGAAACTGAAATTACATTCTTTCTGCAATGTATATTAATAATAGCTTGTGATCTGCAATGTATATTAATAATAGATTGTGAATAAGCCAAGTTCTACTACTGTCCTAGAAATTATGAGCATGTCTGATTGTATGTACATTCTGCTTTTAGAATAGAGAACTCCCTCCCTCTCTCTCTCTCTCTCTCTCTCTCTCTCTCTCTCTCTCTCTCTCTCTCTCTCTCTCTCTCTCTCTCGCTCGCTCTCTCTCTCTCATGTGTTTGTATGAACAGGAAATGGAAGAAGAAGAAGAAGAAGAAGAAAAAACGTAGAATTCATATCACCGTTTTCTGGTGTCATCGGATGACATTCGGAAGTAGTAGAATGGGCCACTTGGGGGACAAACGGGAATTAACATTAGCCGATAGGTTAACATTAAGAAGCACTTGGGGGAAAAACGGGAAACCCTATGTCTAGTATTTTGGGGACAAAAGTGTTTATGGGGACAAATGGAACTGGTAATGTTAAAGTTGTTAAGGGAAAAGGGTCGAAAGTGTATGGGGACAAACGGGAATGGTAATGTTAACATTGTTATCAACAATGCAACACACACATTTACAATCCAAGCACACACACACACCTCTACCCTTACACAGACACTATCACACAGAAGAAAGAAGGGGTAAGGGGTTTCAAGTTTTAGTTGTCAACATAGATATAAACAAAACATACACAAACACAAATATTTGCTTGGCAAATATTATTACTATCTCTCTTTTCTAGAGATCTGGGTGGCCCTGAAAAGGGCCGTTGGGGTTGCTAACCAAGGAAGAGTGTTAACAGATACCACACTACTTCACTGTTCTTCTGCTCAAACTTCTTCGCACTGCCGGCCATATACCAATACTCTCTTCAGACACCCCACATATATTCTTCTCGTCTAGATAACCGTGTCTCTAATCTTGGTGATGGCCCATGATGCCTTGACATAGACTAGGTAGTCTGGGTTGAACAGCATGTTGGAAACAATGGTTGGTGACTCTACGCTTGTCCATATCTTGCTTGAGTTGTCTTGAGAACAGGTGAAACCATGGGATAAATGTATATATATATATATATATATATATATATATATATATATATATATATATATATATATATATATATAGCCTAGGAGCGCGAATTGAAAGGAATTGAAATTGAAATGTTCCAACAATCTAAACGCGCGTTATAAAATTCAGTCAGAGCGTGTGGTCTCTCTTCCAATCAGAAGAGAGCGGAGGCGTGACGTCACTTTCAAAATATATAGGCGTACTAGCGTTCCTACGGTTTACCATTGCGGAACAGTTCAAGTACAATACCTATGGCTGAAAAAACGATGTATTGGGATGCACCTGCTGCGGATACATCGTATACTCGGAGCTATAGTGCTATGACTACGACTACTACTGCGGCTGTAACCAGTATTCTTCTTCCAGAAGAGGATGACTTCAGTTTAGCTTTGGTTGATTTCCTGTCGTCTCCGCAAGAAGTTTGCCTACCTTCACCTCCTTCTCCATCGTTACCAATGGTGGATGATTTCAGATAGGAACAGAAGGAAGAATTGGAGAGTTTTATGCAACGACAAAAAGAAGAAGTATTTGTTCAACAACAGCAAGAAGAAGAAAAAATAAAGCGAGAAAAAGGAGAAGAGAAGAGGAAAACTTTGAATTATGGATGGCAGAAGGAAGTAAATAAAAACGAAAGGATGAGTCTGTTACAAGATATTTTGAAGGAGTTAAAGTATCTGAGAGAAATGTATCAGACTTCTTTAGCTCAGTATAAGAGAAAGAGACCTTCACGTGCCAAGATTTCTAAACCACCTTCAATCACCTTATTCACTTTTACCGCTACTTAGATGCTAGCAGCAGCAACATCACTTACTACCACTACCAAAGCAGCATCAACAGCAACAGGAGGAGTAGGACTTGGCCGTGGAAAGGGATTAAGACAGTTAAAGCTGTTGATGTCAAGTCCATAAATCTTTTGTTGAAATTAAAGATAAAACGCCAACGGTCCTTTTCGGAGCCACTTATATCTCTAACGAAAGAAATACTAATCAATGATTGCCTAATCAAGTAAACCTTAAACCTCTTCCCATGATTCAATTGTGTGCGTGTGTGAGCGTATTTAAGTATCTTACCTATACTACAAGTTTTTAACAAATCAAGATAAAGAGACAACTACGTTTCTTTTTTTATTTTTTCGAATATTCTCTTTGAATAAGAATCACAACGAAATTTCATAACACATCACAAAAGTTCATTGTCTTCTTTCTTTTACTGTCTCTTTGTTTTTTACTGGCATGGGTTCTTCCTCTTCACTTTATTCTATTACCTTCTCGAATCTCTTGACGGATATGGGTTCTTCTTTTGTTTCTGTTTGAAAAAAGCTTCTCCTCCTGCTTGTTCTCTTTTTTCTTGGGACACTCTGAAGACCAATGTCCTTTTTCCTGACAATGATAACAGGTATCTTTATCTTTATCTCTTTTCTCCTGTCTTTCCTTTTCTTTGACGTTGTGGACATTCTGGAGCCCAATGTCTCTTCTCTTGACACACATAGCAAGAATCATGACTTTTATCTCGACTGGAGTAGTCCGTAGTCTTGTTGGAAATATAGTTTCGAATGACTCTCTGTAAATCTCTGACGAGAAGGGCGATCTGTTTTGACTTCCATCTTCTTCACGGTCTGAAAGCTGAATGAATATATGCTCTTAGGGTGAGTATCTCTCTCTCTCTCTCTCTCTCTCTCTCTCTCTCTCTCTCTCTCTCTATATATATATATATATATATATATATATATATATATATATATATATATATATGTGTGTGTGTGTGTGTGTGTGTATACATATGTAGAGAGATTCTCACCTTAAGAGTATATATATATATATTGTTATGTATGATGTTTATATAATATTATATATATTTTAGGAAATTATAAATGTTTCTTCACTTTAATATTTGCTTAAATCTTTATGTTTATTAGGAAAAACATGTATAACTAGTGTCCTTGAATTAGGTTGTTTTGATCAATATGTTTTCTCAATTTGAAGGTCAAGGTTGAATTTTGTTTACAGTTAGAATTCCATTAAGATGACTCATATTCTAGAACATTCTGTCATGTGACCAATCTTTATATATATCATGTTTGGTGGACATTTTTTCAGTTTTGACATTACCATCAGTCTTGTAAAGAGCTATTACAGTTGTGAAAATTCATTCCAAATTCTAAGAGAGGAATTATTTTAAATATTCATTGGATTATAACAGTGCTCATAAACTTTTGGATTATGGATTTTTAATTGACAATTTTGGAATTTAAGTGAACTTATTCAGAGATTTTGGAATACTTCATTTTTACTTCAGCACATCAAGATTTCTAGTACATCAGGACTTTGGAGACCATTGGCACATAATAACATTCAAGGAGACAGCCTTGAATTCAAGGACACATTCTATATTTATATATTGTGATTAGAACAATCATTCTTATTGGATTATTAGGATTTCAAAAAACATTACTGTAAGTGACTTTTTGATTTTTTCATTTTAATTATCTAGTAATAAATTGCTTGTTGATTTTGACATGATTTGTTGGTTTCACTTTCTTTCTGTTACATTTTTCTTAGACCATAGAGTCGTAACAGAAATTGGGGGCTCGTCTTCTGGGATCTGAATTTCTTTAAAGCATATTAGAGATATTAAATTTATCTTTGAAATTCATATTGATTTTGTCTTGGAATTTTTTTTTTTGTCTTTGGCAAAGATTTTTAAATAGAGAAATTTTTTGTGTGTGAAACCAACAAGCATTTACAATGGCATCTAATGTTCAGAATTTCATTTCAAAACCTACCCAGGAGGGGTTAGAGTGCATGAGAAAGGATGAGTTGCTCGAGCTTGCCAGAAAATACAGTCTATCTGAGGCAAAAGTATCATTGACAAAACAGGAGATAAAGATTATTTTAATTCAGTATTTAGTAGGAAAGGGAATTTTTGAAAATAGTGCTTTAAGTTTGAAAAGAAAGCCTGTATCTGGTTCTGACAGGAAATTAAGGGAATTAGAGTTAAAGAACCAGATTGATTTAGAATTGGCAAAGCTTCAGATTCAGAGAGAGAGAGAGAAGGAAGAGAGGCAGATCCAAATGCAGAAAGAAGAGAGGCAGATCCAAATGCAGAAAGAAGAGAGGCAGATGGAGAGAGAAAAAGAAGAGAGGCAGTTGGAGAGAGAGAAAGAAGAGAGACAAATGCAGATACAATGGAGAGAGAGAAAGAAGAGAGGCAAATGCAGATGGAGAGAGAGAGAGAAAGAAGATAGACAAATACAAATGCAGATGCAGATGCAAAGAGAAGAAAGGGAAATGCAATTTAAGTTAAGAGAATTAGAACTGGCAAACAGAGCACACTACACTCCTTTAAATCAAGTTCAGGTTTTGATGTTACTAGATATATTAGGTTAGTACCCCCTTTTCAGGAAAAAGAAGTAGATAAATACTTTCTTCATTTCGAGAAAATAGCTGAAAACTTGAAATGGCCCAGAGAGCATTGAACTTTGTTATTACAGAGTGTACTTATTGGCAAAGCTCGTGAAGTCTACACTTCACTGTCAGTACAACAAAGCACTGATTATGATGTGGTTAGGGAGTACATCTTGAAAGCTTATGAGTTGGTACCAGAGGCATATCGACAAAAAGGTTTAGGAATTGTAGAAAAGAAACTGGACAAACTCATGTCGAATTTGCAAGTAATAATGAACAACTATTTGATAGGTGGTGCTCAGCCAAGAAAGTTGATCAAGCTTATGATAACCTCAGACAGCTCGTATTAATTGAAGAGTTCAAGAGGTGCATCCATAGTGATGTTAAAACCTATCTTGACGAGCAGAAAGTGGAAACTTTGGAAAATGCTGCTCGTATGGCTGATGATTATTCCTTGACTCACAAAATTTCATTTGGCAATAAGTCGTCCTCTCAGCAGTTTTCTGGTAAAAAACCATTTCAATCTCATTCGAGTACTTCCAAATTTCACAACAGCACAACTGTTAGGAATCAAACATCTGATAAGACTGATCAGAAATCCTTATCTCTTCCTACGTGCACTTATTGTAAAACGAAAGGGCACGTTATTTCTGATTGCTTCAAGTTGAAAAATAAGCAACAGAGAAAAGACAGAGCTTTTCCAAATGCTCTTATTTCTACGAGGTCAAGGTCACGGTCTTGTATTGAAAGCAATACATTTGTTGGGTCAAACAAACCCCAGTCTGATTCTATTTTAGAGGCTTATGAACCATTCATGTCAGAAGGTTCTATATCACTTATTGGTGATTCTGCCAAACCTATCCCAATTAAAATATTAAGGGAAACTGGAGATTCTCAGAGTCTTTTATTATCAGGTACTTTGCCTTTGTCTGAGGAGTCTTCTTCAAGTGAAAGTGTTCTTGTTCAGGGAGTAGAGTGCGGCTTTGTAAATGTTCCTCTCCATTGTGTAAATTTGGCATCAGACTTAGTTTCTGGACCTGTGACTGTTGGGGCAGTGACTTCTTTACCCATAGAGGGTGTTCATTTATTACTAGGCAATGACCTAGCTGGAGATAAGGTTGTGGTTAATCCACTTGTAACTGACAAGCCTTGTTTGGATCAGAAAGTTGATCCTGTCGAAACTGAAATCCCTGATTTGTACCCTGCTTGTGCAGTTACTAGAGCTATGGCAAAAAGAGCTCTTGAGATTGATGTTGATCAGGATATTATTCCTTTAGCTGACACATGTATTGGTCAGTTTTTTGATGAGGTCAGTTTTTGTTCAGGTATTGATCAATCAAATGGTATTGATCACAGTGATCCTCTTTTGGCAACTCATTCTCTTTGTTCTAATCAGGATGACAAACGACAATCTCTTGTCGTTGAACAGGAGCAAGATCCCGAGATATCTTGTTTGTTTCAGAGGGCTATTAGTGAAACTAAAGCCACACAAGTTCCAGTGTGTTACTTTGTGAAAAATGGGGTCCTTATGAGGAAATGGAGACCACCTGATGTACCTGCTGGTGACGAGTGGTCAGTGAGCTATCAAATTGTTGTTCCTAAGTCATATCGACAGGAAATTCTTAATTTAGCCCATGAAACTCCTTTAGCTGGTCATTTAGGAGTCCGTAAGACTTATCACAAGATCTTGAATCATTTTTATTGGCCGAAACTCAAAAGTGATGTTTCTAAATACTGCAGATCTTGTCACACTTGTCAAATGGTAGGAAAACCCAATCAGAAGATACCTAAGGCTCATCTGCAACCTATCCCTGCATTTGATGAACCATTTAGTAGAATAATAGTAGACTGTGTTGGTCCTTTACCTAAAACCAAGTCAGGCAACCAATACTTGTTGACCATCATGGGTACATCTACAAGATTTCCAGAAGCAATTCCTCTGAGAAATATAAAAACTAAAACTATTGTGAAAGCTTTGGTGAAGTTTTTTACACTTGTTGGCCTTCCCAAATCTGTCCAGTCGGATCAAGGGTCAAATTTTATGTCTGGAATTTTCCAGCAAGTTATGCATGAATTAGGCATCCAACAGTTTAAATCTTCTGCCTATCACCCTGAAAGTCAAGGTGCTTTGGAAAGATTTCATCAAACTTTGAAGAATATGATTCGATCATATTGCTTTGATACAGAAAAGGATTGGGGTGAGGGTGTTCATTTGTTGTTGTTTGCTGTTAGGGAATCAGTTCAAGAGTCGTTGGGTTTTAGTCCCTTTGAACTAGTTTTTGGTCATACTGTCCGTGGACCATTGAAATTATTGAAAGAGAAACTTCTTTCAAATGAAGATTCAAAGATTAATCTTCTTGATTATGTCTCTGATTTCAAATACAAGTTGTCAAAGGCTTGTGAAGTAGCAAGAACTAATCTTCACACTACCCAGTCAAAAATGAAATTAAGGTATGACAGAAATTCAAAGGAAAGGAGTTTTAAACCGGGTGACAAAGTTCTGACTCTCTTTCCCATACCTCAGAATCCTCTTCAGGCTAAATTTTATGGTCCTTATACCGTTGAAAAGAAAGTAAATGACTTAAATTATATCATTAACACTCCTGGGAGACGGAAACAAAAACAACTTTGTCATATAAATATGTTAAAGGAATATTTTGACAGAGATAGCTCAGCTAATTATTCAGTTAATTTAGTTGTACCTGTCCCACACAGTGAAGATATCAACGATGGAGTACAATCAGACTATAGTGACTCTGGTATAACCAATCTTCGGAATTCAGAAATATTGAACAACCTAGACCAGAAACTTTCACATCTACAACAACAGGAAAGAAATGAACTAAAACAGCTATTACATGAATATGAGCACTTGTTTCCTGATGTTCCAACACGAACAAGTAAAATTTATCATGACGTTGACATTGTAGATTCTGCGCCTGTGAAACAGCATCCTTATAGGATGAATCCTCTCAAACAGAACTATCTGAAGAAAGAAATTCAGTATTTACTGGAGAATGATTTCATAGAACCAAGTAAAAGTAACTGGAGTTCACCATGTATTCTTGTTCCCAAGCCAGATAATACATTCCGTATGTGTACTGACTATAGAAAAGTCAACAGTGTCACCAAAACTGATTCATTTCCAATCCCAAGAATGGACGATTGCATTGATAAAATTGGAAATGCGGAATATGTCACCAAGTTTGACCTTTTAAAAGGATTCTGGCAAACTCCACTGACGGAAAGGGCAAAAGAAATTTCAACATTTGTAACTCCAGATGGACTTTATCAATATAAAGTCATGCCGTTTGGAATGAAAAATTCGCCTGCAACGTTTCAACGTCTGATGAACATGATAACATTTGGTCTTGATAATTGTGACGCTTATATCGATGACGTCATTATCTACAACAACACCTGGGAAGATCATTTGGAAACCATTCGAAAATTCTTTGATCGACTCAGTGATGCGAATCTGACAATTAATTTGAGCAAAAGTGAGTTTTGCCATGCTTGTGTCACATTTTTAGGACATATTGTGGGACAAGGTCAAATTAAACCTATAGAAGCTAAGGTCAAAGCTATCTCTGAATTTCAAGTTCCAATTTGTAAAAAGCAACTGATGCGATTTCTAGGTATGGCTGGATATTATCGGAAATTTTGTTCCAATTTTTCCAAAATTGCTGAACCTTTGACAAGTTTGTTGAGTAATAAAACCAAATTTTGTTGGTCTGACAAGTGTCAGGAATCTTTTGACAAGTTAAAGGCCATGCTTAAGAATGCACCAGTTTTTTCTGCACCAAATTTTAGCCAATCATTTAAATTAACTGTTGATGCAAGTGATGTAGGGGTTGGTGGAGTATTGATTCAGGAAGACAAAAGTGGTGTGGATAACCCTGTGTGTTATTTTTCTAAAAAACTAAACAAGCACCAGAAAAATTATTCCACAATTGAGAAGGAATGTTTGGCTTTGATATTGGCTTTACAGCATTTTGAAGTGTATCTTACCTCAGCTCTTTCTCCAATTATTGTGTACAGTGATCACAATCCCCTTACTTTCATCAACAAAATGAAAGATAAAAATCGGAGATTGTTGAGATGGAGTTTGATATTGCAAGAATATAACATTGACATTAGACACATCAGGGGAAAAGACAATGTGATTGCAGATGCACTCTCACGTGCCTTGAAATGTAATATTGCTTGATGTAATTAAGTCCAGTATCATAAAACATGTTCTTATGTAATTTTGGTTATTATAGTATTAGATCTATATTCAAAAGAAAGCTTTATTACATAAATCTTTCTTTTTCTTTATGAGGGGAGGTGTTATGTATGATGTTTATATAATATTATATATATTTTAGGAAATTATAAATGTTTCTTCACTTTAATATTTGCTTAAATCTTTATGTTTATTAGGAAAAACATGTATAACTAGTGTCCTTGAATTAGGTTGTTTTGATCAATATGTTTTCTCAATTTGAAGGTCAAGGTTGAATTTTGTTTACAGTTAGAATTCCATTAAGATGACTCATATTCTAGAACATTCTGTCATGTGACCAATCTTTATATATATCATGTTTGGTGGACATTTTTTCAGTTTTGACATTACCATCAGTCTTGTAAAGAGCTATTACAGTTGTGAAAATTCATTCCAAATTCTAAGAGAGGAATTATTTTAAATATTCATTGGATTATAACAGTGCTCATAAACTTTTGGATTATGGATTTTTAATTGACAATTTTGGAATTTATGTGAACTTATTCAGAGATTTTGGAATACTTCATTTTTACTTAAGCACATCAAGATTTCTAGTACATCAGGACTTTGGAGACCATTGGCACATAATAACATTCAAGGAGACAGCCTTGAATTCAAGGACACATTCTATATTTATATATTGTGATTAGAACAATCATTCTTATTGGATTATTAGGATTTCAAAAAACATTACTGTAAGTGACTTTTTGATTTTTTCATTTTAATTATCTAGTAATAAATTGCTTGTTGATTTTGACATGATTTGTTGGTTTCACTTTCTTTCTGTTACATTTTTCTTAGACCATAGAGTCGTAACAATATATATATATATATATATATATATATATATATATATATATATATATGGAGAGAGAGAGAGAGAGAGAGAGAGAGAGAGAGAGAGAGATAGAGATAGAGAGAGAGAGAGTGAGAGAGAGAGAGAAACTAAATCAAATCAAATTTTTGAATCAAGATGAAACGATCACACTATTCCAGCGAGAAACCAGAAGGAGAAGAAGCCCAGAGGCGATGACAACGACTTTAGGTGTCGCCTCATACGCTAACTGATGTGTTAGCGCAAGTGCATGCCAGTTATTTCGAAGATGACATGAGTGAGCTTGAACCAACACCATCTACTTCTACCACAAGACCAAAAGAGTCAAGATCCACCAAGAAAGAAAGCCGTTCAGTTGCTCCTAAAAATTATTTTCACATTCGAGAGACCCAAAAGTCACTTCCAGAAAATTTAAAACGACGGCTTAGACGTACACTGTGAAATTTAAAGAGTTAAAGTCTCAAGTGCCACCAGAGAAAGCAGTAGTTTTCATTACAGCTGTGTGGGATTCATTGTTAGAAACATTGAAACGACAATGCCAAGCTAAAGATGATGATCGTCTGAGACTCTTCATTACTCAAGACAGTTTGGAGGCTCCTGTTTGGATTGTGTTTTGTACACAGGCAGAATTAATACCGTCCAAAATCATTGACAAAATTCAACGCGTTCATCAAGCTAATGTTGAGTTTAACATGACCGATTGAAAAACTACTCTTCACATGACGCACGTTTCACCTCCTAGAGGTAGCGGATGCAAAAAATGTTATCGTCCAAACTGACAACTCACAAGATCGTTGGTCGAACTTATGCCGAGAAGAACTATACTGCAGAATGGAAAAGATCATGGGAGAGCATTAGAAAATCGGCCAGATCCCACTAACGAAGAGAAGCAGCACTCCTTTTGCAGCAAACAAGCATTTCCAAAGAGACCGTGTGTGGCATTCCTGAAATACAGAAACTTCAAGACATCTTAGCCACTCAGTATACGCTAAAAATATACACTCAAGTGGTTCGTGGAGTTCTCGTGTTTCGAGGATCGAGGATCAGATTTCCCAGACCGAAAATACCTTCATGCGTATCATCAATGGATACAATTACTGTCGTGTGAAATGTGACCAAGGATTTACCACTCGCGACCAACACATTCAATGCAGAGAGCGATGCCGTGAGTGTTTAGCGTCCAATCTATGCATTCCAGAAGGAAAAGAACGAATTCATTGTTCGACTTGCAAGCAAACCTTTATCAGTCCATCTTGCTACGAACGACATCGCATGAAACAACCACAACAACAACAACAAAGTGCTTGCGAATTATTGAGATTCTGCTCCACTTGTGGAAATCTTATTCGAACAAATAATCCAAAAGCAAGCGTTTGTTCAGGAAAGAAAAGATGCCTTTTTGTGACCAAATCGTGGACTTTGAGCATCAGTGTAACTTTCAAACATATGAGACTGAACTCGGGGAAGACTTAAAAGAAGATCAGCACAAGAACGAAAAGAAACAAGTGGATTTTACCTTTTTTGACTTTTTGAATATACACAAGAGACTGGCATTCACATCCCTAATCTTTGCTTAGCTCGTTGTGCTTGTGAGAACTGTATACAAGAACCTATATTTTTTCACTGTCCTAATTGTAGTAAGATTCCAGGAGGACGAGAAAAATCTTTCTGGGACCCACACTCTTCCCGAGTTTGCCGAATTGATTTTAGACCGTTACGACCATTGGAGCCAAGAACACGTTCAGCATTATAGGGACTGTCATCAATATGCTACAGTCACTGCTTAGAATTTCTCGGGATACGACGGACAATTTCTTTTGAAATATTATTCAAAACAAGGCACCGAATGTCCCACAGTTACCATTTGAATCCACGCGACAGTTTGTTTGGAGGAGGAACCAGTGCGACACGCTTGCTGTACGATGTGGTCGAATCTCAAAGGAGAGCAAATCAAATACATCGATATGTGTTCCTTGTATCCTTAGGTGTACAAATATCAGCGATTCCCTACCAGGCACCCTGAAATGCTGACAGAACACAATGTTGTGGAACTCGTTCGTCAATAGGAAGGCTTGATCAAATGCAAAGTCTTACCCTTTACCAACTTGTACCGTCCTGTGTTACCACATCATTGCCAATGAAAACTGATGTTTACTTTATGTCGTAAGGGTGCTGAAACATGTAATCAAGACCAACCTTGATGCCACAAGGATGAAGAACGCGCTTTGACAGGAACGTGGGTAAGTGTCGAATTGTTTCATGCTCTGGATCGTGGATACCGCTAGTTAAAATAATACTAAATTTGGCACTTTCCTACCACAGAACAATGCCAAAAGGACGATGACTCAAGCCCAGGAATGTTTTCCGGGGCTACGTCAACGAATTCCTTAAAATCAAACAAGAAGCTAGTGGTTGTCCTTCTTGGTGTCAGACTCCAGATGACAAAGACAAATTCAAATAACGATACCTAACTTAATAAGGCATTACTTTGGAACACGTGGAAAAGAACAAAGGAAGACGATCATTTGCTAAAGTCATGTTAAATTGTTTGTGGTGAACATTGGCGCAACGTTCGATATTACCCAAGACGAAATACTTGGTAGATTCATGTCGCTACTTTCAACTGGTGGATGACAAAGGAAAACTTATGAAACACGTGGAAATCATCCGTGAAGATTGTATCTTGGTAAATTACGAAGAAGTGACATAATTTGCAACCCCGATGAGTTTGGAAATGTCATCACTGCAGTATACGTGACAGCCAATGCCCGTTTAAAATTATATGATACCCTGGAACTTTAAGAGTACGAATCCTTTACTTTGACCCCGACAGTTATATGTACATCTATCGCCCACATAGCAATCACCCAGACATTGAAGGAGCATGGACCGACGATCACCCACAATACACTATTGTAAGTTCTGCTAGCGGTGGCCCCAAACATTACGGATACCAATACAGAGACCAACATGGAGAAATTCATACCAAGTGCAAAGTCATGGGACTGACACTAAACTATCGTTCCAGTCAAGTAGTTAACTTTGACGTCTTAAAAGAAGCTCTACAGTCAGGACATGATCAAGACTTTCGCGTGAAAAAAATTAATCCACACTAAACTGTACGTTTACAAAACTTCCAAATTGTCAGTCGACCTTTAGAAAAAGTCTGTCAGATTGTCTACCAGAAACGAGTGCGACTTCCAGACCACAACACTTTATCGCACGGACACGCTGAGTTCCAGTATAAAAAAGGGGAAAGTACCAAGACAAACACTTCATTGCGAATAAAAACGCCGACCTAGAAAGATGAATAATTCAACACAGCAACTGACTGAGGGACCCACTATGGACTCAAAGTTCAATAATGAACTTGAGTACGATGATATGCCTTGCGACCCGAGTGATGCCGTACTCTGCGACGTCAGCAATGCAGCACAACCTTGCAGTTCCTCTACAACTATTGAAAGCGATGATGTTCGTGTGCCTTACCGCTCTACTAGTGAAAGCGATACAGCACGACCTTTCTGCTTTACTGGTAAAAGTGATGCCCTGCGTGTATATGTCTATGGATCTCATCCATGTACTCGCAAACCAATCTGGATACAACCAGCTCATCGAGGTGTAAAAATAAAAGAAGAATACACGTTTTCTGTGACTTTGCCTAACTATTGTGACTTTGAAAGTTGACACAAGATGTTCAAATGATGGCCTAAATATCTGGATGGAATACCCAGTACCAAACGTTAGCCAGAGTCGGATGTGTCTACTCGGGACGAGAAGACCAAGTACATAGACTCAGCTTTCCTGGAACATGCCAGATGGTCTCCGCGCTGTCACTACCTTCCTTTGGTGGGGCATGATTATTATCCACATGGATACTTTAGGAGAGAGAATTCGTAGTTTACCTCCTGAGCTACGAGAACACATTTACAGAGAGCTAGTACAGATTCAAGTGAAACGCAAAGAACAATTGCATCTTTTACGACATATACTTTTTAACCAGTGGTATCTGAATATTATAAGAGGATTGATTGTTTTGAAAGTGTTCAAATGGTCAGACATTGATCAACTACGCACAACTAAGAAAAATGTCGATGTTACGACTTCTACCTACAATGTGGCAGTGATACACATAATTCCAGAGGAGAGAGACTTAGAGGATTACAAAAAAAAAAAAAAAAAAACGTTTACAAGAAAAGTTACCTTAAGAAAAGACTTCTTCACGGCGTGTGGTGTGTGAATTGGTAGCTGACCTGATTCAGTATAATTTACCATCAAATACCTTTGGGCAAAAGTATGACTATTTCCTCAAAAATAAAGACATTCCTGTGAAGGACTAAAATAAAAACTTACCATGCCACGACTTTTGTTCTCAGTGTTGCAACAAATTCCGTAGAAGGAAGTCAATGACAGTGTTCAGGACTTAGAGGATTACCAAACACTTTTACATTAACTGTTTCCACATCATACGATTCCATTAAATTTTAAGCGAAGTGTGGTGTATGAGTTAGTGACTACTTAACTCGGATTTCGTTTACCAGTAGATTCGTTCTGGACCATTTATGGACAGTACATACAGCAAAGACATGATCACCAAAACTTAATCTGTACACGAAAGCCAAATTGTCTTAAAAGTGTTGAGCATAGTGATGAAGACAAGCTGTGTACTTCCGTGTGAAGACGACATTTGTCGTACTTTATCCACGCTTCACACTTACCAAGAAGTGTGTATAGCTAGTTGGGAACACCAACAAATTCACGAATGTAAAAATGTACGAGACTGAAAAAGTCTTGGCTTCGATGCTTGGATACAAGAAGTGGCTCATTAAGACACTGTGTGTCACTAATCTAAGAAAAGAAGTTGACTTAGAGTCAGTGCAAGAAGAAATTTAAGAGGTTAAAATGGAATTAAAGACAATTTTAAAAACAGGGGTAGAAGAAGAAGAAAACAACAGAGAGGAAGAAGTACTACAAGTCCACGAAAGAAGTAGTAGTGTACTGATAGAAAAGAAGGAAGAAATGACATTCTCGGAGATATTTGAGACAATGAATTTCACATAGACTAGAAGAACACCAGAACATGTACATATATTTAATTTACACGCATTCCCAATCGCAGATACCACTGGAGGTTTCGTACGTGGACTACATGGTTGTGTTTAGTCCGAAGATTCTGGACAAGCTTGGTGCATTCGGTAAACTTGCGTTTGGATTCGTCCACAATTTCACACTGATATGTCTATGTGTGCGGAATCAATCCATTAAAACCCGCCAACAGACATGGGATCGCCCAGCCATAATGATTGTTGGAATGAAGATACATGGTGTTATTGTTTAGGGACACTGGATCATACCCATCCACTTTCGGGTTGTTTGCACGAGCATAGCGGTGGCTAGCAATAGTAATCCCACCGGGGATACCACGTTCCACAAACAGATGTTGGTCAATATCGGTGCGCTGTTCCAACTCCACCTTGATTTTTGACACCAGAGCATCCCAAGCCATTCCCGGTGACGAAAAGTAGTGCGCGGGGTCACGCTTGTATACACGCATGGCTGTATCACGAAACGTTTCAAAGGCATCCACGAGCAGCAACACAACTGTTCCCAGATACAGATTGTGATAGTCGCCAGGAATTTTACAACCAAACGCGGATCAGACTTTGTTTGCGTGTATGTAGTCGCTGGCGGAAATACCTTCGCGAGACAACGACGAATGGAATGCCTCGATCGGTGGTAACTGAGTTTCGGTAAACTTTTCCCATCCGCTCATGTACTCGTAGAGATACACTCCTTTTCTAGTTATCAACTTTAACTTGTCAGGGTTAGCTGTACCATATCGACTGGTGATTTTGAATCGGCCATTTCCTTGAAAAGCTCTGCTTTCAGCCGCCAGGTTTCTCAGGAGTTTGTCCAGGCTGGAATTGAGAACCTGCAGCGAATCAATGAACTCCAACTGACCCAGTCTAAACGTCGTGTATTTTTGCATGTTGTTGGGGATGACACTTATTGGCGCCTTTGATGCTGTGGCTACTGCCTGCATAATCAGGTGACCATCATACCCACCCAGGTTATGAAGCGCTGCATGGATTTTTGTTGTACTTGCACAAATCCGCAGATGCAGATTACAGCACTGTTCGTTGTTCCCCGGTACGCACCAGTGTTATAACAGTGGTCGCGTACTTTTTCATCAGTGGAGTTAAAAATGATATCACATATCGCGTGTGTTATCATTAGTCATAATCATGTCCGCGGGCGAGTAAAGCTGCTTTCGGATCCATTTTGCTATAACCTCGAGCGATTTTAGAAACACCACAACCGTGTTTGGGCGCTAGCGCTCTGGGCGCGGCACAATATTGGTGGCTCAGTTGCACCATCACATATGACTACAGTGTAACAAAACCCGCATAGGACTTGTTCGGCAACTTGCGTCATATTTGACTGAACCTTCGGTGCATTGGGAAGCGAAGCTTCCACGGGAACATTTAATATTCAACATTCAAAGTCCACGTAAATGACATACGGAACGTTCATCTTTCGTTGCACTGCAGTAAATTTCAAAATGTTCTTACCAGGCTCTGGCATAATTTTGAGGTGCGGCTTTTCACTAATTCCACCGCAGTAAAAGTCATGGTTGTCAAGCAGCCGTTGTGTGCTAAACACATGCATGCAGAGTTCACACGGAATTTGTTTCCTATAAAACACTTTATCTACACGTTATGATACCGCACCTCTGGACCATCCATGTCACTCAACAACAACAGTCTAATTTTAGTCTGCTCTGGTGCATATGGTGATAGTCGAAACGGCTGCAAGCCTTTGTTCCAAACAAACACATTAATGGCAATGTCAGCATTGATCCGTTCAAACTTGACAATATCAGTAACTTGTACAGGATATTCAACGTTTCCAATCTTAAGTTCGCCCAGATGTTGTCGGTATTTTCGAGGTTGATCTTTATTATCCCTCGCGGGATGTAGCGTCCATTCAAAACATCGATTGTCATAATTTTTCACATTAATTACTAACTGCATTGGAATACACGCTGGCGTTGGAATGTAACTTGATCAGCGAATAGGTGTGTACGGGAAATATGAAGCTGAACTTCTAAGCGTCTTGAAAGCATCTATCCTGAACCTCCTCTGGAGTATTTTTTTAACCTCTCGAGGATCTTTGCATAACTTTTGACGATTTCATCATTGATGACCTCAGTGTCTTTGTGGCTCAAGATCACAATGGCATTACTATAAAACCATGTTCTTTATGGTATAGAATCTCTCAAGCCGTCTTTGGTTGCATAGCCAGACATGATAAATTCCACATTAAGAACAATGTCAACCTTTACTCCGGACAGCAGCGTTGTCCCACCCACGTGCTGCAGCGTTCATATGATTCCCGGACTCATATTTGATAAACGTTTTACAGCATTTCCGCTTGGCTTGTATATACTTGGGCTAATCGCCCGGTAATCTTGAAGATCACGAGATCATTTGTATAATTTGAATTCTGAAACTTTTTATCGTTGAACATACTCGACTGCCTCAGCTGCGATAGTAGCTGTGATGCGTGGGCGATTTTGTTCATCCTCAACTATGTGTGCAATTTCCGCCCGCTTGACTCGTGGAGGAATGTTGGTTTTAGCCGAAAGTTTCATTGTCCCGAAGGTTCGCAAGTTCAAAAAACATAGGGATAAATAGTACGAAGATTCGTTGATCCGAGGGTTCATAACCTCGAAGGAAAACGTTTGAAATGTTCACGAGTCCGGAGGTTCGTTTTTCCGAAGGCATTTGTCAACAGAGGGTTCATTGGTTAGAAGGTTCATTAGTGTTAGTCAGAAAATATTTGAAAAAGGGTTCACAAGTCCGAATGTTCTTTGATCCGAAGGTATTTGAAAATGGGTTCATTGGTTCCGAAGATTCAATATTTCGAATGTATTTTCATTGGTCTGAAGGGTCATTGATCCCAACATGCTTGAAAGAAGGTTTATTGGTCCAAATGTGTCATTAATCTAAATATATCCAAACTGAGGTTAATTTGTGCAGTACGAATGCTTTAAAAAATCCGAACATATTTAAAAAAACAGGCACAAAATAGGATTCATTGGATTCATTGGATAAACGAGTTTTAAATCATAAAGGCCTTTATCATATTTAATTTTAAAAAATCAATTAAAATACATTTATATTATATTGACTATTCTTCTTCTAAAATGTGGTACTAAAACAGAAAAAGGCAAAAATGCACGCTCCAATTTAACATTGGTTGTATTATGAAAGTTATTTTACAGTTACTTTAAGTATTTCTTTTTAGCAAATGATTCTCTTTTAAATCTGCATTCCGTCATTAAAAAAGACATAATGAGGCAAGGACACAAAATAGTGCACGACTGTAAGGAAACAAATATAAAAAATAAATTAAAAATGTAAGCAGTTAAGGAGAAAAATTGCAAGCCATTTACAAAAATGAGCATTTATTTTTATAAATTAAATCACTTTTTAATTTGTCCAAATTAGATAATGACTTTCTAACATAAACTTGAAACGTGTCTTTTGGACACGAAAGCCTCCGCCCATGGGTATTAAATGAAAGAAATATTTGTTCAATCAAAGAAATGTTTCATGCAATCAATTGTTGTGCCAGAGGTATGTTAGCAGAAGTATAGAGCTGATACGAATATCCTAACTTCACCTTTGAACTCTGTCTCTGATCTTAACCTTGGGTACGCAGACCTGAGTCTGGTGCGCGACACATCGTCTATCAAAGATACACATTGGTGCAAAGTTTCATTGAAATCCCACAACCCATTAAAACATTATATGGCGGACACTAAAATCATTCCCTAGATCTTTGAACCCTGTCTGTGACCTTGACCTTGGACCGACGGGTCTGGATGTGGTATGCGACACATTGTCTGATTAAGATACATATTTACGCAACGTTTCATCAAAATCACTATGTTGAACTTTCAACCTCGTCTCTGACCTTGAGATTGGAACCATGGGCCTTGGTTTAGTGCACATCACATCACCTAGTGAATATACATATTTGTACCAAGTTTCAAAGGTTATGAACCTGACACGAGCATCCCTATATTGACATTTGAACAACGTAAGTAGCTTGACCGAGGGTCTGCGTTGGGTACGCGACACACATTGTCTAGTAGAGATACGCATATATGCAACGTTTCATCGAAATCACTGAAGCCATTGAAACGTTATGGACCGGACACGAAATGTGGGACAGAGTTTAGTACAGTGTGCCACTTGGGGGACAAAATGGTACTTGGAGGACAATGGAAATTAACATTACGGTCGCCATTTTGAAAATGTCGCACTTGGGAAACAATGGGAATTCCATGTTAAAACGTCCACAGGTTTAACATTTAATGTGACTCTCTGGGAACAAGGGTATTTTAACATTAGTCTTTTTAACATGACATTTCCCACTGTCCCTAGAAATGGGTTTTGGTCATGAGTATAAAAATAGCTCTCTTTGGACAACGGAAAATGTAATGTTATGTAAGACATTATACGTTGCTTGTGCTGTGGGAAAGGTTACAGAAGCAAACAAGCATTGGTAAAGCAAGAGGTTTGATGTATTTTGCTTAAATCACTTTTTTAGGCAGCAATCCATGCACAATTATATAGTCCTATAAGCATATTTTTTTAAAATTTTTATTTATGGTCCCGTACATTTGTTGAGAACTTCTAGATTTGACATTTAAACAGGGATGGCTTGAATGTTGCCATTCGTCATGTTTACTTTGTTCTTCACGTGTGATAGTTTGATAAATCACTCTCACGTCTCCACAAAATTTAAATTATATTTGAGGACGGTACATAGTTTGCTTTTTAAGCAAGAATAATCTGGTACGTCTCCAATGTATGTGGTTAATCTATGTTTGATTGTATATAGGGATATCCATTGGGTGTCTGATCAAATGAGTCAGAATTCACCTAGAATGTGACACCAAAATTTTGGCAATTTTTTTTTAGCGAAGACTGCTTTCTTTCAAAAATAAAACTGAGTATTACTTTGATTTAAGGATAATAAACTTCGTGGGATTTGTTTTACATCTGACATCAAATAAAATTGTGCATTAAATCTAATAGCTGTGGAAATTCTAAAAAGGTTTTTTGAATGCATAAGTGGTACAAGACGTGTTTCATCTCAATGAAATAATCTGGGCGATAGCATCCTGATACTTTTGGCAGCGCAGTTGATTTGTCACATGGCTCTTGCAGCTAATGAGATCAAGCTATACCAGAGAAACATTTGGAAATTAAACCTTAATGTGTACTTTGCTCCACCATTGCTCTAAACCTTATTAACAATAATAACTACGAAAAGAAAAGTTTCATGACTGCCAGGTCCATCCTCTAATGACAATTAAACGAAATGCGCTGATCCTTTTGAACTAAGTCGCTAAATATGCATAAATGCTGACTTTAAAGAGGGAAATTAGCGCCATAATATTTAGTAAAACTATTTTAAAAAACAACTGAACCTAAAATTGATCTGTATTCAGCTATTTATTTAATTCATTGTTTCATTGTCCATTTTTAATAATACAAAACATCAAAAAAGGTATAGTTGTAAAATAACCCGACATAATGTACCTGTCATAACTCTTGTCTACATGAAAAAATTTCTTTTTTGTCATGGAACTTCTCGAAATCATGAAGGAAAGAACAAAGAGGATGGGGTCGAAAACTGTTGCATCACTCATTATGTCTAATCTCTCCTAAGGCCTGGGCTATGAAAAGTGTAACCATTAGCAAGCAAAAAAAAAAAAAAAAGAAAAAAAAAAAAATACACCGAAGCGACATTTTGAGAAACCTATGCTATCTGTGTATGATTCCATAACATCACTGCTGTCCCAATTACTGTCCGCAATGTAAGAAATGCCTATGACTTCCTTTAAAAACACAGCCATACGTTCTTGTCTGATGCCATGGTGGTTAGGTTGGGTAATGCCAGTGTAATGTCGGTAAGTGATATTGTAACATCTGTCAGAGACGTCCATGTTCCGACCTAAGCTTGGTTATAATTATATGCAAACAGTACAAACGGGTGTACATTTCGGGAATCGATCACAATCAATTTTTCTAACATGTAATTTCCACATTTAATAAATCCATAAATTTAATGCACAAGTTTGTTTGAAGTCACATGTGAAGAAAAAAAAAGAAAAAGAAAAAAAAAAAAAAAACAAGAAGTAAAAACATTTATGGGGAAAGGAAATTAATTATCCTTAATCAAAGTAATGTTAGGTGTTTTTAAAGAAAACAGTTTTCCCTTTAAAAAATCCTAAAATAATTTTGTCACATTCTAGCTGAGTTTTGACTTATTTGATCAGATATCCAATGAGTATCCCTGTATAAAATCAAACATATAGATTAAACACATACCTCGGAGACGTACCAGATTAATCTTGCTTAATAAACAGACCATGTACCGTCCTCAGATATCATTTAAACTTTGTGGAGACGTGAGTGTAATTTATTACACTTCATATGCGGAGACATGAGTGTAATTTATCAGACCATCGAATGTGAAGAACAAAGTAAACATGACGAATGATAACATTCAAAGCATCCTTTTTAAACATCGAAATCCCAAAGTTTTTAACAAAGGTGCGGGACGTGCTTTATTGGGACTATAAATAAAAATTAAACAAATACAATATCAGCAAAACCTTGTTCATCAAGATCGTGGGGGTAACAATTCTAAAGAATAACCTTTGTAACCTATTTCCAGTTGATATTTAATATTAAATAGTCTAACAATAACATAACAATACATAGGACATCTTCACACAAATAACAGTGAAAATTCCATCACAATCCGTTAAGAAATTTTTAAGATTACTTTTAAATTTTAAAATATTCAGGGGAGATAATAGCTTTCTGATCAGATATTTAATATTCACGAGCTTAGATCGTATCATATAAGATATTAAAATTTTTGAAGTTTTAGCACAAATTTATAGTAATTTTCTTGTAATCTTGAAAACGTTTTTCTGTGTTTTTACATATTGATTGGAATATGCAAGCATGTTTTAGAATTGGAGACAATTATCAGGAAACAGAATACACATGTGTGCCCCTATTTAACAAGAAACGCAGGATTTCTTTGAACAGAAATTTACTTAAATGAATGTGTTAAGTTCATACATAGCAATTACATTTTACGTCAGTACAAAGAGCGTAGACGATGAATATGAAAGAAAAATTGTTTGACATTATTTAAAATAATATTCCAGTTAATTGTGAATAAGTTTACAACAGACCATTTACCGTCTTCAAATATAATTGCAAATATTTAGATAAGTGAGTGTAATTTATCACCCTGCAATTGTTACACGAAGAGCAAAGTAAACTTGACGAGTGGACACATTCGAGGCATCTTGTGTAAATATAAAATCCAAACATTATCAACACAGGTGCGGCACATACTTTATTGTGACCATAAATATAGCTAAGAAAGATCTTAGGGAAATGGCCGTTTTAAAAACTTAAATTATGAGATCACTATTCAAGTTGTATTCAAGTTTTCTCACTTTAAATCTAGGTGGAAGAATGATGTCTAAATTACAGTATGAATCATACCTTTACATCAAACACTTAGTGGGGGTGGGGAAGGGGACCATTCTGAATCGACGCTTTCTAACCTGTATTCAGTCGATAACTAATAGTACACAATTTTAAAAAATAATTATTGAAGTGCCACGGAAGTCTACACTTAAAGTTAAAATGTAAAGAGTATATCTTGACGTAGACAACTGAACATTTCATCAACATCGCTAAGAACATTTTGAGATATTTAAGTATTTAAATATTAAGAGAAAATGACATCCGCCCAGCTAATTAATATTCATAAGTTTTGATGATGTGATAGAAGAGATTACAAATATTTGTAAACTATATTCGTCTCTTTTAACACAAATTAATGGTAATTTTGTTCCAGTTTTCAAGACAAAACCTGCGGAGGATTCTGAAACACATTTGCATGCTTAGGTGGATAATTTTAGCAGCACTGAAAATTAGACTTTCGATGATTGACAAAAATGTTGAATCTTCTAGAATCGCTCCATTTTATCTGACTTACCATATTATATGTCACTAGACACATTTGAAACCTGGTTTTCAGAACATACACTCAAAGCTGGAAAGTTTTCTGGTTAAAGAAATAAAAATCATTGGAAATTCCATCATAATTTGTTAAGAACATTTTGAGATATTTAAGTTTTAAAATAGTCAGGGGAGATAACATCTGTCCACCTATATCAGTTTGATCATGCAATGAAAGAGATTTAAAATTTGTGTCTTTTTTAAACACATATTAATGATAGTTGTGTTGCAATTTTGACGTAAAATCTGGGGAAGATTATGCAACACAATTGAGTGACTTGGTTTGCAAAGCTATTTAATTGCACTCCAGCTCTGTTCATTGCCTCAACATTATCGTAATGACGCCATTTGAATATATTGAAACCAAATTATAACAGTGAAAATTAATTTATTAGTTAGGTATCAGAATGTATCATTTGCTATTTGTCCTGTTTCCTCAAGGAAACAGACCTAAATCGTTACGACCATTGTGAATGAGTAGCAGTTGAGGAGACGCCTGGAATTGAACAAGTATGAATCTTATTCCTCTTTTTTCTTTAGAAGGTTTTTAACCATTGTAACCATGCAACCAAATGGAAATGTCTAGTATGAATAGTGCCAAATTTAGACGCATTTTTGGCTGCTATAAAGACTAAAGCAGTAAATTTCCGAACCTCAACGTGTCGATTTGGTACGTTTTGACTCGTGACTTGCTTTAATTTGGGTACTTTTTGACTTGACTTGGGTATGTTTTGACTTGAGTACATTTCGGTTACCCATTATGTGTAGCTCTGTATGGAATGTTTTATAGATGAATAAATATTAACAGCATTCATACTTTAACGGTAAAAGTATTGCAGTTTATAAGGAACGTTAAGACGGACGGACAAACATCAATACGAAACTAAAATACCGAACATTTTGTCAACTCCCTTCAGAGATTTCGACTCGTTATTGTTCACCCGCGTCGAAATTCTTTTGTAGGTTCTAAAAGTATTCGGAAAAATTGCGTACCTCTGACCTGGTTAAATTCTGAACTAATTCAAACGTTGGTACGACAGTCTACACCAGAAAACCGAAAGTTATTGTTACAGCAGACATTTTTCTCACAAATTGTCTCAATCTTCTTCAAAGTTGTTTTACCTCCTTAGCAGCTAAGTCCCAAACTGAAACATCACTGTTACAAAAATCGACTTGAATCGCCGACATTTTGAACAAAGGCAAGTGATCGTGTGAAACTGGACATAGACTGTAGGACATTGTTATAATAATAAATACAGCTGTACAAAACTGCTGCAAACTGACTGAAGGGATAACTTCTTCCAGGCAGCAGGTACTGCGAATCATATGGATGGACGGACTGACGGACAGGCAGCAGGTACTGCGAATCATATGGATGGACGGACTGACGGACAGGCAGCAGGTACTGCGAATCATATGGATGGACGGACTGACGGACAGGCAGCAGGTACTGCGAATCATATGGATGGACGGACTGACGGACAGGCAGCAGGTACTGCGAATCATATGGATGGACGGACTGACGGACAGGCAGCAGGTACTGCGAATCATATGGATGGACGGACTGACGGACAGGCAGGCAAGGGTAATACTATGTGCCAAATGTGCATTCGTGATAGAAGAAAATAAAAATAAAACCAATAATGCACTGGAAGCAAGAAATATTGGTATTTGGTGAGGAAATGAACGGCTTTCTGAAAACACACAAATACAAGAAGAAAATGAAAGGAAATATATAAATCCATAGTGTCTAGAACATTTATTTCCGCGTATGCAATCAACTGTAAAGTCAAAAATAAATAAAAACATCATTGATGTTTTTTTTTTAAATTGCAAATTTTAAATATAAATGGTGAAATTAATGTTTAACACAAGCTGAAGAAAATTATCAGGTCATAGAGAAAGTTTTCTTCTAATATGATCGCTTAAACAGTATGTTGTTTATTCACCGGTCTGTTTCTACTGTCACCCTTATTTTTAAGATACGTAAACCAACCAGGGACAATTTATCAATATTTTCCAATTTTGTTTTAGCACAAGTGAATTTATTACATAGGTTCGACAATACCTATATTTTTTAATCTAAATTCAGCAATACTATCTTTTTATTTCATAATGTCCTGGCCGCACTATTTACCGTTTATAGGTAAGTTTTCACGTGATCTATATTTGCAACATTCTAACAACCGGATCAGAGATCAGAAAAATTTAAGCTCGTGCAGATCTTTGCAATTTAAAATTAGATATGATCGTAAAAATCCAATCATGAAATTTACACACGCAAAATTTCCGAAAATCGGCCAATCACGAACAATTGGCAACATAAATATTTCTGCATATATCGTAAGATAAGATAAGATAAGATTTATTTATAGTCCGCATGACTTAGACCAACAATTCAACATAAGCTCTAATAAGCTTTTTACCGACATGCTAAAATAAAAAATAAAGAGATCATTAAATAAAACATGATTTGCAAGACATGCAAACACTGCATAATACATAACTACAATGGGACAAAACACATAATGCATAACTTAAAATATAAGCAGGCAAAGCAAGTTAAAAAGTCAGTAATTAAAAGTGAATTTAGTACTTAGGTAACTAAGCAAACTACAGGTTAGGACCTGAAGGAGCCCCCCCCCAAAAAAAAAAAAAAAAAAAATCTGAAGGAGCCCCCCCTCCCCCCCCCAAAAAAAAGCGTCTAGGTAACTTAGAAATTTAGTTAAAATCAAAATTTAGGTTAATTAAAAGCAAAAGCACCAATTTAGGACTCATGCAATTTAGGACTAAAAGCATGACGAGATGCAGATAATGCCTTATTTAAAAAGAAATGAGCTAACAGTAGGATACTTGATGGTATATATGACAAGGACAGTAAAACAAAACGGTAACACAGATATTAGTTGTTAGTTGTCTTCATCACGGCAGAAGAGTTGGGGGGGGGGGGGTATTGTTGTGGGAGGGGGATATTATTTGCAGATAATACATTTACAATATTTACCATTCCAGGATAAAATTAATGATCTAAATGAATTAAAACTTGTTCTCTACGGTGATTAGGTAGCTCATTCCATAGAATGGCAGCTGCACATCTAAAAGATTTGCTGCCATACGTTGTGGTTTTAATTTTTGGGACATCTAAAATATTTGAATATCTAAAATTGTATTTTATTGCGTTTAAAACATATCAAGTCATTCAAAAATTTGGGAGCACACTTATTTAGAATTTTAAAAGTCTAAGTCTGCTCACCTTCAGGGTTGGCATTTTTGCCTTAAGTTAGAGTTAAATGATAACTGCTTGTGTAATCATCATACACAAATCTCAGAGCACGCTCTTGTATTTTTTCAAAGTTTAACAGTGTTCAAGTCACTGCAGAAATGCCAGACAAAGGGACAAAACTTGAAGTTGGAAAGGATAAATGTATGTAAGGTTGTCAGTTTGTTGAGTCTAGTTAATACATTTCAAGACAGATTGCTTTGAAACTTTCCTACAAAGA
Source organism: Margaritifera margaritifera (assembly GCA_029931535.1). Lineage (NCBI taxonomy): Eukaryota > Metazoa > Mollusca > Bivalvia > Unionida > Margaritiferidae > Margaritifera > Margaritifera margaritifera. The sequence goes on from JAQPZY010001076.1 coordinate 278,909, forward strand.
TTGTTTACGTGTGAATCAAATTGCAATTGACAGTCAATGTCAATTCCTAGCAGTTTAACAGTTTCTTCACAGTTTATAGCAGTACTGCTTATGTTAAGTACAGGTTTCATATTGAATGTATTTTTCCCAACAGCTAGTGCTTGCAACTTTTCAGTGTTAGCTTGCATTTTGTTGGTAGTGAAGCAGTCAAAAAAGAGTATTGGACTCTGTTTCAAGTGTGTCAATCAGAGTGTCAAAGTACGGTGAGGAAAAGGACAAAGTGTTATCGTCAGCATATTTATTTAAAGAGCCATATTTAATAAAATAACAAAATATAATTAATAAAAACATTACAAACATTTCTTAAATATGAATCTGTTACAAAAATGTCAGAAACACATCGACTATCCAGCCTATTTTTAAATATGATGCATTAGTTTTCAATTCTTAGGTACATTTAACATTATTCAGATAAATCAGCCCCTTAAATCTGTACTGATACTGATGGACGGTTTGGGAGTTTGATCTCACAGATTCATTAAATCGTGCAATTGGTGCAAACAAATGTGTTAGAAACACATCAGTGTACATTTTAGACACTTACCGGTAAATCCACGTGGAATAACACAACCCTACCTCCAGTGGCCATTCGAATTTTGTGGCTACATACCACTGTTTCATCAGATACAGCAACCAATCAGTTGCGACTTTCGCTCATTCGCTCATTTAAATGTTTCGGTTGACGAAATTCAGGTGACGCTCAAGTCGAGTCACGTGACCAAAGCAACCAAAACTTTCAAATGACCGAATGAGCAGAAGTCGCATCTGATTGGTTGTTGTATCTGAAGGAACAGCAGTATGTAGTCAAAACCGATCACTTATATTTAGGCATTATGGGGTTATGGTCTACATGCAACATATACTGACCTCTGAAATTGAAGAGCTTGACAACGTGCAAAAACTATGCACCTCCGAAACTGAAGATTTGACAAGGCAAGTGATCCAATGAACATGTGCAATTGTACGTTTTGCAAAAGAACATGTTCATATATTTTACGAAGAATTTTACTTAGTTCAAATTACAATCAAGACATATATTAGATTCACTTTAGCAAGTCCTCACAACAAAATACACAATTGTTAGGAACTATTTTGTTGGACTCTTAGCCAAACTAGTCGGCGTAGGGATGATGTCCGAAATTGCACAGTAAATCGCCAGATAGCAGAAGCGCTTACTTAGCGGTGCAGAGTGATCAACAACGATATAAATATTAAAACACGTTATTCGGCATAATTCTAGATTATTCGTTGAGTTGGCCAACGTGACTTTTCGATTAGCCAATAGTAGCCTGATACCCTATATCTTTTTTATTATCTATATTGAAATCAGTGTTAGGGCTAGAACACTATGTTAGTTCCATGCGCGCGAAGACTGTTTTGACAATAATCACCCTAATAAACTGGATCCTGGAATAACACTTGCCCATTTCGGCCGCGGATTTATTATACACCCACAAGTGCAGGATGTTGGTAGGTATTCAACGAACACAATAAACCGATCAATTAATGATGAACGGGAATAGCGTCTCGTGTTTTATTTGATACATCCAACACAAGACCAATTGTTAACTGATATGATAGCAACTGGTGGAAATTTTCACTGCTCCAACAGATTAGTGACGGCTGGGGTTTTAGTGATCCGTCGGCAAAATCACTGACCTTGGATTAGCTGATTAGCGTTAATGTCAAGCCCTGAAGAAAAGGTATTCATGGTACATTCATATATACACTTAAATCCATGTATGCTAATTTGAAATCATGCGTTAAAACTCCTTATGTTTTAACAGATTATTTTTCCTGTCAAGTAGGCACGAGACAGGGTTGTGTTCTTATTCCAATTTATTATCCTTATTCATTAATGATCTTATTAAAACGATAAAATGTTCTCATGGCATCTTCATAAATGAAAACATAGAGGATATATTTGCTATTTTGATTGCCGGTGATGTTGCAAACTGTGCTGAAACAATGATTTTATTGCAGAAACAAATATATATTCTATATGAATTTTGCCAAATTCAGGTATGAACATCAAATTAGATGAAGAAAAAAATTGCTTTTAGGAATGGTGGAAAGTTGAGAGAGTGTGAAAAGTAGTATTTTAGAGGTCAGTTGGTTGACTGTGTCTCCTTGTATAAATATATGGGTTTAATTTTGACCCCTCAGAAATCTATTGAATGTGAGTTTAGATATCAGCGTATGTTTAGCTGCTCTAGTACTTTTTATATTTTGAAACTTTTCGATAGCATGGTTAAACTTTTCGATAGCATGGTTTAACCAATTTTGTGCTATGGTTCAGAAGTCTGGGGCTTCGAATATTCAGAAGTAATAGAAAAAGTACAACACAAGTTTTGTAAACGGTACCTCTGTCTCTCACCTTCAGCGAATAATACTTATGCAGTTGGAGAATGTGGCATATACCCACTATGTGTTACCTATGAAACACGGTTTATTCAATTTTGGATACGTTTAATTTACATGGATCAAAACAGGTATCCCTATAATTGTTATCTGATGTTAAAGCATCTTGATGAAAATAATCGCATTACATGGGCAACACACGTGAAGAAATTACTATATTCATATGGATTTGGTTTCGTATGGATTGATCAAAGTGTTGGAGATATTAATTTGTTCATAAAGATATTTCAACAAAGATTTCAAGATTGTATGATACAAACATGGCATAGTGAAGTTATGGGTTCAACGCGAGGAAGTTACAGATGTTTTGAATCTTTGTTAAATCCTGAATTTTTTTTTTTTAATCTATAGGACTTCCATTAAAATTTAGAAATGCAATTCTTAGATTGCGATGTTCAGTCATAATTTAGCGATAGAGATAGGGCCACATCATGGTTTGGATATATTTAATAGAAAATGCCCATATTGTGAAAAGAATGGCTTAAGACTTGTAAAAGATGAACATAATTTTCTTTTAGTATGTAACGCATACGAGGATCTCAGAGAAAGTATTTATATCATATATGGGTTAATAACAGATCATTCATACATTTTGTTAATCTTATGTCCACTGCTAATCCTAGTACCTTGGCTAGTCTAGCTACTTTTCTGCACTATGCCTTCATAAGAAAGAGAAAATTTATGATGTGTACTATGATCTAATAAATATATGTAATTATATTACTAGTTGTTTGTGTACGGTTTGTTCCAACGTTATAGTATGCTGTGTTATATGTATTATGGGCCTGTGGCCTGAAATACTGCATAAATGTATTGTGTGGTATTGTATTGTAAATATGTACATTCAATAATCAGGTAGAATTGAACAAACTTCCTTTTTAATAAATAATATAAAAATAATACAATCCAAATAGAATAAACGCAGTAATAATAATAACAAAAAGGAATCAGCTTGACATGTCATGAATGATATGATGGTTTCATATTTTGTGGAAAAGGTTGATAGTGTAAATTTAAACACAACTGAAATATTACAAAAGGCGTTTTCATACATGAGCTTATTTACGCACTCCATGTTTGTAAAAGTATGGAACTAACAGGCTGCCACCTTGCTGTATGAAGTAGCATTTAACAATTGATGTATTACCTAGGGAAGGGATAATCATAATGTGATCATCCTTTGATACTGGAAAGGGCCAAGAATCCGTCCAGGATCAAAAAACGAACGATAACTGACCTATCGCCAGAGCAGATATAGCCACGCCCTAATCTTTAGCATACCACATCATATACAGTCAAAGTATTTTATGTTGACACTTGCCCAGTGTGAATTAGATGTTGACACTTGCCCAGTGTGAATTAGATGTTGACACTTGCCCAGGGTGAATTAGATGTTGACACTTGCCCAGTGTGAATTAGATGTTGACACTTGCCCAGTGTGAATTAGATGTTGACACTTGCCCAGTGTGAATTAGATGTTGACACTTGCCCAGTGTGAATTAGATGTTGACACTTGCCCAGTGTGAATTTTATGTTGACACTTGCCCAGTGTGAATTTTATGTTGACACTTGCCCAGTGTGAATTAGTGTTAACATTTTAGTGCCTACTGAAAATGTCATGAAAAATGGTTGAAAAATGTTTAAGTTATGACGATTTGAATATGTACATGATATATAGTGGCAGTCGGATTTGTGACGGAGATTGGGCCTAACAGTCCGTCAAGTTGTCCACGTACTTCTAAATCATGTAATGCTCACTGCTTTGCCAGCGACAGTACTGGTCTGTGATCCAGTGGTATCGGAACGAGTTAGGTTTTGAGTGACATACGGCGATACGTTTTCTGAGTGCGCTAGCAATCTGAGTCTAAACTGTTCATGCACGGCCTCATAATTTTTGTCTTCATTTTCATTTTGCAGGCTAATATGAGTCCGGATTGTCCATGATGTTGATAGTTCAGACTGTATGTGTAAATAAGTCCTCATTGTTCATGATGTACCAATGTCCACAATCTCCACGATTTTGTCAATAACTGTGTGCGTCCTTAGTTTGTATTCATAGTTCATTCGATTTGTTCAAAGGTTTCCTCGTTGTCCATAATGTATCATTCTCCATAGTCTCCATGTTTTTGAAAATTATTATGTGCGTCTTTCGTTTTAAGTATAGTACAGACCATCAGTGTAAAAGGGTGCGATAAATACTTAAGTCGAATTTAAAAAGGAAACTTTATATGCAATAAATATTATGAAACAAATAATACAATCCAAATTGAACAAACTCAGTAATAATAATAATAATAATAATAATAATAATAATAATAATAATAATATAAATAAAACAACCAAAAACAAATCAACTGGTGATTTCATAAATTATATGGTTTCAGATTTTGTGGAATAGGTTGGCCTCATGTAGAAACATTTCTTGATATTGTCAATTGATGCACACAATAGCGCAATAGATGTTTTGGTACATGAGTTTATTTATGAACTCCGCCATGTGCTTCTGTCTAAACAATTTTATCAACTGTATGGAACAATTAGGCTGCAACCTTGCTATATGAAGTAAAAATTAACAATTAACAACTGATGTTGACGGGATAATCATGATGCAGTCGTCTTTTGATTCTGGAAAGGGAAATGGATCTGTCTGGGATGAAGAAAGAAAAAACTACAATTAGGTCTGAGTGCACCAAACCTCTGAGTCTGAACCGTTCATGTAGGGTCTAGTAATGTTTCTCTTCATTTTCATTTTGCAAAATAGTGGGAGTCCCAATTGTTCGTGACGTCCCATTGTCTACAGTTTTCATGTTTTGGTCAATAGTTATATGTGTCCTTAGTTTGAATTGATAATACAGATTATTTATGTAAACGTGTGCGTCCTCCGTAGTATGGTGTGGCTATAGAGTGTCTAACAGGACCCTCATGTTAGAAAGGGTCGAAAATGTGTACTCTCTAACTGGAAATTAACATGAGAAAAATTAGAGTCGAAAGTTTCTAGCCTCAGAGCGTCGAAAGTTTCTAGCCTATAATGGAAATTTAACATTGAGGATAAATGGTGACATTATTAGAAGTGGTTGACCTACATAAAAAGGCTCTAAAGTTTCTAGCCTCAAAAGCAGCGATTGAGTCTCAAGCGGGAATTTAACATGGAGCGGCACTCTGGCCTCAGACGAGAATTTAACATGCAGCGGCACTTGAGACTCAAACGGGAATTAACATTGTGTGCGACACACTATCACACAAACATACTGTACTATCACACAAGTGTAGGAGTGTTTATAAACACACTACCCTACTCAAACAAATACATTATCACATTAGGATAAAGGGTTTTTAAGTTTTAATTGTCAACATAGACATATACATACAATTACACACACATAAAACACAAATTGGCAAGTGAGTAGTATATCTGTTTTCTAGATATTTTGGGTGGCCATGAAAAGGACCATTGGGTGTTGTTAACCAAAGAAGAGGGTTGACACATACTGTACCTATTCACCTTTCTTCTCCACGAACTTCTCCTCACTGCCGGTCCATAGACTAAGACCTGCTACAGGCATCCTTGTCTTTCCACATAAATCCTTCTTTTCCATATGGCTGTCTCCGTAATCTTCATGATGACCCACGATGTCTTCACATAGACGAGGTAGTCTGGGTTGAACAGCATACTGCTAACTATAGTGGATGATTCTACACCGGCATACATTTTTTGCTTGGGTTGTCTTGAGAACAGGTAACAAAATGGGACAGCTTGTCTATTTATAAAATTTTACAAGTAAATATTTAATAGCCATTTTGTTGTTTTGAAAATCCATCAGTATTCACAATACGCCACTCGTGTCTGACACAGAGTTTTAACTCATATTGTTTCGCACTGATTGACCTAGTTACATTATGTACTAAAAGCGAGCAGTTGTTGAAATTTACAGTCCCTCAAAATACGTCGTTTGACCTATCCACCTAAACGGTTTCCTAGCTACTGTGAGTATAGTGTGCACAATGAAATATTGTCAAATGAACGCGGTAAAATTTGTTCCAAAACACATCGTTTGGCTCAAGTCATAGAGTCAAATAATAATACCTGTGTATCGCCAAACCGTATATTTGAAGTACACATTTCTACAACTGCAAATTTTAGAGTAGTATGTTAAAGTGGTAACAGATACCATTATGATTTAAATATAAATCATTCTATAAGAAGTTCAAGTTTGTCATTTTTTTTTTTTTTTTTTTTTTGAAACAGAGAAAGAGAAGGTTAATCTTTTTATGAGTTTCTTAAGACAACGTGGCTACAGACCATAAACCATAAACAAATCATTAAATCATTATTATTATTGTTATTAATACTTTTTCATGATTTGTGCGAGGGGCTTGAACAGTCTGACGTCCGACATGGGTAGGTGTCAAAGAGACTGAGAGAGAGGGGCGGGAGGGGGGTAAATAGGGGATGTTAGAAGACAGAAACGTAGGGCGCTATTTATTCTTAGTATTTTGTGGCGTTATAGGACAAGGAGAAATTAACAGTATGTTACCCTTATCATGAGTTTCTGAGGACAATAGTAAATCCTCTGTTAGAAATGTTCATTGCCATATATTTTTTCATTCATCAGTTTTTGAAAACACGGTGATAGACTTATATTTATTGTCGAATGGATGCAAGAACATTTGCAGGAATGCTACAAATCTAAGATAGGTCAAATTCTGGCACATGTCTTCAGATTGCAGATAATGCAGTCTGTCAACACCCAACAATGTTACAAAATTCCCTAAACCAGAGATTATACATTTTGGTTTTATGCAAAGCGTGGGTAAACAATTTTCACGTCTTGTTCTATCGGCAAGCTGAAGTCGACTGACTGAAAACAAGGCATACATTGTTACATTTTCCTAAACGTGTGTTTTGGCTCTAGATATTTAAGAGGGAAGAATAGGAACACTCAAATTATTCTTGCACTGTGTGTGTGTGTGGGGGGGGGGGAGCGTTTGTTTGGAAAAACGGTAGATCTAATGTTATAATTTTTTCTCTTACACAAAATTAAGATATCTGACATACATAAAACCAACTAAGCTCTAGATTTTATAATAAATAAAAAGTGCCCTGTGAATAAAAGCTGTTCTACATTTTTGCGGGTTTGCAAGGTTTTGAAAAAGTACAAAACTAAAGTCACAGAGCCTTCTATTTCACGTAATTAATTTGACTAAGGTAACATTTTTGAGAGGTGACTTAAAGTGGGGAACAGATAAATCATGATTTAAATCTAAATCATTCAATAGGAAGATCAAGTTTATCTGTCTGTCTGTCTGTCTGTCAATATTACAAAGCATGCCCTACATTATGTCAGCCAAGGGTAGTGTACTTATTTTTACATCGTACGCGGTGTGAAAATGATAAATTTAGAGACATAAAAGTACATCTGAGGGGATTCATGATTTATGAGAGAGAGATAAAGAAAGAGAGAGAGAGAGAGTGTGTCAATATTATTATTATTAATAATTGTTCATGATGTGTGTTAGGTACGTGATGGGGGGGGGGGGAGAATTAACATTACGTTTTACGGGGAGAGACGGGGTATTAACACAACGAAAGAGAGAGAGAGAGATGTTACGACGCTTTGGCCTAAAAAATTTTAACAAAAAGTAAGTGAAACCAACAATATAAGTAGAATCAACAAGCAATTTATTTCTAGACAATTAAAGTAAAAATTCAAAAGACACTTACAATATTGTGAATTAAAAATTCAAATAATCCAATAATCCGAAGTATCCTAATGACAAGTCCAAAATATAGAATGTTCCGAATGAATTCCAGTAGCCTTGAATGTCCTGATGTGCCAGTAGTATTGAATGTCCTAATGTGCTAGTAGTCTTGAATGTCTTGATGTACCACAATGATGTAATACAGAACGTCTTTGAATGATTTCAATGAAATCCTAAAGTCATATATTTATCACAAAAGTCTTAAAGTCTATGAGCGCTTTAGTATTTCCAATGAATATGTTAAATAAATAACTCCTGTCTCTGAATTGGCTCTGATTTTCACAACACAACTATAAACATCTGATTATTAAACCAAATTCCATAAAGACTGATAGTTAGCATAGGAATGAAATGCTGCTTACCAAACTTCCTATATATAAACACAGGTCACCCGAGAGAATTTGCTACAAAATCATATGGTTTACCTGACAAATATCAGTAATTCTAGGGGGAAAAAACAGTATAATATTAAACAAAAGATACCATGACCTCGAATTCTATCTAAACAACTTGTTTACATCCTATAACCAAGGACAAATGTAAATATATAGGACAAAAGTTAAATATCCAAACATTACGCATGAGAGAGAGAGAGAGAGAGAGAGAGAGAGAGAGAGAGAGAGAGAGAGAGAGAGAGAGAGAGTTAATATTTTATTCCTATTTTAAACAAATCAAAACACAGATAAACTTACTTTTTATGGTATATTTTCCCTATGAAATTTCAAAACACACATCCCCAAAAAATAAGAGTGATAAGAAATCCGATTTCTTTCTTGTGTAAAATCTCACAAGATTTTTAATTCCTTTCAATGACCATAATATTTCTATTTTTTTCGAAGCGCAGATGCAAAGTTGTCACAAAATATTACATCCAAAAATTCCGTGATGTATTTGGACCTAAGGCGGGCACAATTTCCATAGATCACAAATCTAGTTTATGTCAAAATTCTGTAACCATACCACAAACTGCAAATGTGGAACGAACAAAAAAGGTTTCTTTCTCTGTCACCATCTAAATCGCAGCTAAGAACAATTTTGGACCGATGACAGCACTGCATTGTTTTCGTAAACATTTGTTTTCCATCCACATTGAAGACTTTGAATACAAAATATAGTCTAACATATGAGTTTTGTTTTTATTTCTTTTATTTTTTTTATTTTTTTTTTTTTGAGAACAGCAATACTTTGTGACAGTTTTCAAACTAGTGAATTTGGAATCAAGTTAAGATTTCTGGTAAAGTTACAAGTGTGTGTGTGGGGGGGGGGGTAAACGGAATAGAAGTTGTTCTTGTAACACATGTACAGTTTTGTATGTCGAAAGGGTACATTTTTGTCACTTAGTCATTGTGACACACACACACACACACACACACACACAGGTAGAGAGAATGGCAACAAAAATTAGTGGCAGTTTTTTAAACTAGTGAATCTGGAATCAAGTTAAGATTTCTGGTAAAGTTGTTTATGTGTGTTTTTGTTGTGTGGGGTTTTTGTAATTTTTCTTTTTTTTTTAAACGGCAAACATTGGATAGAAATTATTCTTGTAACACATTTAAAATTATGAGCTAACCCTCGGTCTCGGTGTTTCTCACTTATTACTACACGAATTGTTTTTTTTTACTACATTCATATTCGAAGTTTAAAAAGCCGTTGTTGTAATCTTTTTTTTCTTTAAATTCATAGTCTCATTATTATTTTTTAAAGGTAAATCAATTTTATATCAAAGTTTAATCAATGATTATTTCATTTTTATGTTCTTTGTCTCTTTTAATCTTATTGATAATAGTGCACTTTATTTTATGACCCGTTCGCATTTGTATTATTACGCAAGCTGCTGTACACAATTTGGACTCTTTGTATCGCCATTACTCAACACATTTTTTGAAAACTAAAATGGGTTTAAACGTCATTTAAATGGTTAACACTGATTTAATTTAGTGTAAACCTAATTTTAGTACGCTCTATCTTAAGGTAAGGAAATCTTCAATACTCATTTTGCTGTTTTTGAAAGTTACATCAGCATTCACAATACGCAACTCGTGTCTGTTACAAAATTCAAACACTTGGGTGGAATGTTCCTACACCAATCCATATGAAGGATTCAATTAATTCATAATAAAGAAAAAAGCAAATGAAGTTCCATTTTTATCAAGCAGGTAGAATTTTCTCATTCATCACAAATCTAAGATATGGTATAGCTAGTTTTTTTAATTTTTTTTATAAACTGACTTACTTCAGTTTACGTAAGGTGTGGAGGGAAATCGCGACTGTATGTGACTACCGCGTAATTTCATTTCTGTCAGAAAGATTTTTTTTTAAAAATTTATTAATCAGTATCGTATCATAATGTCAATAACTTGATAGACACACGAGCGCATCGTAGGTTTATCATGTGTGGTGCGGTCAGGTAGATTTTATCAGTCTTTTATTACAAATAGATATATTTCTTTACATTTAGAAATCTATTCGTGGAAAGAAAGAAGGATGGATACATTATTGTTTACATAAAAGTACATAGGGAATCCGACGTAAACGGAGCGCCACCTATCTGAAAACATGTAAATTACCTTCTTTATTTTTTTGCATCAGTGTACCATTGTAAAAGTATGTAAAAAAGAGTAATTTTTTGTCTACAAGTTTTTGTATCTTACGTTTGCGTAGTCTACATTTATTCAAAAACATCTAATAACAAAAGGAGAAATTTACTGGTAAAAATTCCAGATAACCATCGTTTTCTTATTATCTGACTATTTACTGTCCATTTTCAAGAAAGAGGAAGTTAGATATATTGACAGTATTATTTTCAATTTTCATTTTCAAATTTAGTTTCTCGATTTTTTTTCAAATTTTCATTTTCAATTTTCATTTTCAAATTGTTTTTTTTTTCAAATTTCATTCGTTTTCAGATTTTCATTTCCAAATTTACTTTGTCAATTTTCATTTTCAAATTTAGTTTTTACAATTGTTTCTAAATCTTCATTTTCAATTTTTTATTTTCAATTTTTATTTCTAAATTTCTTTTTCGTTTTTCAATTTTTATTTTAATTTTTTCATTGTCAATTTTTGTTTTCAAATCTGGCATTTTTTTTTATGCCAAACCAAATATTGACAGAAAGAGAAAGTGCAATTTTATGTTCGAGATTCCAAATTACATCATTGTGGTACATCAGGACATTCAAGACTTGTGGTATATCATGACATTCAAGGCTATTGGAATTCATTCGGAACATTCTATCTTTTTGGACTTGTGATTAGGACACTTAGGATTATATGGAATTTAATTCACGTTATTGTAAGTGTCTTTTGAAGTTTCACTTTAATTGTCTAGAAATAAATTGCTTGTTGATTTTACTTGATTTTGTTGGATTCACTTTCTTTCTGTTGCATAGTTTTAGGCCATAGAGTCGTAACACATGCGTTACAATAACAATTTCTTGCAATTTTATCAGAAATCTTAACTTGATTCCTTCCAGATGCACTAGTTAAAAAACTGTCATTAAATATTTTATAGCCTTTCTCTCTACCTATGTCTGTGTATGACTAAGTGACAAAAATGTACCCTTTCCAAAACACACAACTGTACTTGTGTTACAAGAACAATTTCTATCCGATGTTTGTCGTTTTCCACAAAAAAAAACAACACACACACACACACTTGCAACTTTACCAGAAATCTTAACTTGATTCCTAATTCACTAGTTTGAAAAACTGTCATTAAATATTGTTGCTCCAAAATGAAAAATAAAAATAAAAAATAAAAAATAAAACCATATCATAAGTTAGACTATATTTTGTATTCAAGGTATTCAATGTAGACGCAAAACAAATGTTTACGAAAACAATGCAGTGCAGTCAATGGTTCAATTTTTTCTTTTACCGCTTTACAAGTGATTCGCCAACAGCAGCGATTTAGACGGTGACAGAGAAAGACGCCTTTTTTATGATCAATTAGATTATGTCAGCCTTAGATCGAAATACATCATGGAATGTTTGGATGCGCTTCGAAAAAAATAGAAATAGTATAGTCTTTGAAAGGAATTAAAAATCTTGTGAGATTTTACACAAGAAAGAAATCGGATTTCCTATCATTGTGATCTTTTGGGCATGTGTGTTTTGAAATTTCATAGGAAAAATATGCCATAAAAAGTAAGTTTATCTGTGTTTTGATTTGTTTAAAGTACGAATCAAATATTAACTCTCTCTCTCTCTCTCTCTCTCTCTCTCTCTCTCTCTCTCTCTCTCTCTCTCTCTCTCTCCAGCGTAATGTTAATTCCCCGTCTCTCCGTACAGCGTAATGTTAATTCCCTCTCTCTCATCACGCACCTCGCACACATTATGAAAATTAATAATAATAATATTGACTCTCTCTCTATCTCTCACACATAAATCATGACTCCACTTAGATGTACTTTATGTCTCTCTCTCTATATATATATATATATATATAATTTTCACGCCGTATACGATGTCGGAAAGTATACTACCCTTGGCTGACAGAATGTAGGGCATGCTTTGTGATATTCACAGACAGACAGACAAACTTGATCTTTCTATAGCATTATTTAGATTTAAATCATGATTTATATGTTCCCGACTTTAAGATACCTCTCAAAAATGTTACCTTTGTCAAATTGATTACGTGAAATAGAAGGCTCTGTGACTTTAATTTTGTACTTTTTCAAAAACTTGCATCCCCAAAAATTTAGAACAGTTTTTGTTCATAGGGTACATTTTATTTATTATGTAAAATCTAGATTTTAGTTGGTTATGTATGTCAGATATCTTATTTTTGTGCAGGGGTAGTCTTTTAAAAAAAAAAAAAAAAAAAAAAAAAAAAAAACTTTACAGTGCAGTACAAGAATAACTTGAGTATGTGTCGTCATATTCTTCCCTCTCAAACATCTAGGGCCAAAAGACGCGTTTAGGAAAATGTAACAATGTATGCCTTGTTTTCAGACAGTCGATTTCAGGCCGCCGATAGAACAAGACGTGAACATTGTTTACCCACGCTTTACGTAAAACCAAAATTTACAGCGCCTGGATTAGGGAATTTTATAAATTTTATAACATTGTTGGGTGTTGACAGACTGCATTCTCAGAATTTGACCTAAAGTCGATTTGTAGCATCGCTGCAAATAGTAATGTGTTCATTCGACAATAAATGTAGATCTATCACCGTTTATTTTTTAAATTGATGAATGCAAAAATATTGGGCAATGAACATTTGTAACATATGATTTACCCTTGTCCTCAGAAACTCATGATAAGGGAAACCTGATGTTAATTTCTCCTTGTCCTATAATGCCACAAAATACTAACAAATAATAGCGCCCTCCTTTTCTGTCTATTAACACACCTATTTACCTCTCTTTCTCTCTCTCTCTCTCTCTCTGACACCCACCCATGTCGGACGTCAGATTGTTCACGCCCCTCGCACGCATCATGAAAAATTATTATTATTATTAATAATAATAATAATAATAATAATAATAATAATAAATTTGTTTATGGTCTGTAGTCACCTTGTCTTCTTAAGAAACCTACAACTCAGGGTACTCACCCCCACCCACAAGACGGTAACTTTGGGGTCATAATGCAAAAACAGTCACATGTATGATGCGTCTTTCTTCTGTGGTTACATATATAAAGTTTGGTCACAAAATAGTGGAAAATACTATCGAAATGTAAATACTTATACATTTGACCTTGGACCCTCTCCCAGGGATCCAGGCGCAGGAGTCAATAATGACCCTCAGCCCTGCAAGCATGTGATTACATAGGGAAGACATAGCTACAAAGTTTCGTGAATATACCCAGCATGTTTAGGAGGATATGTGGTAAAGTACAGACTGGCGGAAAGACGGACGTGTTGACAAACAGAAAGACACAGGGTATAAAAAAATAAAATAAAAAAGTGGAGACTATAAATACAAGTACAATCGAAAGTAATATTTAACTAAACATAAAGAATCAGCGTTCATAGGAAAGAGGTTTAGATGTAAGTGTAAAGTTCACGATGCGTAAACCGATTTAGAAAATCATAGTGCTACATGTACCTCTCAGCAAACTTGTTAGTTCTTCCATGATATCCAATTAGAAACTTTGCATATACTTTTAAAACAAAATTAACCATAAACTCATCTCGGCATATTAGATTGTTAGACTGACTGACTGACTGACTGACTAACTGACTTGCAGATTGATTTACTGAGTGAATAAAAGAAGAAAGCAAAGTAATAAGGACGAATGTGCCGGCAAAAAGAGAGGACTTAAGCAGAGTTAATAAAATAATTTTTTTTAAAAATAAGAAAAAAACCTCAATTTTTATAATTAATATAGTTCTTAAATTGTACAAGAATAAAACACAAGAAATATGGCAGTGGGCGGTGCTTTGAGTGGCACAAGCAGATCATGATGTTTCTTACAAAATTGCTACATTGCATTAAAATCGGGTATTTGATTTGACATTTATGTAACCCTTACTTCTATCTATTTAGAACGTCTTCACACGGTTTAGTGACTTTGTTGTGGATAACGGTCACCTTCACAGAGTTTAGTCACTTTGTTATGAATAACGGTCAACTTCACACGGTTTAGTCACTTTGTTATGGATAACGGTCAACTTCACACGGTTTAGTCACCTTGTTATAGATAATGATCAACTTCACATGGTTTAGTCACTTTGTTATGGATAACGGTCAACTTCACACGGTTTAGTCACTTTGTTATGGATAACGGTCAACTTCACACGGTTTAAACACTTTGTTATGGATAATGGCCAACTTCACACGGTTTAGTAACTTTGTTATGGATAACGGTTAACTTCACACGGTTTAGTCACCTTGTTATAGATAACTGTCAACTTCATACGGTTTAGTCACACAATTTTAGTCACTTTGTTATGGATAACGGTCACCTTTACACGATTTAGTCACTTTGTTATGGATAACGGTCAACTTTACAAGATTTAGTCACCTTGTTATAGATAATGATCAACTTCACATGGTTTAGTCACTTTGTTATGGATAACGGTCAACTTCACACGGTTTAGTCACTTTGTTATGGATAACGGCCAACTTCACACGGTTTAGTCACTTTGTTATGGATAACGGTTAACTTCACACGGTTTAGTCACCTTGTTATAGATAACTGTCAACTTCATACGGTTTAGTCACACAATTTTAGTCACTTTGTTATGGATAACGGTCACCTTCACACGGTTTAGTCACTTTGTTGTGAATAACGGTCAACTTCACACGGTTTAGTCACTTTGTTATGGATAACGGTCAACTTCACACAGTTTAGTCACTTTGTTATGGATAGCGGTCAACTCCACACGGTTTAGTCACTTTGTTATGGATAACGGTCAACTTCACACAGTTTAGTCACTTTGTTATAGATAACGGTCAAATTCACACGGTTTAGCTTAATTCAGGCAACATGGTTTAGTTACTAACAGCATCAAAACATTTATGTTATCGATTCATGTCTGAACTTTACACATTAAGTAATGAAAAACCTTTATAAAATTGTAACTAAATTCCTCTTAAAGTATAGCATTTTTTATCAATGAACTTTCATGCTGAAAAGCAAAATGCAAAAAAAAACCTTCCCCCAAACCCTCCTGGAAAGAGTGACATCACCCCACTCACGAACCCCCTCCCCATGCACAATCTTTGCCTCTCCCCTATACACCATCCAACCCCACCCCTGCTTTTAACCTGTTGTGGGTGTGTTCCCCAATAATACTCTAGTGTTCGTAACGTAAAATTATATCCGTTTTGTAATAAAATCTATATTAATCGCCATCAAAACATCAATTTACCCATCAAATAGATATTTTTGAATAATATATATTTATGCTCATTTTATATGCATTTTTTTTTTTTTTTTTTTCGGGATAGAGTAACAAGAGAACTGTCAATTAATAAAGTAATGTGCAACACTACATAGAAAAAAAACCACACCTTCCTCAGCGAGTGATAAATAATATCCTTTTTATGTGTTATGTTATCATGCTTTTTATAAACAAAGTAAATAGTAACAAATAGTAATACGTCTTGTATTGGACACTAGTTATAGAAAGTTGTATCGCACTTCCTATCCTCGCTCATTTAGATTATTTCGATCAAGGGAAGTAATCGACGGGTGCTGCAGGAAACTGGAGTTGTTTTTTCAAAGACCTTCATGTTTATAACACTCTAGGATCCGCATTTTTCATTGGGTTATAATAAAAGTTGATACGAAGATGTATTCCAATAAGAACTCGACCGAGTTTTATAACTAGCAATTTCCGTAAACGTTTGACAAAGTTATGACACTTTTTCTATATAAAAAAAATACACGAAAATTTTATTCTTAAAGCTCTTCTATTTACAATTTTCAGTCAGATGCTAACCAAATGAAATACGTAGATATATACAAATGTTATTTCCAACAGCCTGAATATTCAGCATTTTCAGTCAGTCTTTGAGAGAGTAAAAATCCTCGGACAACTTCTTGATAATTATAAATTGTTATTCTGCAAGATATCTCTGAAACTTGGTGATCAAATCTCTCCAAATCTTAATATAAGCTTCCTTGGAAAGATATCTTACATTTAAAACATCAATTTTCCTAACACTAATGAGCATAATTACTGTCTATATTCGTGTATAAACCAATACCAAGTGCAAACTGCATAGATCCAGATATGCCAGCGCATTTTGCGACGGCAAATCTAGGTCTATGCAGTTTGTAAGGACTAATCAGTAGAACAAACGACATAGACCCTGATCTGCGGCACATTATGCAACGGCAGATCAGTCTATTTTGTTTGCATTTGGACGGGGTTTATACGCGAGTATATACGGTAATGAAATATCTTCTCACTTTTTTTCCTTGACAACATGACTATCTGTGGTTGCTATAGTTCAAAAAGATGTATCAAATTTCAGAATAACAAGACCCCCTGGAAGGGACTGACGCTCTACTGTCCAAAAATAAATTCCAGGAATTCAAGATAAGACCATTTCTTCTTTGTAACTGCCGAGTGCTGAAACCATCTCCGATATTCTTGAGCGGTAACAGTACTTTCAAATTCGTCGCTGTGGTGGCCATGTTGGATGTAAGATCAGCCCCTTTTTCTTTAGGACCAACTAGACAGCATTGATTTTTTTTGCTGAAAACCCATATCCATATTACCCACCATTCGGGAGGAGTAGCGAAAACAATATATTTCAAGACGGCAGTCGTAGCAGCCACACTGGATGTAAGATTGGCACCATTTTCATTTTGGACCAACTAGACATCAAAAGTAATCTGGTGAAAAACTCCATGTCAATATGACTTTTCATTGAGTAGTGATAACAAGACCTTAAGGATGGCTACCATGGCAATCATATTGTCTGTCGGTTTGGCACTCTTTTCACTTAGGACCAACTAGTCATCATAAAAAGTCTTTTGGTGAAAACCCCATGTTGATATGACTATCTATCTTGAAGGAGTATTAATAAGATGTTCAAAATGGCAGCCATATTGGAAGTCAGATCGGCACCGTTTTCATTTAGGATCAGCTAAACATCATAAGCAGTCTACTGGCGAAAACCCCATGTCGATATATTTGCATCCTACCCTGCATCTCTGGGCAATACACTTTACTACGATTGCCTCTGCATGTAACTTTTCATATATTGATGAGCTAATACCAATCACTCAATGATTTTGATGCATTCTTAAATTGTGTCACATTTAATTTATCTCTATATTACTGGCTTCATTTGACAGACCCAAGAGAAGTAACTCTATCCTTCACGTGTGTCCAAATCAGGCAGGATTTGCCTGTTACAGAATAATATCACACACTCATCTGACTTTACCAAAAAGAACCAAGCCAGCCCGTGTCGGCTGCCTGTGTGTGTTTATGGGAAAGGCACTTAGCTCCCAACTCCTCTACATGATATAGCCAATAATGTGTTGAAAGCGCCACAAAAAAAACAACAAAAAAAATGAACCAAAAGAATTTTTTTGTTGACATGGGATAAAAGCAAGAATTACATCCTAAACTAAGCAACCAAAAAACACTAGACTAAACAATATTACAGGTGTAATATGGCCTGTATAAAGTATGCAAGTTATAACTTCTTTTATCTTATCACAGACACAGAGAAAAAAAATGTACTGTTGGGAGATAGGTTTATTATAAATATAAACAGATGCAACATAACATGTATGGCAAAAGTTTGATCACAATTTTTGATAGATTTTATTTTCAATAAATTAACGCATCCTAAATATATTGTAAAGAAAAATGAACGTGTACAAATTTTGAAAACCTGATGAGTAATTTTGACTTAGTGGACACGAACATTGCTGTACTTGACAAAGACAAGCATTATCATTTTCCAAGTATACATGCATCAGATGTGGTATATAAACAAAACATACACATTTTTTGTCACAAACATTGAACACAATTTGCAGACTTTTAGTATATTTATTACAGTGAGACTGTTAATCACAATCCTGTTTTCCCAAATGTTTCAGCTAAAAGATTCATTCTGAACCTTTCTTCATCATTAATTGGAAAATCTGACCACTGATAACAAAAATGAACTTTTGGAAACTGATTCGAT
This sequence comes from Margaritifera margaritifera, assembly GCA_029931535.1. NCBI lineage: Eukaryota > Metazoa > Mollusca > Bivalvia > Unionida > Margaritiferidae > Margaritifera > Margaritifera margaritifera. The sequence goes on from JAQPZY010001076.1 coordinate 297,742, forward strand.
GTCATCAAAAGTTACCTGAAACCTGTCTACTTATCACACAAATCTACATTAATGTAAGAGTTGTTAACGGCAGAATGCCATGCAATCTTCCAAACATTTTAGGCAAAGAAAAGGAAAAGAAGAGTAGAACAGGACATACACAATACGATGGCAAAACAGGAATTAAGTGCATTATTCCACATTGGAGTGGAATGTTTGAAGAGCTAAGCTCACAACCCAAAACTCCAAGTCCAGATTTTCAAAAGAGTGCTATCAAATGATGAGTTCCAAAATTTCCTTGCAAATTATCTGGTGCATGACTCTAAGGTAGGCCTCAGTACATCAAGTACAAAGTACTCAAGTACAACAACAATCACACCAAAAATTTAAAAGATATGATGGTATATTCAATCCTTTCTTTTGCTGATTTTTTTTTAAAGATCATACGAAAGAAAAAAAAAACAAAAAAAATTAAGGCTCAGATAAAAAATTCATGAAAACATTTTTTAAAAATTTAAAATTAAATGACAAAACTTAGACAACAGGAAATGTATTCCAGATATATTTTAAAAATTTAAGGTGAAGTTAGGATCTGTAAAAAAAAACTTTTCCTGAACTCGGCAGCAAAATGGTTAAGTTCCTGTAAGAAAAATATATTAAACATCACAAAAAGGAAAGAAAGTAGCCAATAAAATACACTGACCACTTTGAACATATGTAAACTAACAGAACAATCTAAAATATATAGTGAATATTGAAAAGTTAACAAATAATCTCCAATATAGACATTAACATGCATTTAACCATTCCTTAGGTAATCAAAGGTTACATTATCCTTTGTTGGCGTATCTACTGCTTACAATACAATTTCTTTTCATCCTTTTTTGTTGTTGCCAATAACGCAAGGACTTGACTCTTGAAATATATGTAAATTATATCTGTCTATTTTTTATAAGAGGTCTGTGTATATGACGGTTTCAATGAGTCATTATCTAAGCTTCCCAGGACCACCTGAAATATATAAACTGACCACAAATGACACACAAAAAGTTTTATCCACGTTGACCGATAAACAAATGAAAAGAAAAAATAGAAGAAATGAGTTTACTCAAAGCAGCATAAACTTCTCTGTCAATCATGGTGCAGATGTAGTTTATGGCTTTAACTGATTTCTTTCAAAAAGTACCATCTACACTCCCTTTTAAATCGAGTCCAACTGCAAACTGCACAGACCCAGATCTGTCATCACATAATGCATTGGCAGATCTGGGTCTCTGCAGTTTGTTAGGAGTAATCATAAGAACAAAAAATATAGACCTTGATCTGCCAGCACATTATGCGGCAGAACAGGGTCTATGTGTTTTTCAAGTTGGACGCGACTTGTACACAAGTATATATGGTAACAACCTTTTAAACCATGAAAAAGAATGAAATCCATTATTATGTCAAAAGAATCATTCTGACATAATTTTCCGATCAACCTATAAAATAATCCTTGATTTTGTAATAATAAGAATACACAACAAATGAAGCAATATCTGCAATTTTTCACACTTGTTAATACGAAACCCAGGAACAATGCAAAAGACTATTTTTGAACTCGAAATACAGTGCACTGGACATTTTACAACAGTAAGATGTTTGCGAAGAAATCACGCCTGTGCCAGGTACAAAAATCTGATGGCACATAAACCTGAATATTGTCTCCCAATTATGGACAGAAAGGATATATTGTATGAGAAATGAGATATCTAAATACAAGACTAGTCCTGAAATAGTATATAACAGGAAGACATTATCAAGATTTGGTTGCTGTTGATAAATGCTGTAAGAATGTTTACAATACTTTCTACCAGTTTAAAGATTTATTAACTAATCTATCAATTTGGTAATATTTTTTTTCTTTTTGGTTTAATATTTTGTAATTCAGGTCCCTTGTTATTGTCAATACATAGATGGAATAGCTCTAGAAACTTGTAGAGAAACATGAAAAATTTCTCATGCTGTAGCATAGATACATATATTCATTCAGACTTTGAAAAGAAAATACAAGTAAAATCATTCTGATGGCCTAGCATGGATATGTATGTAAATGTTTTGGATCATCTACTGTTTGATCCACATGCAATCCTTTTCCATGACGTCAACTACTAAGTAAAACATGTCTTTGTTCATTACAGACTAGTACAAGCCAGTACAAGTGGAAATCTTTTGGTATTTGATAAATACAAATTTATGTGGAAACCTTTTGGAATTTTATATATATATATATATATATATAGTAATGATTGTTCACAACATTTCACAGGGGACTGGGCTTTTCAGAATGTTAAAACTGGGAAACGTTACATCCAAATTCATCATTTATTTTTCAAAATGTTTATGTACTTGTCTGTGTTGATGACATTGGGCATACATGTAGTAAACAATTTATACTGGTAAGATTACTGTCAGGACTCGTATGTAATGGTAGCACAATTTTCAAACAACATACATTTGTTTAATATATGCTATCATGAAAAAAATGATAAAACCAGTTTTACCATCAGATAAAAGTTCCAACATACATGTACATGTACCAGCCGGTGAATCATAAAAATTACTTTTATGAGAAAACATCTTTGTTCAATAACTTAACAACTAGGTAGAGTCTAATGTCCAATATGCTAACTAGAACCTCGCTGGCTCCGGGTACAATGACTGGCACTAAATCATTGTCATCCTCGCGACTTCCAGTAGCAGAAACATTGGTTGCTTCCTGGCAATCACTAATATCACAAGCAATATCCTCAATTGTTGGTAACACAGATGTGACAGTGTCACCATCAGAATTCCAAGAAATCAATATCATCGTTATCCGATGCATCTCTTCAGAAACAGTTGCACTCATGATTTTTTCAGGATTACACCAAATAGTTCATATCATTGAAAGTGGTAACTCAAACAAATGAGACATATCCTTTCGTGAATGCCCTGCTTCTATTCCTTATATTTTTTGTAGCTTTGAGTTTAAAGAGACATTTTTTCTTTTTCTGACTGGCAAATTTTCAGCCATTTTCACAACAGTCTGAATTTAAAATGAACATGAAATTTACTTCAAGGTATACTCAATTAGTGAGCATACAGGTACAGAACAATAGCTAAGGATATTTTAAAATTATTTAGTCAAAAAAGTACAAAACAAAAACATTTTTTTCATGCTTTAATTGCTTTGAACCAGCAACCCGTGATTCTAAAGTACTGACTTTGAATGAGATGTGATTATCACACCTTTGTTACTTTGCACCTTTGCTAGGATTTTATTTACTGATTATGAATGATATGTGATTATCAAGCTTTTGTTACCATGTGCCTTTGTTGTTACGGCTTTGTTTTTTAAATGACCGCCATTGTTTATCTGCTTCGGTGCATCAGGTGATAAAAACATTATAATTGAGATAATTTTCTCAGGCAGACCTCACAAATCAAATGATATTACCATTTAAATGTTGTAACAAAGGAACGTTACAACGCCTTAAAAATTAAACTCAAACATTCTAAGAGAGAAAATGTTGTATATATATATATATATATATATATATATATATATATATATATATATATATATATATACGGGTTAAGGCAAAATAAATAGATGATACCTATGTTATTGAGTAGATATAAGGAAATATTTCACAAGTGGAAATATTATACTGTCACAAGTGGCAAAGCTAGGAGTGACAATATGAAATGTTTCCACTTCACTAGTGAAATATTTCCTTGAATCTACAAGTTTTTCTTTTTATTATTTATTTCTGATTGCAAAAACATCAACTTGCATCATTTTGTGTCAATGCGTTTACCACTATAGATGAACAAGCTGTATTACTACATAGATAAATAGAAGTGCTGAAATTTTACAATAATTTAGCACAGTGACTTTCTACAAATGTTTCTCCTACAAATAATGCTTCAAATTGTCTTCTGTCTAGTTAATGACTATTGTCATATTAACACAATTCTTGCACAGACTGGCACGATAAACACTGTTGTGGTGGTGGCATCATCATCACAGAGTGGTCGGATCATACAGCCTTCAGAGCATAACATCTTTATAGTAATGATTGAATTGATTGCAAGTTTACCAATTAGGATCTTCCTTATTTATTTTGTTTATTTCTACAATCAAATATTAATTATATAGCCTTGGCAAGTTTGCAGTCTATTTTGGTAACAGACACTGCACAAAAATTTCAGTTGTTTCTTAATTTCGATTAACAATCAACACTCACCCATCCCCCATTTCTCCATTATTTTCAAACCCGATTATGAATCTGATGAGAGTTAAAATTGCTAATTAAACAATTTATAGTTTCATATTTAATCCAGACTTTTACCCCAAAAACATTTACTGTCTGTCGTAGAGTGTAACAGATATGAATGACATTGAATATTGAACAGAAACAGGTCATGTAAATTCAATTAATGACAATTTTGTACGATTCACATAGAAAACTATTTTAAATAAGCTAATACTTGAAACCCTACTTGTTTTTTAGTTTGCTTTTAGACATTTTTTCATGGCACCTCCTCATTGATTATATAAATGTATAGTGTTGGCATATTTTAAGATCTGTTTATCTCAATGGAGCTTGGAGGAGGGGAGAGAAAAATGAATTTGACCTCAATAGGGAAATATACCTTATGAATGGTAGATATATTTTCAAAATGGGAAATTTGATCCAGAGGTGATAGCACCATTTCTCACACTAAAGCATTTCCTTATGTCATTAAATACATAATAAAACAAAATTTAGGAATTTCCAAAAAGGTTAAAAAGTAAAATAAATCAATATCCTATTAAGCAGTGGAGTCTTTTTTTGTCTTTATTTTTTGCAAAATTCCTAATGATTTTATGATAGATTATAACAATCAGAAATGGAAAAGTATTTGAGAAAAATGCCATTGAATGAAATATGCCTTTTTATTCCCTTGTACCCTGAACATAACACTTCAAGTCTAAATACTAACATATTTTGTTTCTGAAATAAACCAAACTGAAAACTTGGCATCCAAAAATGTAGCCATTGATGACAAATACATTTTCATGTTTATAATAAAATTATGACCAATCGTCCCTGTCTGTCTTTAGTAGACAAAATACCACATATGAAGTTGAATAACAAAGTCTTGTGAACTGTAGGTATCTGAAAAGATTTCTCCAAATATAGCTGAACCAAGAGTTTTTGTGTAAAGGTATAAGCCTGCTAAATCTTTAGTTTTTTCCTCACGAGATATGCTTATCAATATTTATTATATCCCTGAATAAATTATGTATTTCTCCTATTTTCAGCTTCTTCATCTTGGATAGTGTCCATCATCATTGGTAAATGCTAGAAGAATCTTAATATTGGCAAATAATATGCATAATTCTGAGAATGACAACATTCAACAAGTCGACTTCCAATGAGTATGAAGTGCACTGCATGTAACAAAATCATTCAACATCTGGAACAATACACAATTGATATAAACTGTAGTATACAATTATGGCATTTTATATTACATGAAGTACTGGATATCTATTAAAGAATAAATGGTGTATCCACAATTATAAACTGTGCTGTGCTGAAAATTACATGGCTTAACTCATTCCAGCTCAATTCACGATGTTATAATTAAGGAATACCATTTATGCAGGATTAGCTCCCCATTTTAATACATATGCTGATCATTAGAAATGTTAGCTTCATTATTTAGATTGTTGTATCTACCAGAAGAACTATAAGAAAATAGTTTTATTACACATCTATCAGGCTATACTACAGTGAATTTATTTAATTTCATGGGTACCAATTGTTGTCAGTACTTAATTTTGTGGATTTGGGAAGGGATACAATCATTTTCGCAGAGAGATCATTGTTTGTCAAGTCTTTAAATTTGTGGTTTGAAGCAACCATGAAATCCACAAAAATTGGTACAACATGAAAAATACTGAATTCATAGTATGTAGTATAGTTTGCTAATGTCATAAAGGAACCATTCTATGTATCATATTTACCAACAAATAGTGCACATCTGACTGTAAACAGCCTAGACCCATATCTGCATTGTTCACAGGAAATAATACAGTAAAAAAAAAGGGTTAACCCCCAATTTGCATCACGATCTGCACCAACAGATCTCATCCTGTGATATTTGCAGTTTGCTGCCCATCTGACATCACCAGATATGATATACCAAGAAGCAACTAAACCATTGTTACTGTACACAGCTGAAATCCTGAGGAAAAGATCATTTACCCAGGCAGAAGAACGAGTTAAGACATTCTTTATTACAAGTAAGAATTTGTACTCTAAAAGAAACCAGTACTGTATGTAAATAAATAGATGATTAAATATTAAGGAGATTTACCATAAGTGTCACATTCATCTAAATTCCACTTCATAATCATGACATCATTGATTCACACTGAACAAGAATTATGCTGATACTCAAACATCCATTCAATCATTTAACTTATTCTTCTGCTGCAAGCTCCTCTTGACTGCTTACAAGTATTTATTGCAATATTACACAATACCAAATCTGCACATCTTCATGAAAATTCCATGAATTCTTTTACAACATCAATATAACACATTCACTTAAAATAAATATGCTTTCCATGTGCAGTATTATCCACTTACTAATCGTGACTTACTCTCTACAAATAAACACAAAGTAATTCTTCCATGTAAATATGAAACATATTCTAACATATGTAAACACTTTCTAACAATAATTCGTGAAGCTCATTGTGAAAAATTATCGAGAAATATGAGAAAAACCCTGATTTAAATTAATTCTTATGTATTTAATAGCCAATGAATGAATATCTTCCTAATTTTCTTGTAAAAAAACAATGGGTATGGATAATAGAAGACAGCGAGAAATGTTTGGCCATCAACTGCTTCCAGGGGCTGACAATCCATTCATGAGTCGTTGCCAGAGATCTTTGCGGCAGGACTTTGAACGACGTAAACTTTGTAGAAGTTCTTGAAATTGCACCATACCCCCTGGTGTTAGATAGAAGGCATTTCTGGCACTACAGATGGTGCTTACAAAATCATCATACTCTGGCTGACTAATATGGTGAATACGTTGGTGGGCACACTGAATGAACCTGAAATTAAATTAACTAGAATAAATATAAAATGTAACATTAGTGAAACATTCAGTCATTTAACAGGAGTTTTTTCAGTACAAAGGACTCTGTCTTGACACTTGCAACTGACATACTGGTGCAAGTTGTATACCATTAAGAGAGAAAAACTAATTGAATGGCAAGCGATTTGCTCATGCAAATATACCCCTGCCTTCCCTTCATACCATCTCTATGATCGTCATGGAGATGAGTCTATCCACATACTATCTCCACTGAAAACAACTGTTAAGACTAGCTGCCTCCAGCCAAAGTTAATATGGGCAATAGCTTTTAAACATGGTGTATACCTGTAAACACAAATCCCCATGCCAATTGAAGCACATTAGGAATAGCCAAAAATATACAGACTGTTATGGAAGAAATACAACAGTGGCTCAGGCCTGAATATTATATCACTGTGACCTTCTTTGAGCACTACGATTTGTTAATGTGCGCCTCTTTAGATGATGACCTTAATATGTACTAAGTTTCAGAGTAATCCATCTAAAACCTGAAGACTCGTTGCATTTACATGATAGTGTGATGGATGGAGGGATACACAGATGGACAGACTCAAGGAATCCTATATATTTCCGACCTCGTATAGGCAGGAGTATAAAAAAAAGATTATCATGGTTTGCTCTAAAAATTCTTTTACACATAGTGCTAGCTTTCTATAAAACTATTTTACTCATTATTTTATCATTTTATAACTAATCCAGATAAAGATGATGAAATACGGAGTAATACAAACTTTAAAACAGTTCAATTGCTTCCAATCTTTTGAAGACACACAAAATCATTAATTCTTACATACTAAACTTGGTTTTAACCATTTTGAGGACCGTAGCCTTGCATTGTAATTAGCAGTTTTCAAAGACTGGAATTCAATGTGTTGATTGACCAATCATTTGTGTTACAGCTACTTCAATTCTGATTGGTAATTTTTGAAGAATTGATTCATTCGGTGACAACTTATGCAAGGATAAGAACCATACATGCCTGGCTACAGTAGAATGTTTGCTGCAATACTCAAGAAAGACTCTGAACCCTCATAATTTGTCCACTGGATCAAAATATTTTCCGGTGCTCTAAGAAAGTTTGAACTTTGTTAACTGTGTATGAACTCTATCATGTTATGTAATGTGTCAATTAAAATCTTACATTTGCAGGCATTTCTGCACAAGAGGATTGAGAATATTTGAGCGCAGATGATTCTGGGCAACTGCTGGGTTGTTCCGTGCCAAAATGTGGGCAGCTTCCAAGGCTATGTCATACAGAACAAAGGGACTAACCACTGCATTTACTGCACTGGCAGTAAACTGCTGTAAATAGCTTGTACCTGGAAGAAATAAGGAATAAAGTAATATTAAAAGAGTAAACAATGTAGGAGTACTGATTGCTTCTTTCAAAATCAGACAATAAAAACATGAAAAATACTTATAATCTTAATGTACTGTGTGCCATACTTAAAATAAATCATCAACTGTATTATTGTGTATATTTTAATTCTGGTATCCCTTAAGTGTAAGATACTTAGAAATAGGATATTTTCCACAGTTTTAAACCACTAAAGTAATTATACTGAAATGAAAAAGGAAAGGACTTATTTTTCAATCAAAAAGATGGTTCTTATTTTTGATGGCTCACTAATAACATGGTATGATGATTACTGTAAATTCACGTTTTCATGTGGTGCCACAGTATGCTTTACTGAATCTAATACAATTTATGCTCAACTAACTCACTCACAACCATTGCTAATCCGCAAATCTAATACAATGTATGGTTCCCTAAATCACACACACAATCATTGCTAATCCACAAATCTAATACAATGTATGCTTCCCTAAATCGCACACAACCATTGCTAATCCACAAATCTAATACAATGTATGCTTCCCTCAATCACACACAATCATTTCTAATCTACAAATCTAACACAATTTATGCTTACCTAAATCACACACAACCACTGCTAATCCCAAAAATTTAATGCAATGTATGCTTGTATCATTTAGGACCAAGTAGACATCATAAGAAGTCTTTTAGTGAAAACCCCATGCTAATATGACCATCCATTCAGGAGCAGTAGCAATAACAAGATTTTCAAGATGGCTGCTGTGGGGGCCATATTGGATGTCCAAGTGGCACTATTTTCATTTAGGACCAACTAGACCATGGAATGAATGTGTGCATAAAGTTTGATGGCAATCCTCAAAGTAGTTTAGGAGGAGTAGCGATAACAAACTTTTGCTAAAAAACGGATGATGGACAACAAACTTCCCATAAGAAATTCTGTTCTATGACCGGTAGAGCTTATGATACTATAAAAATAATTGATCCTATGCCGACACTTTAAAAAAAAAAAATATTAATTTAAGTTCATCTGTTATGTGTTGCTACTTCCCTTTGGAATATATAAAGTAACAAGATGAAAGGTTAAAACAGTATTACCTAATCTGATGGCGATTCCCAAAAGCCACTTTACATCTTCCCCATACGGTGGATTCCGAGCATACTTAGTCTGAGGTCTGTCATCATGCACTCTCCTTGCTAAAGTCTCCATGGCTAACATACCCACTCTGAAGGCTGCTTGTAGATAGTTGGCTTGTGCTTGATTTGGAGCATGCTGATGACCCCCAGGTGCAACCATAGCACCATGGCCGATTCCTTCTGCATGCTGGTGATGCTGATGCTCTGCTGGGATATGCTGCAAGTGAATTTGTGAACCTCCTGGAGCTGTGTGCATCCCATGAATGCTGGTCACTTGACAGGATTGACTGGGAAACACTTGCACAGCCTGCGCTGGGGCTAGGGCCCTGAAGTGTGCAGCTGATGCTGGAAACATGGAAGGGTTGTGGATGTTAGGTATACTGCTGAATTGAGGATTTTGATAGGTGAATGTGGTGACATATGGGTGTATCGTGTGAGATTGCATGGCCAGGGGCTGTTGAGGGTAGGAAGTCACAAATGGCTGGATCTGTTGTACAATGTTATAAGCTGGCTGGACATATGCAGGCGGATGAGGTAGTTGAGGGTGTGGACTAGCTTGGGACAGGGCATATGGAAGAACAAGGGTCTGTGTTGGAATCTGCCCATTGCCAGGATGCTGTAACAACTGTGGGCTCGACACTGTGACTTGGGTGCAGGTATGAGGTGATGTGGTGCTAAATGGAATGACGGACACAGAAACAGAAACTGGACTAGTTCGCTCAGTTGCCATTGAATTGGAGACTGCAGACACTGACACAGTTGCTGGGGATGAGTTCCGATTGTCACGAGTACTATTTCTTGAGCTATGCTCATTATCCTGGTGGTTAGAACTCTGAGCAACTTCCTCTGCAAGTTCATACCACCTTCTAGCGACATGGAATAACACTTCAGGGTAAACCCCACCCCCTTTGGCTGCACTTTCCACAGCCAGACATGCTTTTTCCGACATCTCACGACTTTGTTCCTTACACTGGAATAGTGCCCTCTGAACTTCAGAGGGATTCAGGGCCTGAGCATGTGGAAGACATGACAAAGCTAGTTCTGCAGCAGCTCTAACCATATTCGGGTCACGACCCCTTGATGCTCTATCTGCTAATGATGCAACTTCTGGTGGTGTCAGATGACCTTCCCATGTATCTATTAGGATATTGACTGCAGCACTGCCAATCTCCATAGCTTGACCTAGTTAAAAGAGAGTAAATGTTTATGGTATATTCTGATAATGTAAACACAAGCAGGCTTAAATCTATGTTACCAACTAAGCCAATTTAAGGCTCTGAAAGTGATCTCTGACTATACTACACAAGACTAAATCTGTGTTTGTAAAACATGTATGCCCCACTGTAGACAAAAGGTCCATGTGAAAAAAGTCTAAAAACCTGATACAACTAGCAAAAATCACTTAAATAAAACAAAACTCTAATTATATCATTTTCATATGCACACAAACATGCATATGAACCCTCCTTTGCCTCAGTCACACATTTTCTGTCTAAATGTTGAATGTTTTCAATTAAAAAAGTCTAAGTCTAAAAGGGTTAACAAAAATTCACAAATAATGCAAAAATTGCTATACTGGTATAAAAATAATAATAATAATGAGGACTTTGTATAGCGTCTAATCTTTAGAAGCTCTAAGCACTTTACAACATTAGATAACACCTAAAAAACATATATAATGATATGATTACGAAAAACAAACACCATGAAATTAGAAAACAAAAACATGCTGAAAATAGTAAAGGTAAGGAAACATTATTAAGTCTCTAGGTCTATTCTTGCAGTCGAAATAGGTGAGTTTTAAGAGCGCTCTTGAATGAGATAACTGTGTCTTTTTGTGTAAGTTCAGTGGGCAATTTGTTCCACGTTGCTGGGCCCTGGTATGCAAAATAACGTTGTCCATATTATTTCATTTTGATAGTGGGAATAATGAGAATACGAGTGTCGGAAGAGGAGCGTAAGTATCTTGCTTTGCTGGTGTGTACACATGGGTGAGGTGAGATAGTTATGTTGGACTAGAGCCAGTCAATGAAACGTAGCATAGAGAACAAATTTTGTGTTTGATTCTGGATCGAATGGGTAGCCAGTGTAGGGTACAGAGCAGGGGGGAGGTGTGCTCTGTTCATGGTACTCTAAGAATGATCCGAGCAGCTGTGTTTTGAACTTTTTGAATTTTCTGGAGTAGATACTGAGACGAACCAGATAGAATTGAGTTACAATAGTCCAGTCTTGAAAGTACTAAGGAACACACAAGTGTTTTAGTGGCATCAACTGAAAGATAATTGCGAATGGAGCTGATGCGTCTCAGCTCAAGATATGCAGCCTTGCATGTTCATTACATGTTGGTGCAATGAGAGAGTACTGTCTAGAGTAACACCTAGGTTCCGTACTGACTGTGTGAATTTAATGCTGGTGTTGCTGATATTTATTGTTTGAGGTAAAGGATGTGAATGAGAAAGTCTTTGTGTAGTAATCAGAATGGCTTCAGTTTTATCATCATTCATCTGCAGCTTGTTACATGTCATCCATGATTTCACATCAGAAATGCACCTCTCTACACCTTGGATGGTAGCATCAACTTTAGTTGGGTGGCTCGATTTGTATATTTGGGTGTCATCAGCATACAATTGGTGAGACACTGGATGAGGATCTATGACACTTGAGAGCGGCTGAGTGTATATAATGAAGAGAACAGGTCCAAGAACAGAACCTTGTGGAACACCAAAACATAGATCAACTGGGCTGGAGTGTTTTCCATTTGTGGACACAATTTCTGTCCTGTTGACCAAGTAGGACTTGAACCATAGTAAGGCTGTATCGTGAATGCCAAATACATGATGGAGACGGTGAAGTAATATATCATGATCTATTGTGTCAAATGCTGCAGACAAGTCAAGGACGGTGAGGACTGTAATCTTTCCACTATCCAAAGCAGAGAGAAGGTCGTTAACTACTTTCAGAAGGGTAGTTTCGGTACTGTGCGGAGGGCGATATGCAGACTGTACATTGCTAAAAAGATTGTTTGAATTCAGATGAGATACAAGTTGGGATAGAACAACTTTTTCTAAGATTTTTGACATGAATGGGAGGTTAGAAACTGGGCGGTAGTTCTTTAAATCGTTATGGTCAAGTATTGGTTTCTTCAGCAGAGGTTTTACAATGGCAGTTTTGAAAAATGATGGGAATTCCCCGGATGAGAGAGAAGTCTTAATAACATCAGTTATTGAAGGCAATATTGAATCTAAGCACTCAAGCAGCAGTGATGTCGGAATTGGATCAAGTTCACATGACTTTGGGGCACTCTTCATCATGATTGTATGTAATAAATCCATAGAGACAGGTTCAAATGCTGCTAACGGTTGCCGCTGAAATTCTGTATTGCAACTGTATGGTGACAACAAGTCAATTGAATTTGTGTTGTCAAGCTTATCTCTAATGGTTTGTACTTTGTCATGGAAGAAATTTGCAAACTGGTTCGGAAGGTCGACTGAAGAGAAGGTCGTTGGAAGTGGTGTACATTTGTTCCTTGACATTAGCTTGTTAGTAATCTCGAAGAGCTCTTTGCAGCTGGAACTTTCAGTAATCTTAGTACTGTAGTGGGCTGATTTCGCTGCATGGACTATGTTTGTAACATTCTTCTTAGCAGCTTCGTAGATTTGCTTGGGAATAGTGAGTCTGGTGGAAAGCCAAAGCCTCTCAGCCTTACGGCGGTCTCTTTTAGCAGTGCGAAGCTGGTCCCTAACACTGCTATACCACGGAGTAAATCTAATCAGATTATCTAAATATGCATACAAACAAACCAATCAAACTTTGTTTATCTCAGTGAGGTTTTTGTATAAATGTGCTAACCAGCTTCCTTGGACAGTGGGCTGTACGTACAGACTCTTACAGTATGGACATGGCCAAATCAATATGCTCCTGTTGCAAGCAGTGAAGGCATAATAAATATTTTAGATGTTTTCCTAGGTATCCATGTTCCCAGACAAATTCTAGGTTATTGACTTAATTGGGACAATCTAGGGCATTTCATATACCCATAACTAAAATATCAGCAAAGAACAAATGTTTTTTTCTTCAAGTCGGATCGATATTGGCTTAGACACCTGGTTAATACTGAAGTCACATGACTGCATGAGAGGCAATCCCAGACACAATTTTGATAAATCTTTTACAGAAAATTTCTAACAAGTTTAATCAAAACATGTCTCGCTGTCTTGGAAAAGATGAAAACTGATATCACACCTAGCTGCTACAAAAACAACACTGTTGACAGGGGACCAAACTAGATAGAGTACTGTAGAGCCTGTCTTAAGAAACATTCCAGCCAAGACTGATCAAAATATGCCCAGTGGTCTTTGAGAAGATGTCAAAAGAACATATTTTTCATCTGGCTGCTATTGAAGCAACATTGTTGATATGGAGCCACAATTTTGATAGAGCATGTCATATGAAAAATTCCTACCAAATTTTGATCAATAGTGGCTCAATAATATGAGAAGTCAAAACAGATTTTACACCTAGTTACAACAGAGGCCTCGTCATTGCATGGGAAATTACTCCAGACACAAGCTTTGTGGAAATATTTGCTATTGCTACCAAGTTGGATCAAAACGGACTCCAACACTCTGGAGAATAAACTGAAAATAGATTGACACCCGGTTGCCAAGGAAGACACTTTTGTCTGGGGAGGCCACATAAAAACCATTTTTGGGATAGTATGTCTGAATGTATATAACAAGTTTCATCAAAACTTACCCAGTGGGCTTTGAGAATTATAAAATAGCAAATGTTGACAGAAAATGGACAATAGAAACAGGCCTGACAAATGCAGGGCCATACACTCAGATGACCTGTTCCAGGTAAGCAATACATATCTGAAAACCCCTTTCTAACCTGTATACAAAATGAGTATGGCTCAATTTTCGCAAAGATAAAGTAATCCAAAAATAATATTCTACGATAGATATTTTACAGCTGTGTGGTATGCTCCTCCATATTAAGAAAAATAGTAATATGGGAAAGCAAATTTTCAAGTAAAATACCCGATCGCATTAACGTTAGGGGATCTAAGCCTGCTACCTCCTGAATCCGCCCTAATAAAAGACGAAAATTCATCTTTTTTGTCTATGTCATACATAGGGCAATAACTCTTGCCCATTACCTCTTTTTGATGCCACCAGATGTCACTAGTTTTTAAGCAGAGCGAAATACCAACAAGTATGCTCGCATGGCGGAGTGGCTGGGAGGATTTTTAAGTAATGTGACCATGTAAGTATTCTCGGAGAAACATAATTTACTTAAAAATTTGTTTCTCATTCGAATTCGTTCCCCAATCACATTAACATTAGGAGAATAGGTAATTGGAGGTGGGAATGCTGAACATCCTACCTATACCTTGGGTATCCTTCTAGGGAATAAAGGGCTGGATTGCTTGTGTGAACTATAACCCGCTCTCCTAACTTGAAAGCAACACAGCCTACAGTCACATAATCTGTGACCTCTATACATCCGGTGAAAAAGATGATTATTGAATTCTTCTTACTGACAAATTTCACTGGGAAATCCAGTGAAGCTAAGAGGCTGTGTTGACTTTAATTCGGTCTGGTGGTCATCTGGGCTGCTGCTACAGGACCAACCAGATTCAGAGTTTGTCTCTGCAAAGCTAAATCTATGAGATAAAAACTCTAGAAGGTTAACTCTGCATGCCAGCCAACAGCATCCATTATGCTCGGATAGAAATGTTATATTCGAAAGCAAGGCTCAAAGAGATTGCTCTAATTTTATAAGCTGAAATCTTCATGAGGCGACTCTGATCTTTTGAGACTACAAAGCACACAGAGTGTATAATCCACTTCCGCCATGAAGATAGGGCTTCAGGAGTGATATCCTGCTTCCCGGGCTTGACCAGAAAAAAAAGAGTCATTTGCATGTGCCACGACTTGCCTCTGTGTGCTTCAAGTAGTGCTTGAGGGCACGGACAGGGTCTTGCTGCGTGTTTACAGAATAGAGAGAGCATATGACGACTCTCTGATTAACCTATTTTTGGACATAAAGCCTGCTGCATCACGAGGACCACCAAATCATCTGATCTGAACTGAAGATAGTTCAGGTCAAATTAAAGGGCATGTAACTCGCTCATCTGGCATGCCGAAGCTATAGGCTATCAGGAAGCATGTTTTGTATGATAGTAGCATCAGCGAGGTTCAAGTTAAAGGTTCAAATTTAGCTGAATTGAGCCATGTTAAAACCCAGGACAGATTCTATTTTGGAACTAAGGTGAGGGATTCTGGTCAATTCAAATGAAAATTGGCTAGTAGGTCTGATAGATCTTAATCAGGACTGATATCTCTTCTGCCATCATGCCTGAATGTGTCAGATATCATGGAGCAATATCCTTTGATGGTAATTGTGGCCAACTTTTTCTCCTCATCGAGCCAGAGAAAAAGTCAGCTAATTGAGGGATTGAGGCACTCAAAGGGACGATGTTACTGACTTGGCACCAGTCCCTGAAAACATGCCACTTTCACTCATAAGCCTTCAGTGTGAAGGGCCTTATTGCTCTCGAGATTCTCTCCACAACTTAAGGTCTAAATTCTTTCTCTTGCAAGGATGTTCTGACAAGAGTCAGGCATGAAGAGAAGAGGGTCTGGGCAGGGGTGGAACACCTGCGACCATCATTGTTGAGAAGATTCGGTTTGGCCACAATCTTCCTGGGCAGATCTATTGCTAGATCGAGTAGATCATTGACCCAGTACTTGTCCCATCTGACAGGAGCTATCAGAATCATCTTGCATGTCTGACCCAGCAACTTTTGTATTATTTCGGTATCAAATTTTTGCTACAAACCTGGATCTGCAGCTGGTTAAAACTCTTATCACAAATGGATAAAATCCATGTGGATTAGTACAAGAAAACAAACACAAAACACACTGAAAAATTATTTATATACAACACTCACTTCAACTAGTCTACATGTTGAACTTTTGCTGAATGATCATAAAGTCAAATCCACAAATTATGCAATGAGCATGACGATGTGCTCAACCCGAGTGCTGTATTACATCACTCTCATATTCTTCTCTTTAAATTTGTAAAGTACTATTGATTTGTTCTTTTTACGATCCGACTATTTTCCGCAGTTTAAAAAGATCCCTCTCCTCTAACATGTTTCAGTCATATATCACGAGTCACATTGATAAAGCCTGTTTTGCTTAACATCTGGTGCCATTTATTTAAAGTATAGACTGGTCTGCTATCTAATTATATTATCAAAATATAATGAACCTGTGAGATGTCTTCAAATTGAAGAAACTAGTCTGTTTCTTGGAAATGTGTCATATACAGCTGCTATAAATAGAAAATAAGGAAAGTACATGTAGGTGTATGTGGGTAAATGTACTCTAACTCTATTCTTACGCAACGGTCTTTTTTAGAATATTCTCAAATTTATAAGATTTGTGGGATTAAAGAGATGATAATAAAAATGACAAACAACTTTTTACTGCTTTATTTTTTTATTTTTTTTAATGTACCAAAAAAACATAATCCATATACAGGCAAGCATAAGACGTAATTAAGTGAAAAAAATCATAATGATTACGCCAAAAGTGTAATGGTTGGCATGTATGCATGCAGTCTAAAGAGACAAAGTCAGAAAAAGTGACAAATTCGCGAAAATATTGGAAAAATTTCAAAAATAATGTATACCATCTGTAAAGGAATGATTAATACACAATATAAATCCAAATTTCTGGTTGGATGGTTAAAATTCACATGGATATTGGCATGGATTGACAGGAGTTTTTTTGTAAAATGTTGACTGTACAACAGCGAAGCTTAAAAACTGGCGACACCCGCTGGCAGCATGGGGAGGTCATGGGCCAGAGTTATTGCCCTTTGTCTACATGATATAGACAGAAAAGACGAATTCTTGTCTTTTTAATAGGGCTGGATTTGGGAGCTAGCAGGCTTATATCCCCTAATGTTAATGTGATTGGGGAACGTTTTTGAAGGAGAAACTCCAACTTGTGAGCAAACCTGCAATCCAAGAAACATGAGAGGAGTAGGTCCTAGACAGCCAGTTTGGAGACACACAGTTGTTCAGCCCTAGGGCATACAGTCCTATTTGGAAAGCACACAGATGCAGGTTGCGATGGGGTCCTGTGTGTGCTGTGCTGTTAGAAGGCTGAGTAAAGAGGGATGTGGAACTGTTTCCTCCAGCTTTACACAATACTGTCTTGGCCAACTCGAACATAAAGTGTGCAGATGCCTCGCTCGGCTGGTTAGGCACTGTGGGCATAATTCTGGTCTTGCCTTTGAACCTGAAACATGCAAAATTCTGCAAATAGTTTGTGTAAATGTTGATAATACAATATGCACTCAAAAGTCTTTTTAAGTCAAATTTGCACAATTTACTCTATTAAAATATTGATATGCTATCAAATGTAAAATTTTAAAGGGGCCTGGATAGTGCAGCATTGTTTTGCTCTCTATGGTCATGGATTGATTCCAACTGCTTACAGAAAATTATTATCAAATGGTCATTTGGCTTTAGTAAACAATATTTGCTTATTTCAATTAACTGACACAACACAAGTAAACTGTCACCAAGGCAGTAGTTTCTTCTGGATTCTCAGTTTCCTCCACCTCAAAGAACACTGCTTTTAGCAACTAGTCCTGCTTTCATAAAAAGTCTCAACTCGGAGTACTTACTCGGCTCAAATTCTCAGAATAAATTCTTTGTATATTACTGCAGATAACTCTTGCCTCAGACAGGCTACTCATTAGTAATCATGACAGAAATATATTATCTGTCAATCCCAGTTCACTACAATTGTATTCAATGCCAACATTTTTAGTTCAGTATGCACTCAAAGTTGAGAAGTCTGATGCTGGGGCCTGAATCATTAAGAATATATGTCATAAGTTGTCAGTCCTGTGCAGTTAAACCCGACTGACAAAAATTTTTGAGAAACATCACATACTATCTTCAGCCCACTCTGTAACCAGCTATATTTTACTTTATCTCATAAAAGTGTTCATATAGCAAGATGTCTCCTTGCTGCATTGAACAACTAGCAGAGAGAACTATTATTACCTGAGACCCTTCAAGTTAGGAGTTCCATTTCTTGAATCAAGCATAATGTGAGCAGCCATAATTCTGTTGGTTAGTGAGGTTGGTGGACTGAAATAAAGAATACTAACTTGTACAGGTTGTTGCACGCAAAATATGCAACCTATGCAATTACAAAAATACACAACTTACCTAATTCTTTCCTATAGTTCTTTCTGCTCAGCATCATGAATTATATCCATGTCTGTAGCTCAGTGAATTTTCACATAAGTGTCTTGAAATGTAGCTAAAATTACCAAATTCGTTTGTGCATGAATGATTTTAACACCATTTGTATCATCATACAGAGCAATGCCACTCATTCAATACATGCTGAAAAAGAGTGATCTGTGTAAATGTAATCCACCTTGTTGGTCCTGGAGTTATGGAAGAGTCTATTTTTGACATAAGTGCTTATGGAACTGTTGCGTAGCACAGGTAAAAAAGCATCTACTCATTAGATAAATCATTTCAAAAACACACATTAAGTAGAAATTTAAAACAGTTTAATAAAAATTAGATGATGCAGACACCATTGTCTGCTCAGCTTGATTTGCATGTATACTTATGCCTGTGACTACAGTTTTCCATCTTCTACAGATGCTGTGCTATACACTTGATTGACTGAACCACATGCAACAGATATGGTAGATAAGGGTGCTATAAATAGCAAGTATATCTCAAGTGCATAAATCTCATTCAATATGTCCACTAATCTTCATGTTTTCTATATCGATAAGGTAATGGTCTATAGGCTCACAAAAATGCAGAAAAACTAGATTTGTTTGTAGATCAGCACAAAAAGTCTAATCCCAAAAGGTTTAAAAACTGATTTTTTAAAAAAATACAGTTACTGTAATAGCATGAAAATCTAATCAGGTAATTTGTCCACCTCCTGTGGATTTTGCTTATTGCTTATTCATACTAACCTCTAGAGGTGTAGAGGTGAGCTAAAAACACATGAGCAATTATAGATTGAGAATTACCAAAAACTTAATATTCCTGTCATATATCGTGATTTCTACTTTAAAGTAACACCATCATATTTATTTCCTCAACTGGTTTCAAATACTTATTGGGATGGTCATTGAATATTCATTTTTTATCTTTGGTAAGACTACAGTACCTCTCATTATCTCTTATCTTCCCCCTCAGATCTTTATCTCCTGAGCTGCTGGACCCTAGGGAGTCGCTGTCTCCACTGGACCCACTGTCACTCCCAGGCCCCTGATGTTTGCTCCATATTCTACGCACAAGAGTTGGAGAGTTGTCACTTGAAGTGGTTTCAGGGGCGCTGCTGTCTATGGCAGCCATGCCTGTACCAATATGGACGCACATACTTTTGTAGTACAATGGTTCTAAACATAAATGTATGTACCCATTATATATACAATTAAATTTATGTACCCATTATATATACAACTAAATGTATGTACCCATTATATATACAATTAAATCTCAAGATTTTTCTTGTAAGTTTCAGTGAAACCTGTGAAAAACAGCCCTGATTTAGACCAGATATTTTGGCTCATATTCAAAGAACTGATATTTTTCTTCAAAAGTACAAAGTAAAGAATAATTTTGAGCCAAACAAAAATGTACTGTATAGGCACTGAATACCAGTTTTGTCAGGGCCTGGTTTCTCAGATACATGTATTATTAGTATGTATTGTTAATATTTGTCTTAACATAATCCTAGTGGATTGTATTTTTGTGTTCTGATCTGTAATTATGTTCTCAAATATGTGTTGAACAATCAATGTCTTCCTCTTATTTCTTTTCCCCATCTCTTAAATTTTATGAGTCCAAAATAACATCTACATTCCAAAGACATAATTTTTCAGTTGCTGAAGAGTTTGCAAATTGAAAGATATTGAGGGTGGGTAGGGTAGGGTGGGGGGTAAAGCTGTCTCATTTACAGAAACTGCAGGTTTAATGACAGTTATGATAATTACCATTCAAATCAAACAATTTCATACAAGTCCCTAATTATTTTTGTGGAAGATGAATCCAACTCACTATTCCTGACTTAGGGAAAATGTTTAATTATTGTCGATTCTCACTTGCCAACATAATAAAACAATCAAGACAAAACCAGAAATGTGTTCCTAAACAAGTCAGCATTCTAATCATGGTTGATAATTATGTTCTACCTTGTGAGGGTTTCTTCTTCATTGTCATGCACCTCAGCTTGGCTTCCAAAGCTTTCAGGTCATCACCCTCTTCCTCTACCGCTGAGCTGTCAGTATCCCTTCCACTGCAAGTAGAAGATTTTCAATATTTTCCTGTGCCTTTGGTTCCACAAGTGGTCACAGACTAATACTCAAATCTGTCCCAAGAGGAACAGCACTATTCATCATGGTACAGCTAACTCTGCATACAGACAAGATGAGAACTCCTTCCAGATTTTACTTAACACTGAGACTGAATATACTGGCAACACGTTTTTTTTTAAATTTATTTTTTTAAAATGGAGAACAGAAAAGAAAACTCTCTTGCCTGCTTTGTATATCTTTCCCATGATCCTGACCTTGGACCTTTTGTTCTTACAATTACAAGTTATGTTAAACTGTGCATAGAGCTGATGACAATCTGATGTAGCAACCAGGGCGTAGTTCCATAAACAAATCTGTACATAATGCCGTAGACCACATCATGTGATCCTCATACAACAATCTTTTGATTTTCATACTAGTGATTCCCATAAAGCGTGATCCTCTTAAAATGGGTGCAAAGCTTTGTTTTATTGTATGAAAAATTTGTCCTCCCACAAATTTTATCTTAAATTTTTGATATTCAAATATATACAAAGGTTTTTAAAAGCTTGATTTTTAGCAGACAATGTCCCCTGCTAAAAATCAGTCATACAACCTTTTGAGAAACTGACCCCAGGTCATGCAGCTATTTTAACAAGACAATTATTTAAGGTAATGAATGCCCTGTCATAGCTGGTGTATTTGGTGTCTGAGTGAATGTGTCCAAATGGGCCATAACTTGTTATAAACTGCTGGAAATATTTTGTATACAGCACCATATAGCGATTGTTGTGCTGACATGCCAGTAGACCCTTACACATGCATACACATACATGCAACTGTATACTAAATATGATCTTAACATAAATTTTATCTTGAGCAGAAATTTATGAGAATTTTAGTACAAAGGTGTTACATACACATTGGTAATAACTTGAGAAAATCTAATAAATAAAGTTGAAACTTAGCAAATATACAGATATAGCAGAATCAATTTTTGTTCATTGATCTCATCCCATGTGGAATACATGTATTTTAAGTTGATGAGAAGGAACAATTACATAAAATGTACAGCTGTGCACATTTTCATAAGAGACAAATATAACACTATCTGAGCACTACAAAGTTTCTGGTAGAGGGTATTAAAAACTTGTTAAGAAAAAACAAAACAAACAAGAAGCTGATTATGGCCTGCACGTCAAGCTCGCCTGCAAGTTTTTCATAAATTGTTGTTGGACACATGGATGTATCCACATACTAAGTAACATGACCCTATGGCCAACTGTAATTGAGAAACTGACCACATACAATCTTTATCATGAATGTCAATATATGGTGTGGTCTGATCTGCATACAGATGGACATGCACATATATGCCAAAGGGTTGCTATGTTGAACTTTTGCTGAGGTGGGCTTGATCGAAACTGACAACTGACAAAGGATGAACTATGACTGCAAAATCTCATATTGCATCATTTGTATAATGTAAAATAATAACATTGTGTCAAGTATTACCTATTGTATCTCAGGGAATATGTTATTTTAGGCCTGGCCCCACCAGAGGATGACAATACTCCTGACTGAGAGGAACTCCTCTGTATATGAGAGGTGGGTGTGGCTGGACCCAGGGTTTCTCCCTGGTCTCTAAAGCGGAGCTCTAGTGGAGGCTCATCAATAGCAATCTCATCCAACTCTGAAGCTTTGGATGGGCTGGCCGGTGAGGTATTATTGGATGGGTGACTAGAATGGCCCTGTGAGCATGCAGTAGATGTACTGGTTGGTTGATGACTAGATGACTTGCTGCTGGAAAGGCAGTTGACCAGACTGGGAGCCTTGTACAGCTGATGGACCTCTTTGTCCAGAAGATTATCCATTATCTGAAATAATTAAATGCATGCATATAAACTTAGCCCCATATTGAAAATACTTTTCATTTAAGTCTGATTCAAATGTTCAAAGCTGTATATTGCAAACAAGCGTTCCTTTAAGAGAATGATGCTCTACTGGCCAAAAGAATTTGTATGAATTCACAAGTATCTCCTTTTATCTTTTTTAATTGCTGACTATTCAAATCATCTCAGACATTACTAAGAAACTCTAACATACCAAATTTAGTAGCAAAAATATTTTTGTATGTCTGAGTTAACAAGCCAAAAGCAGTACAAAAATCTTCATTATGATCTTTGATATTGAAGCTGATATCATGGACAGAAGATCACTTAAGTAATTAAATTCTCTTATATTGTCAAGATATACCCACTACGTTTGGCTTAATCCATAATTTTTTTTTTTTTTTAAACAACAATTTATTGAACTTGTACCATTCAAGGTATTTCTTCAGATATATCCAATCACAGGGTTTGATACAAATCCATTCACACTAGTGTGTGTTATCATGCTTACAGACCATCACAGATAAAAACCAGAGTCAAGACATTTGACCTTGAACCCAATGTCTGAATGCTGACTGTCAACATGTTTATTGAAAAACAATAAAATGCAAAGACTGCTTAAAATTTGTTGGTATAATTATGTACAAGTCACACTGTTAATAAGCTCAGTTGAGTACAAAACTGCAAGCAGTGACCTCTGACTTGACTTCATGGTCAAGTAGGTCTGGTTATCCAACTAGTTCACAATAGGACAGACATGTTGGTGGTCTGGTCTGCACCATTTTCATTCATAACAAAGTACACAGTGCAAAAGGTGTTTTGTGAAAACACAATGTCAATGCCAACATTCCTTCAAAAGATGTAGTGATAACATGGTTTCTGAGCTGCCCACTATGGCTGCCATGTTCGAGGTCAACTCAGCACCATTTTCATTCAGGACCTGCTGCATGCTGTTTCAGTGTTGTAGTGAAAAGCCCATGTCAATACAACCATCCATTCAGGAGAAGCAGCCATAAGATTCTCAAGATAGCTGCCAAGGCAGCAATTTTGGAGATTAGATTCGCATCATTATTATATGACAAAATATATACTGTAAGAAGTGTTATATCAAAATCCCATATCAGTATGATCATTCATTCAGGAGAGTAGTCATAAGAAAATATTTATGATAACCACTGTGGCAATGATATTGGGAGGTCATATCTGCACCATT
The DNA here is from genome assembly GCA_029931535.1 of Margaritifera margaritifera. NCBI lineage: Eukaryota > Metazoa > Mollusca > Bivalvia > Unionida > Margaritiferidae > Margaritifera > Margaritifera margaritifera. The sequence goes on from JAQPZY010001076.1 coordinate 321,854, forward strand.
TTCATTCAGGAATAACTGCATACCATAACAAGTTTTTAATTGAAAACCCCATGTTGATATAACCATCAGTTTGGAGGTGCAGCCATAACAAGATTTTCAAGATGGCCACCATGGCAGCCATGTTGGATCTGAGATCAGCACCATTGTCATTTAGGACCATCTGCAAGTCACAAGAAGTATTTTCCATCCATTGAAGAGGAGTAGCAATAACATTTTAAGATGGCCATGTTGGATGTCAAATTAGTACCATTTTCAGTTAGGAACATGTACACATCATAAGTCTTTTAATGAAAACTCCATGTCGATATGACTATCTGTTCAGGAGGATAAGGGAAAACAAGATTTTCAAGGTCAGCAGCATTTTTATGTAGGATGATCTACAAGTCATAAGAAAACCCCACACTGATATGACCATCCATTCAGAAGAGTAACAATAACAACATTTTCAAAATGGCCACACTGTGGCAATATTGGATGTCTGAAGGACACCATTATCATTTTGGACCAACTGGACCTCAGGATAAAACTGTATGCCAAGTCTCATGACTTTCATCCACATAATTTAGGAGGAGTAACAACAACAAATGACTGCTAATGGATGACAAATGGACACACAAGACAATCACGTAAGTTCTTCTGGTCTTCAACTAGTACAGCTAAAAACTATTTCATTATAGCCATCTGTTCAGGAGAAGGAGCACTAACAAGACTTTTTTCTAATTTTGGGAGGTCACATCGACATTTTTTATCATTTAGGACCAACTACATATAGTGAGAATTGTTTAGTGAAAATGCCATCTATGCATCCATATCTTCAAGTGGAGTACTGATAACAGGATTTTCAAGATGGCCACCACAGCCATTATGTTGGAGGTCTAATCAGCACCATTTTCATTTGGGACCAACCAGATATTATAAAAAGTCTTTAAACGAAAACCCTATGTCTATATGACTATCTGTTCTGGAGAAGTAACAATCAAATTTTCAAGATGGCTACCATGGTGGCCATATTGGAAGTCTGGTCAGCACCATTTTTATTTAGGACCAACTACATATTGTAAGAAGTCTTTTAGTAAAAACCCCATGTTGCTACAACAGTTCATTCAGAAGAAGAAGCAATAACAAGATGTTCAAGATGGCCACCATGCGGGACATACATGATGGAGGTCTGATCAGCACCATTTTCATTTAGGCCTGGTTTTGGTGCTTTATGGCACAGTAACACAAGCAGGTTATTTAGTAACAAGGCAACTGGAATAAAGTGCCTCACCCGAAGGTGCATCACAGTAGCCGACCAGGGCTGATCCAATGGTATGATTTAAACCTGTACACTTTTACTCACAAGTCTGGCATGCTAACCATTGAGCCACTGCGGCTTTTGCCTCCATTGCTTATCTGTTGTGACATGCAGCAGGGTGCATTGAGCCTATTCTACATCCCTGAACCCACGGTTTTTTCTTTATTTGGGATCAAGTACATATCATAAAAGTCTTTAAGTGAAACCCCATGCTGATAGATATCACAAGAAGTCTGCAGTAAAAATCCCATGTTGATAGACATCACAAGACGTCTTTAGTGAAAATCCCATGTTGATAGACATTACAATAAGTCTTTAGTGAAAACCCCATGTTGACAGACACCACAAGAAGTCTTTAGTGAAAACCCCATGTTGATAGATATCACAAGAAGTCTTTAGTGAAAACCCCATGTTGACAGACACCACAAGAAGTCTTTAGTGAAAACCCCATGTTGATAGACATTGCAAGTCTGCAGGGAAAATCCCATGTTGATAGACATCACATTAAGTCTTTAGTGAAAATCCCATGTTAAGACATCACAAGAAGTCTTTAGTGAAAACTCCATGTTGATAGACATCACAAGAAGTCTTTAGTGAAAACCCCATGTTGATAGACATCACAAGAAGTCTTTAGTGAAAATCCCATGTTGATAGATATCACAAGAAGTCTTTAGTGAAAACCCCATGTTGATAGACATTAAGAGAAGTCTTTAGTGAAAATCCCATGTTGATAGATATCACAAGAAGTCTTTAGTGAAAACCCCATGTTGATAGACATCACATGAAGTCTTTAGTGAAAACCCCATGTTGATTGACACCACAAGAAGTCTTTAGTGAAAACCCCATGTTGATAGACATCACAAGAAGTCTTTAGTGAAAATCCCATGTTGATAGATATCACAAGAAGTCTTTAGTGAAAACCCCATGTTGACAGACATCACAAGTCTTTAGTGAAAACCCCATGTTGATTGACACCACAAGAAGTCTTGAGTGAAAACCCCATATTGATAGACATCACAAGAAGTCTTTAGTGAAAATCCCATGTTGATAGACATCACAAGAAGTCTTTAGTGAAAATCCCATTTTAAGACATCAGAAGAAGTCTTCAGTGAAAACTCCATGTTGATAGACATCACAAGAAATCTTTAGTGAAAAGATTTTCAAGACAAGGAGTAACAACAGCAACATTTTCAAGATGGTTGCCATCATGGCCATACTGGATATCAGATCGGAACAATTTCATTTAGTACCAACCAGACATCGCAAAAAGTCTTCTGGTGAAAACTCAGTGTTGATATGACTTTCCATCTAGAAGGAATTGCAACAGAATTTTCAAGACAGCTGTTGTGGCAGCCATATTAGATATCAGATCAGCACAATCTTTATTTAAGGCAAACTAGACAGATAATAAGTTTTCTGGTGAAAACCCCATGCTAATATGATTTATATTCAGGTGGAGTACCAATAAGAAGGTTTTCAAGGTGGCTGCCATTGTGGTCATATTGGATGTCAGATCGACACCATTTTCATTTAGACCATCTAGGCATCATAAAACGTCTTTGAGTGAAAACCCCTTGTTGACATAACCATCCATTCAGGAGAAGTAGTGGTAAGATTTTCAGAAGGCCACTGTGGCGGCAATATTGGATGTCTGAGCAGAACCATTTTCAATCAGGACCAACCAGACATCATAAAAGTCTTTTGGTGAAAACCCCATGTCAATATGACTTTCCATTCAGAAGGAAAAGTGATAACAAGATTTTCAAGGTGGCTTACGTGGCAGCAATATTGGACGTCAGATTGGCACCATTTTCATTTAGAACCAACTAGATATTATAAAAAGTCTTTTAGTGAAATCTCCATGTTGATATGACCATACATTTAGGAGGAGTAAAGATAACAAGATTTTCAAGATTACACATTGGATGTCCAAACAAAACTATTTCATTTAGGACAAACTAGACATCATAAGAAATCTGGTGAAAACCTCATGTTGATATGACCATACATTCAGGAGGAGTAGCAACAAGACTTTCAAGATAGCTGCTGTGGTGGCCATATTGGATATCTGAGGAGCACCAATTTCAGTTGGGACCAACTAGACCTTCGGATGAATGTGTGTGTCAGGTTTACATGGCAATCCTCAAAGTAGTTTAGGAGTAGCCATAACAAACTTGTACTAATGGGCAGACAGATGAGAGATGATGCACAACAGGCCATACAAAAGCTCTTCTGGTCTATGCCCAGTAGAGCTAAAAAGGGCAAACCATTTTAAAAGCGACTAGGGGAAACACTAACATACATTTTCATTACAGAAACTCTCTGTAAAATATTCAATAATGACTTGATAACAGTAACAGATTAAGAAACTAAATGTGATAATGCACATTACATTTGATTTTTTCTTCTGTTACTTTTATTCGGCTAAAACACGGTATTGGTGCTGATAAAGGAATTTTCATGTTATATGCATGAAATAGAAAAATTAAACAAGATATGAACCAATTTTAAAGATTGGTAAGCCTGGCATATACCTCTCTTACTTTCCTGAAAATTTCAAGAGGTTAGTGTAACCCATTGTTGAGATATGCATGGAAACAAGCTCTAAAAATGGCCATTTTTGAGCGTTATGTAGTCTCACTCGAAAAAAGCTTGAATATAAAATAGAGAATTCTCTAAATATCATACTGAAATTATGCATTTATTGGTCTGGTTTTATGCGGAATTCTATCCTGCAAATATTGCTTCTTGAATTAAAGAAATCGGTAAAATATTATGGATTTTATAAGCAAAATACCGTCAGTAGAAGTTTTGTTTCAACACTGAAATTCAAACACTAATCTGTTGTTATATGCCAACATTTTGTACAAAATAACATTCATTATAACTTTTATTGACATCTAGAACTCGACTTTATATTATAATAAGTAGTAAAACCATTTAAATCACATGGCTAGCCAAGATATTCGATTGAGAGCTTGTTCTTTGTCAAACTTTCCAGTTCTAAATTTTGTAGTGTCTGTAACCTTTACAAGTTTATATGGCAATAATTTTGTTGTTTCATTATGGAAAAGTATAAATCCTACAAAGGCTCATGTGTATCCATGTGATGTCTAAGTTGGCCAAAATTGGTGGTGCTGTATTGTACCATTAAAAAACAGCAACTCAATAAAAAAAGTTACAGACACTACACAAACAGGTATAAAAATGAAAGATAAAAGTATTGTTCTACTTGTCATTAAAACATTGTTTTTCTCAATAGAAAGTTCCATCTTATGTGATGTAATGTTGCATCATCTATTTACCTCTGCAGCCAAGAGCAAAAAAGTGATGCAATAACTCTCTTGATTGAATATTGCATCATTCTTGCAGCACTGTCTGTTTGAGTAATTTACTACAAGACAATGTAACCTGAATTTCTTATCCTAGAAGAAGCTGCCTAATTACTTTTTCTGTTCTTTACCATGGTACATCCCTAAGACATGGGAAGACGACAAAAGCAAACCTCTGGGAACAACTCTGGTAAGTTTGTATTGAATGGCAAACCACACTCTTAAATTGTAGTGTCTGTAACCAATATCCCCTTTTTATACTGTCTATGACTTTATCCCTGTTTTTTTTAAAAAAAATGAAGCCAAATTATGTTTCCTATTACAGTATTGATGTGTAAGGCTAAATTTTGACATATTGTCTGTCTGCAATTTGTAATATTTTGGTATATTTATAGTTTCTTTCATCTAGATTTCTGATAACAGGCAACATTTTCAGTGATTTCTTACAATATGCAATTGAAACTGAGTATTTTTGCATTCCATATCATTAGACTAGTAAATTCAAACAGAAATATTATGAGAATTCAATGAGCTCAGACTTAGTATTGGATACATTGCTGATATTGTCAAATGGTTACAGACACTACTAGACATGTGAATTGACCCGACTGTTGTTTACATTATTAAGGAAAGTGTGCAATCATTGTAAATGCTAGAACATTGAATAATCATCAGGTTTTATGCTATTTCTTTTTCAATCAGATACTTTTCTTTAAGAATCTACAGGTTATTCCAGTTTGCTTATGTATGAAAGCATATTGCGTACTCATTACAAGTATGTTTTGTAAAGTCTAAATTTCATCCGTATACATAGAGGAACAAAAATGAGAATGAAGTTGTTTGCTTTTAGGAAGCAAAGATAAGCCAGAAGAAGATGAACAGAAGATTAAAGCTAGAAGGGAGAAGACGAGGCTAAAGGTACAAGCCTGGAGAAAAAAACAGAGGGAAAATAAGGCGAAACATGAGGAGCTAAAAAGGGTTGATAGAGAAAGAAGAAAAGATGCAAGACTACTAAAAAAACAGCAATCACTTTCCGATTCAAATCTTCAACAAGAATTAAGAAGGAAAAAACGTGAAGAAATGAAAAGGTATCGCCAGAAAAAGAAAGAAAAAGCAGCCCTGGCAATATCGGTTAATAAGAGTGTTGATTTAAGAAGTCCGAAAACTGCTGAATTAAGTAGAAAGAAGAAAGAAGCTGTGAAAAGAACCCAAGCATGGAGAATGCGTATCAAACTGAATGAAAGTATACAGCAAGAGTGTATTCAGACTGATTGTGAAATAGGAAATACTGGGTCAGCCAGAGATTCACCAATGAATAAAGTGTTACCTAAAGCAACTCTGTACAGACAATTAAAAAAGGTAAAGGAAGTATTACCAAATACCCCAAAGAGAAAAGCAGTCATCATAAGTAAATTAATTGAATCTCCATCAACATCAAAGTTTCTAAATAGGAATATAATGATAATGACACCGGATTGCAGAAAAAAACTTGAATTGACAGATACTGTTATACAATCTGTGTCAGAGAGCATTTCAGAAGTGAAAACAAGGAAAGGGGGTGCAAAGAAACATGCATACAACATCATTTGTGACGCATTACTGAAGAAATATAAAAGACACAGACTAAAAAAGTATTTCAAAGTATCAGTGAAAGGGCAAAAACCTAGTTCTACATGGTGGGAGACGAAACAAAGAAAAAGAAGAAGGGATGCACTTAACTCTCCATTAAAGAAATCTGTGAAAGATTTTTTTCTAAGTCCAGAAATCAGTAGGGAAGTGCCTAATAAACGTGAAACTGTGAAAGTAAGAAAAGGTGGTCAAAAAGAAATACTTCAAAAACATGTGATGACTATGACATTAGAAGAAGCCTACAAAGACTACAAGTTAAGGAACCATAGTCACAAAATAGGATTAACTTCATTTTCTAAATTGAAACCAGTGAATGTTAAAAAGGTGTCTGAAACAAGCAGAAGATCATGCTTATGCCAAAAGTGCTGTAACGTGGCCCTAAAAAGTGAGGCACTAACAAATGTAAAAAAAGCAGTGAAAGAAAATGGAGATTTGGATGAAATTTCAGTAGATAAGAAAAGCTTAAGTGATGCTACTTTTTGTAAATACGACACCAATCCAGCTATTAAATGTTTAAGAAGAGAATGCAAACAATGCGGTGTGAAATGTTTGCAGAGTTACCTTAAACCATTTGTTGAAAAGTATAGTGACAGGCAGATATCATGGCATCAATGGGAAAGTATAGAAATAGCAAAAGATGATAAAGTAAAGCGTTGCGTCTCCTGTGTGCCTAAAGAAACAGACATAAAAACATTAATTACATGCTTAGAAACTGACATGCAAGAGTATCCAGAGCATGTTTTCAGGGCCAAATGGCAACAGCAACAGATGGGAATTTGTGTTGATAGAATTGGTGAGGGTTCTATTGCTATGGTCATGGACTTTAGTGAGAACTATGGGTGTGTTTTTCAAAGTGAAGTACAATCTGGATTCTTCGACAGGAACCAAGTTACAATACATCCAATCATGTGTTACTATACAGAAAAACAGGGAGAAAAAGAATTCAAGATAAAGCATGCCATTATTGGCATCAGTGAAGAAACCAAACATGATGCAGACTTAGCTATCACTTTTGAGAACAAAGCTATAGAAATTCTGAAGAAGAAAGGTGTGAAAGTAGAGGAGATCCATGAGTGGACAGATGGCTGTGCTGCCCAGTATAAGGGGAAGAAAGCCTTTGCTGACATAAGTCTGAGGAAAAAGCCATCTGTAACACGAAATTATTTCGAAACATCACATGGAAAGAGTGTTTGCGATGGTCTCGGTGCGACAGTCAAGAATGCTTGCTACAGAGCTGTAATCAGCAATAGAAAGGTGATAGGTTGTGCAGAAGATGTATATCATTTCTGTACAGAGAAACTGAAAATGGAAAATACAGATAATGAAGCTAAAACAGTTTCGAGAAGGGAGTTCATCCTTGTTAAAGATGTTGAGAGAAATAGAGAAGAAACTGATGTGCAAACACTGCAAGGTACAAGAAAATTACATGCTGTAAAGTCAGGAAGCAATGATTATGAACTGAGCATAAGAAATCTGAGCTGTTATTGTGAGCAATGCATGAAGGTTGACGGGAGATGCAACTTCAGCGAAAATGTTAATGCCTGGGAAATGAGAAAGTTAGTACTCAATAAAGATAATTTAAGTCAGAAAGGAAAACAACTTAAAGACAAGAATCCATCAACAATAGAAAATAATGACAAGAAAAGAAAACAAGGAAGTAACCAGAAAGATCATAACTCAGCAACAAGCGAAAAGCCTAATAAGAAACGGAAGTCAACAGAAAGACAAAACATTGTGACAAAGAAGATCAAAGTTGACAAAAAAGCACCAACCAACACAGAGAAACCAATAGAGAAATACCACCCTGGAGAATTTGTTGCTGTAGGACTTAAGCCAAAGAAGGGACCTCTAGATGTATACTTAGCAGAAGTAATAGACATTCTTCATAACGAAGTTAGACTTAAATACATGAGAAAGTCTGGCAACATGTATGTTTGGCCTGAAAAAGATGATTATTCACAAGAGGCTCTAGATGCTATCTTGTACAGGGTAAAAGCTCCACAAATAGTCAATGAAAGGGGTCATTTCAAGTTTAATGCAGCTGAATTGTCTAAGCTCAAGTCAAATCTGGAAAAAAATCATAAGCACTTCTATTTGAAATGACAATATAAAGTCAAGGTTTAATGTGTAGTGTCTGTAACCTTAAGATCAATCACATATGGGTCTGTGTTTGAGTCAGCACCTTGGGTTGAACAATACTTTAGTGACTATGATTTATTGAACATTCATTATACTTCAATATTTTACTCTTACAAACACTATTTAGTATTAAACTTTCAAGTGCTATTTACCAGTTCATAATTTTAACACAAGTATTGGACATATACCTGTTACAATGTCGTTTTATCATTTTATTAACTAATCAACATTCATTTAATGAATAATTCTAGTCAATGTGTTCATGTTGAATTATTTTTGAAGTGAATTTTATGGAGATATGTATGGTTCTGCAGCTGTATTGAAATGCTATAGTTTTGTAGTGTCTGTAACCAATTTTATGGACAATGTACTTCTGACTCTTATGGAAGTTTGCAATACTTTTGGCCAGTATTAATGATTTTGTTTGTTTAAATATTCTTCTTGGTGTTAGATAAATGCCTAAATAAGATTATTCTATGTCTTTTATGTTTGTTATGCAAAAGTTTCATGGTTAGGTTTTTTTTCTTAGTGATACCTTTGTCATAGATGTTTTGATTTTGTTATTAAGTTGTTTACCACTTCCAGTTATGTTGTTTACTTTAAATGTTGATATCCTGTTACTGATGTTACTGTGAAAAAAAAATAAAGTTTTAAAGTTTTCATGCTGTTTTTCTTGCATGTTATACACCAAGTGTAGTGTCTGTAACTGTTGTTATACCAATGAATTGAAATAATGGTTAAACAAAATCGCATGCATGTTCAAGCTAAATCTAACTTGATCTGACTAGGGGACACCCTAGGGTATATAATGAGCTTCATTGAAATGTTCTATCAAACATTTCAATTTTTTAAGTGAGTGAGACTACTCTCAGCACCAATACCGTGTTTTAGCCGATTGGATATTACAAAGCTTCAAAATAAATTCACCATGCTATATTGGGAGAAAATAAACAGACTCCAGAGTGCTTACATGGTCAAGGGAAAGTTTATCAAAGTAATTTTGCATTATGTACATACATCGTTTAGTCTAAAAGAAAAACAATATTTCTGATCGAGGATCATCATAAATTGCTGGGTAATTAACAAGAGTGCACCTTACTTTACTAAGTTTGTTCATGTCATCTTTGTAATGAACCAGCATTGTGATTGCCAACTCTCCTCTCTGTCTTCTTGTGCTTTCACACAGCAATGGATGCTCAGCTTCAGATACATTGGCTTTCATACCTAGTGGGAAAAAAAAAACAGAGTCCCATAATATAATGGACACTTCTGGGTGACATGACTTAGAGTCTATTTTATACTGACCAATTTTTTGTGTGGGTTACTTTAGCATTTGAGAAAATTTTCATTACAATAATGTAAGTGTCCAAGGAAAGATGGTCGTGCAGTGCAGATAAAGAAGTTATGACGGCAAAACTGCCACAGCAAATGAGTTTATCCATTTTTTAGCCCTACTATTGCCTTAAATGTTTTCTAGTATTTTTCTTTGTCTGTTCAAAATCTTACATGTTCCCCAATTTGGAGCCCATGGGGACAGTGTTCCCTGCTCTTGGTATCCAAAGTGCAACACTGATCTTAACATGTCACAACTTCAGCTAAGATTATTCCTTTCAGTGACACACTTTGAATGGCAATAACATAAATGTCCAACTTATAATTACTGAATGTCCACATTCACATATATATAATAAGAGGGGTGTTATTGAGGGTCCAATTTAGTTAACAGACAGTGAGGAAGTAAGCATGCAGGGTTCTCCATAGGATTTTGAAAGTTGCAGTCCAGGACTCCTTCCTTGAAAAAAGTTGCAGTCCCAATAATGATACTGTTTTTTCCCTTGCAATAATTCAGAACATTATGTATATATTGTTGGGTTACCAATATACAAGTCATCAGATTGCTAATGCTCATTCATTGTGATATATTTAGTATTATAGTTATAAAATGAAAAACCATGGCAATTGAGAACAATGATAATTATGATTCTTTGTGATGTTACAACTATAATAATGCTCAATGGCTTTACCTTGCCATTCTTTATTTTTGTGTGCAGCTTGAAGGAATCAAGAGATTACATTTCTTTTCTATATTAATTTATTCAATTAGCTTAATTCCATTTCAAAACCATAAATTTGCCAAGACATTGAAAGAAGAAGAAAAAAATGACCAAATTCCATTCACTTTTTCATTGCATCTTTAAGCAACACAGCACATCATACTATGTTCACTTTTTTCTTACAACTTTAAGGTTTATGTGCAATTCTTGGACATTACACCATGTATTTTGACCATGACTTTCATATGACCACAGCAGAAACAATACATCGTAATTAATTCTAACTAATAGGAGTACCTAGACTACAATGTTGCCATTACAAATAGGTATAACTGTTAATCAACTGCCACTAGAACCAGCAATTTATTTTTTTTTAAAGTTTTGTTGTTGCAGTTTTCAAAACTTCACCAAACATTAACCAAGTCCAAAAGATCCATATTCTTTTGAATTAACCCCTAAATATGTAGCTGCAGACTTGAAGTTACTCATCCGTAACATCAGTGACCTCTACTATATGGTTTGAAAACAAGAACACTATGGCGTGAAGGCACCTGTGCATGTGGTTCATGTACATTCATTGTGGTTCTGTCCATATTTTATTTAATGTTTTCGACTTTTTCATTTTCTAGTGAAGTTTTAGAAACTAAAAAAAAAATTAATTGCTTGTTTAAGTGGCAGGTGATTAAATATTTTTACCTAATTGCAAATTACAATTCTGTCTGAAAACAAGTCTGAGTGCTTAAAGTTAAAAATGTTCCGTTGTTCTCTCGTTTTGCGGCCCATGGGAATGTCCTATTCAATCCACGAATCTCTCATTCTCTTAGACATTCTGTTTATCAAAACTGGATGCATTAACTATTTTCTGTCGGCCACTTCTGCGAGAATCAGAATTCATATGCAGCTTTGTGCTTGGCCCCAAATCAATTATGTAAAGTTGCCTTAAAAAAATACACATGATAATCACTAGAGAATGAAAGTATATCCGTACATGACACCCAAAAAAACTATGATACAAAAGTAAAATATTTGCCAAGTCCCATACTCATGGTTTGCTCTATTTTCAACAACTGATTATTAATAGCCACATACCTAGAGCAGCTACAGCTCCCTCAAATCCCAGCTTTTCATCTGCTTGCTGCCGTGCTGATACCTGGACAGACTTCCCTGCAAATCTTCCTGGGCAGGTTGAGACTTGGCTTGCTAGATGTGGATCATGATTTTTCTCAGTTTGATAACATTCATAGTAAATAAGGATTTATTGTAGTGACACTTAAACTCTTCAGCCTAACTTTATATTCCAATTATTTGTGCTCTAAATGTAACTTGGAATAACTGCATCAATCTCATATTTAAAAGAAAAGAAACTTGATGAAGCTAATATCATTAACTTGTTAATGGATTCCTTGGGATTTTAGAAAGACATGCGAACTTGATTTATGAGATGACTGTAGACATAAAATGTCTTATGATTCATATTTTCTTGTACACCGATTGCTAGGCTTTTATAAATTACAGGAAACACAATGCAATGGATTTTCCATAATGAGGCAAATTCTGATTCTGTAAGTTCTAACAAGCTCTAAAAAAATAAGATTCAGATCTTTGTAATGATTTTGCTCTAAACAAACTCCATGACAACCCAGCCTAAAATATCACAATGTATGCAATATGTGTATTTTCACAATAAAAAAAAATTAGTAATAAGGGATCTTGTCACCAAAGTTTTCCAACCTAAAATTAGGCTAGAAGTTGCAATATATCCTGATATTAAATTTCAACAAGTTTATCACAAAGTAACTTTTTGGTTCCCATTGTAACAAAGACACATGAAACTTATGATTGCCTATACTTCCAAACAACCAACTTTGAAAATTGTTGAATTATGACTTGACATAGTGCCATGCCTTGCTTCATGCTTCTTAAGTTGTCCACTTGTGAAAATTAATTTTGGAGAAATCTAGTCCTTATTGGATTTATTTTTTCTAAGGTATTATGCAAAACTGGTTTTGATGAGATAAAGTGACATACAGAGATGAGAAATACCTGGCAAACACAAAGAATCAAAGATGAAGCTTGCTAGAGTCAAGGGTAGTAGTGCATCCCCTCTAGACTTGATTGTTCCGTCCTTCAGCTGCTCTGCGCGTTCTCTCAAACATGCCAACTCTGCTGAACCTAGTGGTACTTTCTTCAGTAAGGCCAAGAGCTCAGATTCCTGGTATGCTAGTTTCACCTACCAAACAGCACAAAGGTGAGTCAAGAGTGGTGTTACTACTTGATATACATGCATATTAATTGATACTAGTGACATTCAAGTGACTTATACATAACTCTGCTGATAACGTTTAATCTTATTATGACAGGTGATGTCCGAGTCAATTGTCTATTGAAAAGTCCATGTTTTGCTGCCCTCAAAACAAGGTGGCATTCATCTATATTTCATGAACAAGAATCAATTGAAATGTGTCACTTGCAGAGGTTGTTAAGCTTAATTATTTAGCTTTACATCTGGTAATTATTATGCATTACATCATTTGTGTAGTCTCCATCAGACAAATATCTACCCACAACTGTTAAAACTATTACAGAATGGGAATTCACAGAACAGAAACTGAGTGCGGCACCAAGTATGAACAAGTTGACATCAAGATAAATAATCAAGTTATCAGCCTCCGCAAGTCCCACATTTCCAAAAAGCCTTAGTAACAAAGTATATTTCAATAAATGCCACCCCATGCTTGTGACAGCAAAATGTGCACTTTTTAATAGGCAATTGGATCTTATATCACCCATTGGTGGTGTGACATCAGAGACTCTGACCAAATCCCCTACTAATTAAGATCAATTATCCAGTGAACTGATTTTCTGCATAAAATCATGATCTCTAAATGGGTCTACCAAATTTTATTTCGCTAACACAAGTGGTTTTTAGTTAATCGTGCTAACAAGGTTTTTGTAAACAAAAGTCCTAGTCCCAAAAAGTTAGAAAAATATGTAAAAACTGGAAAAATTGCTGCAAAGGCCTGAAAATCTAATTTGGACATCTACATATGAAAACAAATATGCCTTTAAAACTTCATCTGTCTCTCTAAATTGGTTTTTGCTTTATCATGCTAAAAAGGGTTTTTGACTAAAATGTTTAGGTCCCGAAAAGTTCAAAAATGTGTAAAAAAATGGAAAATATATCTGTAATTGCCTGAAAATGTACATATATACGCAAATATGCCCACCAAATTTCAGGTCAACACTAAGTGGATTTTGTGCAATATTGCTAACAAGCTTCTCAGTACAGATGGACATTCAGATATATGGACATACAGACAGAGGGGGCAAACAGGATCAAATCAAGATGAGCCTACTGCATGTTTAATTTATTACATTTTCTTTCTCTTTACTGCAGCTCACATTCAATCAGACTATAAATTAAATAATGGAGTTCCTATGCCCTAGGAGGTAATACTAAAACAGAGAACACTGAACTCTAATCATGCTAGATCTCTACCTCTAAAGCCTTGCAATATGCAGGAGGTCTTGGAAGTTCTAAACCAAACATTCCAATCTGGAAAGCTAGATGGCAGGATTCTGGTTCCTCCTGAAGCACACCACACAGGAATGCAGCCTTAGACAGAGTTGTGCTGGCAAGCAAGCTGATGTTGGTCAATACCTTCTTCTTCTTGCCTGTTATAGTGAATGTAAATTGCATGTAAATTATCATGATAAACAAAAAACCTAAAATATAATTAAGAGGTATATCTCTGTCCAAGTAAAATTTGTTACATGAAACACAATGAATAAGTTTCCAGGAATGGAATTAATTACACAAGAAAGCTGCCAATACTAAGGCCACCCCTCTTATAAGGCAACTTTCCTGCTACAGAAGGGGTGGTCTTATAAGGAGGACAACTGTAGTGCTACTTTGATTGCTCACCACCACAAGTCCCCACATCTACTCCTCTGCCTTTTCTCCCTTTGTAAGTTTTCAAAGATTAACATTCATTATGTGCTAAAGTACTATCAAAGATTCTTGTTATGGTACCTAGCATGAAATGCTTTGTTGATGTCTGATATTTTACCCCCTAACCCTGGACCAAAAGGGCATTATATCATACATAATAAGTCTGTATCAAATGGAAAATAAACAAGAGGCCCAAGTATGCCTGAGATTGCTCTGGCTGACATCTGCCTTATAATCAAATGCAAGAGCAGTTGGTCAAGAAATCTGAGTCAGTACAATGTTTTCTGCTATCTCTGAATCCAGCCCTCCCTGAAAGACAAAGCACGTCTTACACACACACACACACACACACACACACAAAGGGAAGCAACTCTTGCAGACTCCTACAGGTTACCTCCCCTTTCTACCCGCTTGGTGGCTGCCATTATACCCATATGTAACCAGTTTTCACTTGAGTGAACATATAACAGGATGCTCACATTGCAGGGAAGAGTGGGAGGGATTTTTAGTAATGTGATCAGATAAGTATTATTGGAAAAAGATAATTTACTAAAACATTTGCTTTCTCCATCAAATACATTACCTGGTCACATAAACATTAGAAGAATAGGTAAGAGGAGGAGGAAATGCTTAGAATCCTACCTTGACCTGAGTCACAAAGCAGGAGCATGATTGCTCTACTAAAAGGATGAACTTCTAACATTAGTTTAGCACAAATGAAGACAATTGTTAATACATGTGCAAGAGAGATCCTGTGTGATTCTGCACTTGATTATTGTCTTAACATCATAGTTTTCCAGGCAAATCCAGCGAAAGTGGCAAATTCCTGTCTGGGTGCAAGGTTGTGCTTTCATAAATTGGGCATGGTCACTGTCTGGGCCTGAGAAGATTCAGTGCTCTCCTTTGTGAGGCCATGTCATGCAGATAGAAGCTGGAGAAAGTAGTCTGGGCATGCCATCCGACTTACTCCACTCTGTTTCGAATTGAGATATTACGTTCACAGAACAGGCTTACTGAAATGGCTTGTATTTCATGAGTCGAAATTTTTCATTAGTCATACCTGATCCTGAGGGAGTTCAGAGTACATTGATTTGATAACCCCCTTTAACCAAGTGGTCAGCACTTGTGGGGTTATGTCTTGTCTTCCTGCCTTCAGCAGTAGGAATAGTCTTTTAAAGATGCTTTCCCTGTGCTTCAGACAGCATCTGAGTGTTTGTACATGATACTGCAGCTTCGCTTCTCTCGATGTATCAATTGAGGAGAGGGTTAGAATAGTTATTTGTTGGTTGCTAGCAATTGCAACCTGTTCTTAGACATAAAACTGGGTTGCATCATTAAAACAACTGAACCTTCAGAACATAACTGCATGTAGTTTGGATCCATGGATAGGGTCTGTAGCTTACTCACCCTGCATGCTGAAGCTAGTGCTATCAGAAAGCAATTCTTATATCATAGCTGCTACAGTGAGGTGGAAGATTGAGGCTCAAACTTGGATGAGTTAAGCCATATTAAGACCCATGAGATTCCATTTTGGAATTAAGGTGAGTAAGCATGGTCTGGAGTTGTCAAAATTGGACAGCAAGCTGGAAAGGTGTATGTTGCATCCAATATCGTCCCTTTCATGATGTCTGAACATGTCTGAAATCATGGAATGGTATCCCTTTATTGTGATAGGGGCTGACTTTGTGACCTCAAAGAGAAACTTAAAGAAGCTAGCCAGCTGGAGAATGGAGGCAGAGAGTGGTGTGATGTCACTGATGTGATACCATTCATTAAAAACATGCCATTTTCTCTCATAAGCCTTTACAGTGGAGGGCCTTCTAGATGTTGCAATCCTCTCTGAGACTGAAGCTTCAAACTTCTTTTTGCACAGGGCATCCCTGACAAGAGCCATGGATGAAGGACTTTCTCAGGACACTGAATACTGGTAACCTTGGCTGCCTAAGCAGGGTGGGGGTCACTATGACTTTCCTGGGCATGTCTGTTGCTAAGGCAAGCAGATCATTCATCCAGGATTTGTCCCATTGTAGAGGGCAATCAAAACTATTTTGCAGTCTGTGCGCCTCATTTTCTTAATTATTTTTGGAATCAAGACTGATGGAGGGAAGGTGTATGTCCACATTCCCTCCCACCTGATTTAAAGGCTGCCGATGGCCCATGATTCTGGGTTTGGAAATGGGAAGATGAAGCTGGTCAGTTTGTTGTTCCACCTTGTCACAAATAGGTCTATCATTGGGCAGCACCATAAGGCAAAGACCCGGTTGAATATCGACAGGTGGAGAGACCACTCTGTGTGAAGCAGTTGTCCTCTCCTTGATAATGAGCTAGCTAATAAACTGAGCCACCCCAGTATGTGTTGGACTTCAATATTTATTTGGCATTGGGCACACCATCAAAGGTAATCCCATACCATGATGAAAAGGTCCGGTGATTTCGTCCCTCCTTGTTTGAGGAGCTATGTAATCATGACTAAATTGTCTGACATTAACAGGAACATCTTTCCTCACATGCATTCAACCCAAGATTGGGAGGTGTTGAGAATGGCTTCTATTTCCAAGATGTTGATATGAAGAGCCTGCTCTTAAAGCGTCCACTTGCCACTGACTGTCGCAAAGTCCAGTAGCAAGTATGCTCCCCAACTCGACAAACTGACATCAGTACAAATCAATATTTCTGGTTGGGAGTTTTCTAGGGGTATTCCTATTGTTAGCCTCTTCCTATCTTTCCATTATATAAGAAGTGTTTGATATTGGCCGAGATCGCATGTGGTGATCCAGACGGCCTGTGATCGATCGCCATAATGCCAGAAGGGCTATCTGTAAGGGTTGCATGTAAAGATGGTCAAGGTGTAACAAGTCCGCCACCACAATGAATAGGCGAAAGAGTTGAAGGAAGTCGCTCAGTGAAATAAACGTCTTATTTGATGCCCTCTCTAACAAATAAACAATGCTTTCCATGCATTTGGGAGGGAGACGTACCAGACTGACGTGTGTTAAAAACTCCATACCTAGATGGATAAAATGTTGAAAAGGGATAAGGTCGGACTTCTCCACACTGATTATCCACCCTAGACAGTACATGTTTGTAAGCAGTCAGCACGGCAATCTTGACGACAAAGCCTTATGAATCAATGCATTCATACGTGATTCCAATGCTTGATTGAAATCATCTTTTGTTTCTCTGATAAATTATGTTCTAGTGCCATTTTCTGTATCTTCATGGGGAGTGGGGGGTGGAGAGAGCATCTCGACATCCCCTAAGAGACAAATCAGCGATTCAGACTTGGGGCATGAGCTAAGAATTTCTTGCTGTGATGAAATGGAGAGTACTTGTTTCTTGCATCCCTTGAGCTGTTTCTTCAAAACATTAGACCATGTATTTTCTGACCAAAAAGAACACACATTGCATATGCGTGTTGATGAGCACTTAGTACACAGAATACAAGTCTCATGTACATCCTCCATGACTTTGAACTACTTACACTTCTTAGACTTTGATGTCATCTCTGTAATGAAGAAGAGAACAAAACAAACAAATGCATACAACAAATTGATATAAATTGTTGAAATAAATGTCAACCCGCATTAAGTGTAATTAGTGCCAAAAAATTTTCAATGGTGAAATTGTATCTTACTGATCAAAATCAAATGTGACAATAATGAACAGAACTTAAATTGCAAAATCTGAATAAATTCACTGGAATTTCATCAAAATGAATGCACCATATAAAACAACATTTTGACTTATTATTATACACTGAAAAAAGAAGTGGATGGTTGAATTTAAATATATGATAGATTGGATTCCTGGAGGTCCATGTTACAGCATTAAGCAAATGTTACATATTGGTATAACGGTAGCCACTTAGGAGATAGAAAGGGGAGGTAACTTGTAAGAGTTGCTTCCCTTCGTCTATATGCTGTATAGACAGAAAAATGTTTTTTTTTTCCCCTTTCAGGGAGTGCTGGATTTGGAGGTAGCTGAGTAATCATAATGTTAATGTGATCAGGTAGTGTATTTGATGGAGAAATTCCAAAACCTTACTTCCGATCTAAATCCACTACATAAATCACGGTCAAGTCTGACCACTGTATCATGAATGGTAAAAAAGGTTTGCATTTACAAGAAACATGACAGATGGATGGCCATAGAGACAACAAGATCAATCAAGAACCTGCTGTTTTCAAAAAATTACAATGATTAGATTTGTATTGCAGTTATACAAACAAAAATGAAATGGATACATTTTGACGGGTCCAACTTTATTTAAATCACCCAGCTCTATGTTTAAAGCCTCATTTACTTGATTTCTGCAAAATTGTACACACAGAGGAGGAAGAAAACAACTTGCATAAACCACTGGTTTTCATTCTAATCCTGAATTTCAGTTTACAACTGCTATTCTTCATTGTATGCTAAATAAGGAAATAAGTTTAAAATGAAACTGTACTTAGATCCAAATTTAATATAAATGCTATACAGCACTGAATACACCTTACAATCAGCACAACTCACTTTTTACATTGGGCACGTTGGCTGACTCTGACAGGAGATCAGGAGGATTGGCCAGCATTTCCTCTGCAAGTTGCTCAGCCAGTTTACATGCTTCTCTTGTATGACCATGGGCATGCAGGGCTTCTGCACGGGCAAACAGGATCTGTGGGAGAAACAAGAGAAGAAGCTCACCTCTTTATTCAACATAATAGCTGCCCATTTCACTAAGCAGGCTTCTTTAGTAACCTGATATAATCTCCCAACCTTTATATCATGTCAATTTAACTTATTTTACTACAGGCTGAAAAAAAAATATTTCCAAAGATAAAGGCATAATTAATATATGTAGCTTTAGGTCACAATAGAACTCCTCCAAGATCGTGAAGATATACACATATTTACTAAGTTTTATTGACACTGGATGGGAAATATAGTCCACAGAGAAGTAACAAGTTCAGCCACTCAGATGCAAAATCACCTCATTAATATGGGCAGATCTCATTTGTTATAACATCTAAGACCATTACAATATCATAAATTTATTTACCAAATTTGAGCAGAATCCAATATAAATTCTGTCTCCAGAATGGTAACAAGCTCACCCAATCATATACCAGATTATCTCAAAAATGTGTGTAGATCTTGCTCATAATTAAATTCATCCAACATCTAGATGATATAAGACTATTTAACAACTTTGATCAAAATCTGACCATAAATGGAGTTACTCAAGTGTTAATAAGCTCAGCCAACCAGATGCATCATCACCCTCATATATGGATGATCTCACTTATTATCAAACTCATCTGAGATCTTGATAATATAAGCTCATATTCCAAGTTTGATCAAAATAAGATTAAAAATATGGCCTCCAGTGTGGTAACAAACTCAGCCAATCAGATGCAAGATCACATCATTAACATGAATGGATCTCATTCACTATCAAATTCATGTGAGATCTCTTTAATATAATCTTATGTTCCAAGAGTGATCAAAATCAGACCAGAAATGTGGCTTCCAGAGTGGTAACAACTTAATCAATCAAATGTTAATATGCAAGATCACATCTTTAATATGTGTGGATTTCGCTCATTATCAAACTTATCTGAGATCTTGATGATATAAGCCAATATTCCAATTCGGATCAAAATCCGATAAAAAATATGGCCTCTTGAGTGTTAACAAGCTCAACCAATCAGATGCATGGTCAACTCATTAATATGCATGGGTCTCACAAGCTCAGTTAATTAAATGTAAGATCACCTCATTAACATGCATATACAGTGTATCTTGCTCATTATCAAAATCGTCTGAGATCTTGATCATGTAAGCCAATATTCCAAGTTTGATCAAAATTGAATAAAAAATATGCTCTGCCAATCAGATGCAAGATCACCTCATTAATATGCATGGATCTCACTCATTATCAAAACTGTCTGAGATCTTGATGATATAAGCCCATATTCCAAGTTTGATAAAAATCAGATTAGAAATATGGCCTCCATAGTTGTAACACACAACTGTTTATGGAAGGACAACGCATGATGGATGCAGGTCCAGACAAGAAACTCACTTGGCCTTACAGCCCAGTGAGCTAAAAAATAAAAAGGAATGCCGTAACATGCCTAAGACCAGTACAAATTTACATAAGGAGGGGTATCTTGACAGGCAAATTAACAAATGCCTAATGAATCATAAAATTCTATAAACTTTCAACACCTAGAACAGTCTGATTTGAAACAAGCATTTTTCTACAAAATGCATTATAAACTCATTTTTCTTTATATAAAAAAAGTATCTTAAAGATTATTTAATTATTCTTTATGATAAAAAATGAACATGCCACATTTCACACACAAATTATTATACATGTACCCATGGCAATCAAGACACTATCAATCCACTGATGGTACTATTGATGTAGGACTTATTCCACCCACCATGGTTAAAATTGTGAAAGAAACACTAACTTTTTGGTTACATCGTATGTTTCCCAGTCAGTTGTCTCAGCTACATATAGTACAGGTGCAGCCAGTGGACTTGGTTATTTTTATCCCCTGTATACCAGACAAATGTTTAACCTTGCTCTGCTTTGTTTGTCTTAGTAACAAATATCAATACCACTGTACCACATCCTGATAAAATTCATTAACAAAAGACCCAAGTTAGCTTTACCAAGAATATCTGCATAGATTTAAGAAATTGGAAGATAATGTATGAGGTTTAATTGCACATCAGCACAATACTGGGATTATGGTGCCGATTAAAAGTTTGTTCTGAAATCAAATTGGGGGAGAGAGAGAGAGAGAGAGAGAGAGAGAGAGAGAGAGAGAGAGAGAGAGAGAGAGAGAGAGAGAGAGAGAGAGAGAACTATATTTTCTGGATATTGGGATTTTTTTAAGCATGTCTTTAGCATGAGCAATGCTTGCTGAACCACAAATTCATGAAATGTTATATATAAACACGATCTACACGTAATCTATTGTCTAACTGAAGGTCAATCATTGTATTATATTTCAGGTTTTGACATTATCGTTTCTTTGATAGAAAGCGCTGAGAAAAATCAATACATCCAATATAAATTTTACAAAGGATGAGAAAATCTGCAAATTTGCCAAATCTGCCGCTAATTCACAAACTCAATGAAAAATCAGCAGTTTGTGGAAAAATCTGCAGATGTGATCAGCCAGACATTTTGCAAAGAAGGAAGATATTTTAGAATATTTCCGTATCACAGACAACATCTACAGAGAGAAGCTTAAGATACTGAGATATTTTGATGAACCAAATAATTATGTGTTACTACAATTTATTTAGCAATATATACACTGATGTCCAATACCAAATTCTGTTGACAACATTGGATATATTTCCATGCAAGTCATGTACTGCACAGATCACACAATTTTTTGTTTCTCCATGCATTGTGGTGGGTTTGGACAGCGTGGGGAGGATTAAGAAAAAGTCCCTCCACCATCTCTCCATGTGTTCTGGTAGAGAATAGCTCTGCATACCATGTGTTTCTTGTGGAGTTGCATCCACCAATCACTGTGGAGTTGAGATAGTGCTGATAAAATGGGTGTGGCTTACTGTTTTTGACACCAGCAAGCATGTGCTAAAGTGTTTCAATGAGCGAGAGAGCGAGTACATGGGACGATGAGTTATCTACTTCACTGCCCTAATAAATTAATGGACACTTTTTTTTCCAAATCAAATTTTAGATGCAACATTAACATAATGCCAATGATGCACAAACTTTATTAACACTATTTTGCAAGAAGCATCAAATCTCGGGGTTTGTTTTTTTTAAATCATATATTATCAAAACCAAATACAACTTCTTTATCATCAAATAATAATAAATATTTAATGCAATTCTTTGTTAAAGTGTGACTTACTGTATTCAGAATAAAAGTTCTTAAAATCTTTACATGCATAAGCTGGTGAAACCGATGATTGCCAGTCATAGGAAAAACTTAAATGCAGACTGACAGAAGTCTGATTAAGGTATAGCTAAATGTATAATAAGTATCTTGGTAATGATCATATTTAATTGCATAAGAGAGGGAGCGAGAGAGGCTGAAGGTAGCTTGTTGCCAAAAACTGCGCTGCAGGACACCAAGTCACAGCTGAAAGTGAATGTTCATTATTCCCAAAAAAAACTACTAGTAACTATGGGGGCCTCAGGTGGCCGAGTGGTCCAAGGTGCTCGCCGTTACAGATTAATGATTTCACCACTGTCCGCATGGGTTAGAGTCTCAGCTTGGCCAACATGGATATGTGAGAAAGCTTGCCAGTAGCTTCCTGTGGGTCGATGGTTCTTTGCAGGGTTTTCCCAGGCTCTTCACCCAAACTCCTGGCCACCATGTACAACCTATCATGTGTTGAAATATGGTGTTAAACCCACAAAAACCAAACTAGTATATAAACAATGCCATATTGGATGAAGAAGTTTCATATGCAGCATCTATTTTTAAAACAACGCATAATGAAATTCTCTTAGTAGAATGTGGTTTTCTTCTTAAGCATGCCTTGGTAAAACCTGGTTCTCTTTGCAAGAATGTCTGTCTGAAGCAGATGCATCAACAGTAAAGTCTCATTGTTGGCAAAGATCTTCTTAGCTACATATATGCTAATATTTTTACATATTTATTTTAAATACTGTAGTATCATTTAGTTTCGTGGGGCTCAATTTTCGTGGTTTTGTAAAACAATACATTTTCGTGGGTACTTAAATTTGTGGTTTTGCCTGTCAAAGTTTGCATATTACTAAGTGTTTAATTTCTTGGTTTAACCACTACAAATACACAAAATAAAGAATTAAAAAGAATAAATCTATGCCGACACAAACAGCGGTCACTTGAATGTTCATAACAATACTTCCACATGTGTAAGAACAAATCAAAGACCTGACAAGTTCAATACTGACACCGTGTTTTTGTTCAAATGAATACCATCAATGGAAGCCAACACAGCCAACAACACTAAAACAATACTACCACCTCTATAATCACAAATAAAACATGTGTCAAGATCAATCACATACACTGTGTTTTCGTCTGAGTGCTCAACATCAAAGGAAGCCGACACAGCCAACAATGCTAAGTCAATCGGTTATTAAAGTACACCTGAATGATCTCTTACTTAAACCACTGTCCATAAAGGGCACAAAGCACGTGACCGGCTGCCCCTTGCTCAATGCAATCAGCATACAGTGGCAATATTTGATGTGTTTAGAGCCCATCAATATGAGAAGATGCTAACTAATTGAAAGACAGTGGAATCACGCCTTATTCTGTGCCTGCCTCATGTACAGACAGACTTCAACCACTAGACTTGACAATAAATAAAAAAGTACAAAGAAGAATTAAAATCACACTTCCATAACTGGTATGCTAAACAGGTCATGGAAGCCATCATGAAAAAAAGGAAGATGTTACTGGTAACGATCACTGATTGCAACCTCATTAATCAAGCCGATTCGGGCTGAATGGACAATTGCAGCTCCCGCGCCAATGAGTGAAAGATGGGACCTAATTATCAGTGGTTTGGAGAAAGCTGGACTTGTTTAATTCTGCAATTTATGGATTATTTACCTGACAAGCATTTGTGTCTACCTTGAGACTTGACTGACACGATGTTGATACAGTGGCTTTGCCCGAAAATCAATGAAGTGTGAGCTTTAATACTCTGCTGTAATTAGTGTATATATATATATATATATTGTCTCATTAATAATAGTGCTTCATGCAATAGTTCTAGTATTTTACAGGCTTGTTGTTCTTTTGGATTAAAAATGCATGGATAAAATGAAATGCGGTTTCAGGAGGTTTTAAATTTTTCAGCAACAGTTGTACTCGAGTGAAGGATCAATTTGAATAAATATGAAATTAAATTTTCATATACAAGTATTTTTTTATCATTCTTTCTTTCATTTTCAGCATTACTAGTGTTTGAATACCTTTTGCTTTTTCTCATTTCTCTCTATCTATACTTATCTAACATATCAATTTAAGGCAGTGAGTGGAAATTACATCTGTTGGATACCTTATTAGATTGTGTGCATTGAAACAAATTAGAATGCTTTATAATTCTTTTTTCAAAGGGTTAAAATAAAACAAACACGTGTTAAAGCTAATATTTTATTACCAAATTAAGTATTGACGTTGATTTATCAAATACTAGTAGGTTCCTTAATCTCTAGGAACAACACATAGTAAGAGTAGTAAGAGAATGAGCAGGGGAGAGTGGGGGGGATTTTTCGTTGGGTATTTTAATTCATGGTTCTGGGCAACAACAAAAACCACAAAAATTGATCCTCCACGAAAATTTCTGATACTACAGTATTAACCTTAGGTTCAATTTACAACATGGAGAGAGAGAAAAAGAGAAAGAGTAGGTTGTAAGCAGCTGCTAAAAAAATGCACTGGAAAATACTGAGTTACAGCTAAAAGTAAATTTCATTATTTTAAATTGACCATGATTGGGAAAAGATGTAGCATTAAACCACAAGAATAAGAGAGAGGAGAGAAACAAATAGGCAAAGAGAAGGATTAAAGACGGGGCTAAATGAGTGGGAACACACAGTCTCAACATCATGAAAACTGAGTATGTAAAGCTATCAATTTCATTATCAGCTAAAATCAATAAACTTCTACCTTACTCCAAGTGCAAGTCATCCACAAAGCTTAGTCCAGGTCTGTCATCTAAAACTATAAGTTACTGTACAGATATAATTTTTCCTCTTTCTGTCAGCGACCCTGACCTTTGATCTTTTGACCCAAAAATCAATAGGCTTCTTCCTTACCCCAAATGCAAGCCATCCACAAAGTTTGGTCCAGGTCTGTGATGTAGAACGAACGTTACTTTGCAGAAACAATTTTTCTTCATTCAGTCGCAGTGATCTTAACCTTTAACTTTTCTTACCTCAACATTGATAGGCTTCTTCCTTACCCTAAGTGCAAATGATCAACAATGTTTGGTCCAGGTTTGTGATGCATAACTTGTTATTTTGTGGAACCATTTTTCTTCTTTCAGTCACAGCGACAACCTTTGACCTTGTGACCCCAAATCAATAGGCTTCTTCCTTACCCCAAGTGCAAGTCATCCACAAAATCTCATGGAGAACTTGAATTATTGTGCAAAAAAACAAAATAGGGAACAACTGGACAGAAATACATATAGAGATCATACAACAATATGACATTTATATTGTGTATAGACAGGAATTGTTGTGTCTGTCCGGGAAGGCTAGATTCAGGAGGTAGTGGAAGTTAATGCCAACGTTAATATGAACAGGTAATGTACTTGATTGAGAAAACACTGTCCAAAAATGTTTCACATAACCAAGCCAGAAAACCTATAAAGGCTTCATGAAGTCTGCTCAAAGTCTGTGAGAAAGAAATATTTGGATTTTCAAAGGCTTCAATTTATTATCACAATGACAGAGTAAGGTTTGGTCACTTACCTCTTGTTTATTTTCCAACTGTTTCAACCCTGAAAAATAGTTTGGCTCCTCATTTTTGTCTCGTTTCTTTTTGTTTTCAGCTTCCTGTTGTTTGGATTTGGAATCAAAAAAGTACATCTGATATTCGTCCGATTCTGACGAGTGCTCAACTGCAGCAGCTGACACAGACACAGACTGGCTTGTCTCACCTGGCCCATTTTTATTTTGACTATCCAATTCCATGAAGCTATCAACATCAAATGTATGATCTGAAAATGGGTCACTTGTGTTTGCCTTTGTCTTGAAGTTTTCAACTGAGTAGGAAGCATTACTTGAGAAGTGACTTAAATCTTGATCCTCTAGGGAATTACTTCTTGAGTTAATGTCTTTCATTTCTGACCCTGAGTCTGAATCTCGGAATAAGGAACTACCTCTTTCTGGTTCACAAAATCCCTCAGATCCTGAGCTGATGGCTCCATCATTATTAGCATCAATACGACTAGAATGTCCATGACGTTTACCCTTGATGTCCTGAGATGAGTGATGTTCCTGAAGCATGTTTGCCGCTTGAGCAAGTGTGGTCTTGTCATCAGTACTAATGAGATTTTCTGAACAAATTGTGACAGGTTGAATGCGCGACGGTTTCTTAGCATCGAGATCATTGTGTCGATTAAATCGATACCTTAAGCAGAGTGTCTGTTTATCTGAGTATGTAATTCCTGGGATTGGGTATTCATTCCAACTGAGGTAACAGGCTTCAATTCCTGGTTTGAATCCAGCAAAATTTTCGATGTCATTTTTCTTGATACCATTTCCTGAATTGCTTGAATTCCGAGCACGACGCACCTTTTCAACTGTGGACATGTGCCATTCCTTGAATTTAGAACACAGATCATCTCTCTGTATGGGAGATAATTTAGGATTAAGTGCTGCTAATCTCCAGAGTATTACAATCTCATCACATAAGCTTGAGGCTGCATGCTGAGTAGCATTGGCACTAGTATTACTGCTATTGCGATTGCTTAATATGTTGTTGTTATTGGATGCCACCTTGGTTGTGAACCACCAGATCAGAATCTGAAAAAAAAGATCTGAATCAGCTCTTTGCTACTGGTTGGTTATCAATAAACATATACTATCACTATTAGTATTGTAAAACATCTTATGACTAACAGCAAAACTCTAAGGTAATTTTGTAATCAATGAGTATGAAAACAATTACCAGATTGCGGAAGGTAATGCCCTGCCACAGTATGCCGCATAGAATATAAGTCAAAGCATAAGAAATAGGTCATACTATTAGTTGAATATTGCTGGAAATATTCAAACTCTAAATTAACCTAAATATTATTGATACAAAATGGTGCACTTCATTTAATCTCAATTCATCTTGTTATTCTTCAATTACTGACTGAAAGTTAAGTGTGTCTTGGTACAAGGCCTTACTTTTACTGGTGCAAAAATGACATCAGATATTGATGGAGAAAGGTAAAATTCAAACTTAAAATAGATGTAATGTACAACAAAGTTTGTGCTAATTTAAAAGTCCATTTAAATTAATCAGTTTTTATTCATTTATACAGCGAAAACAAAGGATTGAGTACATATAAATACATGTATATCGATGACACGTACAGATAAAATGTACTGATAAGGGTGAAACAATATGCCCTAACAAATGTCACTTCAACTAATCAATTATCAGAAAGCAATGTTCAAAATAAATGAGAGAGCTAACAAAGTACCACAAAATTAGAGTAAGATACAATATATTTAGTAATAACAAGAGAGCAATAAACTCGAATATGGTCCAGTGGGAGAATGTTTTAAAATCTTTGAAATCAGTTGGTTTTCTTGATCAAGCTGTGAGGCTCTTTTGTGTAAAATTCAGTATGTTTCTAGATTGTCCCTGGTTTTCATTACATTCTAACTTATTTGCAGTAACCATGATGGATGTCAGATCTACTTCATCTGAAGAAGCCTAAAAGACCCTCAATCAGTCTTTTCAGTATTTCAGGAGTATTCAGTTTGAGTTGGTCATCCCAAATTCAGTGCAAAAAAAAGGAGATTGGAGCTAAATAATTTTTTTGTAGAGACTCCTGGAAGAAAGTTATAACGCAAGATAGAATGTAAAACTTTCGTAGGAGTGTATAATTTGTACAGTTCTAAATTCCTGTTTAAAGTGCAAATTTTTATTTTTGGCTCAATATGGACAACAAAACATATCTGTATCTGCAATAATTTCTGACTACAATGATTAGGATAATGCACGCATACTGACATAATATGTAAATCTAATTGCAATGTTTGGTTAGTTGTTCTTTTCTTTTGTCCTCCACCTTCTTGCAAAAAGCGGAGCGCATTGTATCTGCATTTCATCCTGACCACCAGTTACACTTTTGTTTCCACTCCATAACTTTAAAGCCATTTGAGATTAAGGGATGAAACTTGGCATATTTACATATCATCATTAGAAAGTGTTTCACATACCACATTGGGAGTAGGGTGCTATCTTCAAGGTCATGGTCAATGCTCAATATTTTAAGCTTTCCATCAAACTTTCCCTTCCACTCTATAACTGTCAAGCCATCTTAGATTATGGGATGAAACTCTATATACTTACATGTAAGCATTGGACAGTGTGCCAAGTACTATATGGGGGGGGGGGGGATCTATGTTTACGGTCAATATTTCAAGTTTTCCATCATACTTTCAGTTTTTTCACTCAGTAACTTTAGAGCTGTTTCAGATTATGGGATGAAATTGCATACTTATACATTAGCATTAGAAGGTGCGTCGGGTACCACATTAAGGATCCAACCTTCAAGGACAAGATCAAGGGTCAATAATTCAAGCTTTCTATCACACTTATCATTTCGCTCTATAACTTGAGAGCCATTTGAGATCAAGGGATGAAGCTTGGTTTTAGTCATATATCATCACTGGCAGGTGTGTTGCATATCATATTAGGGGTACTATGTTAAATGTCAACTTCACAGGTCAATATCTTAAATTTTCCTTCACACTTTCCTTTCAACTCTTTAGCGTTAGAGCTATTTAAGATTAAGGAATGAAACTTGATATACTTATACAGTATCTTATTAAAAAAAGCTGTGTTATGTACCAGATTTGGGATCCTACTGTCAAGGTCAAGGTCACATGCCAATATGTTTAAGATAAATGTATGAAATGTGGTATTTTTGCATATTGTCACTAAAAGATGTGTTGCATTCCACATTTAGTGTCCTATCTTCAAGATCAAGGGCACAGGTCTATATTTTATATCTGCTTTATATCTTAAAAGCTGTTTGAGGTTCATGAATGAACAATGGTACACCTGAGTTTCTCCATATGATGATATCTCATGTATCAGTCAAGATTTGACCAAGTTCAAAGTCACTAATAAATTTTTTATCCCCTTTTGTGCATCTTACTTTGATGCCCTTTGAGACAGAACCATACTTTCCATGTCTGCCCAATAACTTTGCAGCCATCACAAGATTTCATCACTATATACTTTTGGTAACCTCACCACCATAGGCAGCAGACAAATATTTACTGAATTTGGTTGTTTATTTTCTTTTTTTGTTTACAAAATGGAGCAACCTACCTGTTCACCTTGAAGGACCTCATCTGTAATTATTTCCAGCAGTGGGATGGCATTGCTGTCATTCCTTCTGAACATTTCCCGCACTATGGAGAGCAGATTCCACATGCCCTCTGGTTCACGACCACGAAGAGGTCTCAGCAAGCTTTGCCATTCTGCAGCAGCAGGGGGAGCTGTAGCTGACAAGTAATTTACATCACTGAAAAGAAGCAATCATATTCATTTTGTAACACATCAGTGACAATACCACAAATTTGGCTAAAGTTGGAATTTTTATCAAAAGGTGGAAGATTTGCTAGCTAGACGTAACATTTTTAAAACAACCCAGAAAGGCAAGACACCTTACCTCAAATCTGCCTTACTAATAAGAATTAAACACATGTAACACACAAAACTTTCTTTCAA
Organism: Margaritifera margaritifera; assembly: GCA_029931535.1. Classification (NCBI taxonomy): domain Eukaryota; kingdom Metazoa; phylum Mollusca; class Bivalvia; order Unionida; family Margaritiferidae; genus Margaritifera; species Margaritifera margaritifera. The sequence continues at coordinate 351,709 of JAQPZY010001076.1, forward strand.
TTTTACTACGATTCAAAATTGCAGTTGCAGCATTATAATAATTAAAGAACTTTCCCAGCAACAATTCAATGCACTGTATATTTATTCAATATTTTGTTCACTCTTTTGTGTAATTTGCTATTATCAAAATCAATGTAAAAAAAGTAATCTACTATTATCTGCACTGCACCACTGATGTCCCTTGTAACTACATTTCTTTCACCTTTTGTTATAATTAACTCAGCTTTTTCCTACCACTTTTTTGTGATAAATGACAAACTATTAAACAAATGGTCAACAGATTCCTGGAATAACCAGTTGTAAACATTTCTGTATGAATATTCCAGATGTAACAGTACTGATGGGGATGGGATGGAAGACACCGTTATGAAATGTTTGCTGTCAGAGAAGGAGTCCATGTGAAAAAAATGTGCCTTCTACTACTACCTCATACCCCCTGAAACTTTGATTTCTGGTATAGCCTAATGAATAAATGCTTGCTGTAATGTACAATGACAATATATTACCTGAACACGATAGGAGTTGGCACGCAGAACTTGACCAAAGTTTTCTTCACATTTTCATGCAAGGTTGCTTCATCAAGACACCATGAAGTTTGTTCATTTGCTGATGGACCAGCAGTTGGATCTGGAACAATGAATATTAAAGAAATGAAATTTAAACCCGAGTCTTTCAAAGGGTCTGACGCTCTACTGAGTCAAAAGAATTTCCAGGAATTCAATATAAGACCATTTCTTCATTTTAATTATCTTATGATATCCAGTTGGTCTTAAATGAAAATAGTGCCGATCTGATGTCCAATATGACCACCACAGCAGCCATCTTAAAAATCTTGTTATTGCTACTCCTCCTGAATGGAAAGTAATATCTTGAAAATATTGTTATCTCTACTCCTCTCCAAATGGATGGCTATATCAAGGTTGAGTTTTCACCAATAGCATTCTTATGATACCTAGTTCGTCCTAAATGAAAATGGTGCCAGTTGTACATCCAGTATGGCTTCCATGATGACTGTGCCTAAAAGTCGTAAAAATCTAGTTGTCACTTCTCCCCCTGAATGGATGATCTTTATGACAGGGTTTTCACCAAGTCCTAAATGAAAATGGTGCCAGTTGTACATCCAATATGGCTGCCATGATGACTGTCTTAAAAATGTTGTTGTCACTACTCCTCCTGAATGGATGATCATTATGTCATGGGGTTTTCACCAAAAGACTTCTGATGTCTATTTTGTCATAAATGGAAAAGGGGTCAAGATGACATCCAGTATGTGTACCACAGCAGCTAATTTGAAAATCTTGTTATCGCTGAAGAATATCCTGCCACTGTGGAATTCAATTCTTCTTCAGAAGTTTCCCTTTCTCTTTGACTTTTGTCTTGGTTTTTGTGAGTTTTACCAGCTTGTTCACAAGAATCGTCATATCTGCAGTCATTACTATTGCTTTCATGACCTGAGCATGATACTGGGGTAAAGAAATCCAATATCCGTTGTTCCATATCTACCTCTTAGTGAAACTTCACCACCTTTACAAATGATAAATGGTGCTACAGCAAGATCTTATCATGTGTCTGGAAGCACGAGCTTACAAGAATCATCAAGACTACACATTTTTCTTTTAGTTAAAAATGTTAATGAACCTGGAGTGGAAGTTACCTCAATCCATTGCTTGAATTTGTTTCATATTATTCATCAAGACTTTTACAATTTGATCACATGCTGAGCTTATTCTTAACTCCTTAACCGAGAAATATTGTGGGATATAGTGAGTATACGGTTATTTCCATACAATCCTGAGCTTTGCCATATATGGGATTAGGAGAATGGGGGAAAACAGATAGTCCGATCATAGTGACCAGTGCAACTGAAAAAAATTGCTTGATGGATTTTGTTAATTTTCATAAAAATGATTGATTAGTTCAGACATTTAATGACTGGTTGAAGCTGCTGTATCAGATTGAAGGTGAAAATATATGCCTTATTCATTTTTTCTGCACCACTTTTGATGCATTAAATCTTTTTTTGTGCAGTTCTGGCCAAAACACTGTATATTGAAATCTACCAATGCATTTCCCACCTAGTCACAAAGCCGTTAACAGAGAAGGATAACAGGTAGGATGTCCCAATTGCTTATTTCCATTTTCAGCAGTTGTAATACTCAGACTGGTTACTGGCTATATGCCTGTATGATGTAATCCATGGGCAGAAAATAAGCAATAGGCATTGTAAACCACCCCTCTGTTCTCAATTTTCTACTCAAATTAACACAGTCTCAAGAATGACCTATTCCGTCAATAAAATCGCAGAAATCTGGAAATCTCTCTCATCCCTGCTAACATGACTTCTGATTGGTCAATGTTCAATTGCTGTGTGATACAAGTGTTAACCAGAAATCTGAAATATGACAAGTTATCATAATGGCTTAATTCGAGATTAAAATTAGTTATGATCAGAGCTCTACATAAGTATTAAATAAAGTAATTTACTCTATGGTTTGGAACTAATTGTACTTTTAAAAAATTTGATGGGGTATTTTGTGAACACTGCAAAACACACACTTACTATACCAGACTGAGTGTTAATCATTGAGAGGGGTTAATCATGCCATTTATTATATACAGAATTTGAAACACTATCTAGTTATGATAAATAATTCATCAAAGTTTCATTAAAATATCTTTGGTGGTTCAAAAGTTATACTCCAGACAAGAATACAAGTCAGAGTTACGTTTTCCCTGGCTGTGACCTTGACCTTGAGGTAGTGGGCATGGCAATGGCATGAGACACACCATCTATGCATGATGTAATTAGCTTAAGTTTCATTAAAATTTCTTCAGTGGTTCAAAAATTGTATTGCAGACAATGGTGCAAGTCAAAGAATCATTTTTTCCCTTGCTGTGACCTTGACGTTGAGACAGGAGCCATAGGTATGGTATGTGACACACCATCTAGTCATGATATATATTTGGGCAAAGTTTAATTAAAATCTCAACAGTGGTTCAAAATTTACACTCTGGACAAGGATACATGCCACATAATGACATTTTCCCTTGCTGTGACCTTGACCCTAAGGCAGCTGGCATGGCTTTGGCAAGCAACACACCATCTGGTCATGATATATACTTGGGCAGAGTTTCATGAAAACAGAGAAGACAGACAGACAGATAATGCCATAACATAATGCACTCATCTTAAGATTGCCATATACAAACTAATATCACCTTCAATCCTCGTAAAGTTTCATACCTGGTGCTCCACGAAATTTATTCATGGCATTTTCCTGTGATGACAGCAGTTCATCCAATAGTCTCTGTGCTGTAGGCAATATCTGAAAATGATAAACATGCATTTACTTTACCTCAATCCCATGTCTGCATGTCATTCAATTGCAACTAGTTTCTACTTGTTCAGAACATGTTTATTATTGAAGAATAGCCAATATGACAAGTTTTCTAAATGAATTCCTCTTTAAATCTTTATATATAACTGACTAGTCACAGAACTAAAAGATTTTCAAGAGATAACAAATAATAATAATAATAATAATAATAATGAGGACTTTGTATAGCGCCTAATCTTTAGAAGCTCTAAGCACTTTACAACATTAGATAACACCTAAAAAAACATATATAATGATATGATTACGAAAACAAACACCATGACATTAGAAAACAAAAACATGCTGAAAATAGTTAAGGTAAGGAAACATTATTAAGTCTTTAAGTCTATTCTTGCAGTCAAAATAGGTGAGTTTTAAGAGTCCTCTTGAATGAGATCACTGTGTCTTTGTGTCCAAGTTCAGTGGGCAATTCATTCCACGTTGCTGGGCCCTGGTATGCAAAAGAACGTTATGACTTCATTTTGATAGCGGGAATAATGAGGATATGAGTGTCGGAAGAGGAGTGTAAGTATCTTGCTGGTGTGTACACATGGGTGAGGTGAGAGAGGTATGTTGGACTGGAGCCAGTCAATGAAACGTAGCACAGAGAACAAATTTTGTGTTTGATTCTGGATCTAATGGGTAGCCAGTGTAGGGTACAGAGCAGGGGGGAGGTGTGCTCTGTTCGTGGTACTCTAAGAATGATCCGAGCAGCTGTGTTTTGAACTTTTTGAAGTTTCTGGAGTAGATACTGAGACGAACCAGACAGAATTGAGTTACAATAGTCGAGTCTTGAAAGTACTAAGGAACACACAAGTGTTTTAGTGGCATCAACTGAAAGATAACTGCGAATGGAGCTGATGCGTCTCAGCTCAAGATACACAGCCTTCCATATGTTCATGACATGTTGGTGCAATGAGAGTGTACTGTCTAGAGTAACACCTAGGTTTCATACTGACAGTGTGAATTTAATGTTGGTGTTGCTGATATTTATTGTTTGAGGTAAAGGATGTGAATGAGAAAGTTTTTGTGTTGTAATCAGAATGGCTTCAGTTTTATCATCATTCATCTGCAGCTTGTTATATGTCATCCATGATTTCACATCGGAAATGCACCTCTCTACACCTTGGATGGTAGCATCAACTTCAGTTGGGTGGCTCGATTTGTATATTTGGGTGTCATCAGCGTACAATTGGTGAGACACTGGATGACGATCTATGACACTTGAGACCGGCTGAGTGTATAGAATGAAGAGAACAGGTCCAAGAACAGAACCCTGTGGAACACCAAAACATAGATCAACTGGGCTGGAGTGTTTTTCATTTGCGGACACAATTTGTGTCCTGTTGACCAAGTAGGACTTGAACCATAGTAAGGCTGTATCGTGAATGCCAAATACATGATGGAAACGGTGGAGTAATATATCATGGTCTATTGTGTCAAATGCTGCAGACAAGTCAAGGAGGGTGAGGACTGTAATCTTTCCACTATCCAAAGCAGAGAGAAGGTCGTTAACTACTTTCAGAAGGGTAGTTTCGGTACTGTGGCGAGGGCGATATGCAAACTGTACATTGCTAAAAAGACTGTTTGAATTCAGATGAGATACAAGTTGGGATAGAACAACTTTTTCTAAGATTTTTGACATGAATGGGAGGTTAGAAACTGGGCGGTAGTTCTTTAAATCGTTATGGTCAAGTATTGGTTTCTTCAGCAGAGGCTTTACAATGGCACTTTTGAAAAATGATGGGAATTCCCCGGATGAGAGAGAAGTCTTAATAACATCAGTTAGTGAAGGCAATATTGGATCTAACACTCCAGCAGCAGTGATGTCGGAATCGGATCAAATTCACATGACTTTGGGGCACTCTTCATCATGATTGTATGCACTAAATCCATAGACAGGTTCAAATGCTGCTAACGGTTGCCGCTGAAATTCTGTATCGCAACTGTATGGTGACGACGAGTCAATTGAAATTGTGTTGTCAAGCTTATCTCTAATGGTTTGTACTTTGTCAAAGAAGAAATTTGCAAACTGGTCCGGAAGGTCGACTGGAGAGAAGGTAGTTTGAAGTGGTGTACATTTGTTCCTTGACATTAGCTTGTTAGTAATCTCGAAGAGCTCTTTGCAGCTGGAACTTTCAGTGATCTTAGTACTGTAGTTGGCTGATTTCGCTGCATGGACTATGTTTGTGACATTCTTCTTAGCGGCTTCATAGATTTGCTTATGAATAGTGAGACTGGTGGAAAGGCAAAGCCTCTCAGCCTTACGGCGGTTTCTTTTAGCAGTGCGAAGCTGGTCCCTAACACTGCTATACTGCGGAGAACACTTTTGAATTGATACTCTGCACTTGGTTGCTGGGGCATATTTGTCAAGCAATGAACGCAGGTAGTTTTCAAGTTGTTCTGCTGTAGGAGGTAATAAAGTTGTTAGGATTTCTTTGATGTCATGCATTAGTTGGGTTCTATTTATCATACAGAGATTTCTCTTAGTAGCAAATAAAGGTGGAGGGTTAGGGACTGATACACCAAGATGGCATATAATGCAGAAGTGATCTGATGCAAGTTCGTGGGACACCAGGGAGGACTGTAGAATATTATCATCAGGTCTATGAAGAATCCAGTCTAAAATGTGACCATGTTTATGGGTCGGTTGGCTAACTGACTGTTTGAGGTTGAAAACGTGAATGGAATCTAGGAGTTTTGATGTGTATGGGTTTCCAGAACAGTCAAAGTGAAAGTTGAAATCTCCAAGAATAATCAGGTTGCCACCTATCAAATTTCCATACTCCAAGAGATTCGGAAACTGCTCCAAAAAGAGAGATTCATCAGTCAGCTTGTTTTTTCTACTAGGAGGAGGGCGGTAGAGGCAGAAAAAATGGATTGACCTTTGTTCCAGTGTGAGTGTGGTTTGGACTAATTCAAACGATGTGCGGTAGAAATTGAAGGTTGTAGTGTAATTAAGACGGTTGATCATGGAGTTCTTTGCGATTACAGCAATTCCACCTCCGCATGAGTGGCGGGGGAACGACTTGATGGAGTAACCGGGGGGTGTTAGATCCGCGCACTTGGGCTCATCGCCTGATGTTTTTAGACATGTTTCTGTCAGGAAAAAGATGTTGATATTCTGATCGTTGATAAAATTAATTATTTCTGTGCGCTTTTCCGGTGGTCCTACTGATTGGGCATTGAATAATCCGATGCGCAGTGGTATCTCTTGGATAGTCGACACAAAGGTTGACGATTTCAGAGGAATTTGAATTAAGTTATTGAAATTAACGGTAGAGTTTTCAAATTGTCGTGCCGGAAATGGCGAAAGGGAGATAACTGGAATTCTTCTTCCTGTTCTACGCCGGCCAGCTTTGAAACAACGTTTCTTTTTTCGCTTACGTTTACATTTAAGAAATGATGAAAGTAGTCCCAGGTCATTTAGTCTAGTGCACAATGTTGTGTGGAGAGCCAAGGAGTGGTCATTTAAAGCAATTAATGAGGGTCCATCATACCATAAACGGGTGGACTGGCGAGTATCATGTGATGGCGGTATGTTGAACGACAAAGGTAGTTGTAGCAGTGGAGCAAGACGGCTGAGAAAAAGTCGAATAGTTCTCGTTTCCAAAACAAGAAGATGACGAAACACATTCCAACAGATCAGCCAATGCATGATGAACACAATAACGTAGACGAAGACAGACAACAAGCACATAAATCAAGAAAAACGGCACAAAAATCTGGAGCAGCTGCCTCAAGCCTGATAAGCGATAGCATTGACGAGTTTGTAAAATCTGGAAAAGGTCAAAATATAATTGCATGGCAATGTGAGGGAAAAAAATACAATTATAAAGAGTGACAGTGTCACAGAGCCCTGCACTGAGCCAAAATATAAAAAAAGAAGAAATGTTTGTTATCTCATGGAGGGCACATTAAAATATATGAAAAAATGTTTACTTCAAATTGCATCAGAATATGCTGAATAGTTCTTGAGCTATGCTGATTACACGCAACATCCCACGTAAAGATATGAACTTGATCGGCAAGGGTCATAATTTAGCCCATAATGAATCACGAGACAAAACCCATAAAATGACCATCTAGGTCTAAGAGACAATGTTTTAAGTGCATGAGATGTAAGTTGATAGATAAGTGTCATAATTTTGTCCAACTGAGTTGACATGACTATACACATAGAAGGCACATCTATGTTGATGAGAAAATGTTCACAACTTGCATCAGAATATTTTGAATGGTTCTTGAGCTTTGCCAGTTACAAGCAACATCCCAAGTGAAGATATGAAGTTATTTGTCAAGGGTCATAACTCCATCCAAAATGGAATCGACATGGCAAAACCCATCAAAGGCACATCTAGGTCCATGAGACAATACACATACCAAATTGCATCAAAATATTTTGAATGGTTTCTGAGGCATGCCGGTTATAAGAATCTACTGTAGTGGAGATTTCAAATTGATAGCAAAATGGCAATAAGCCTGTCAAAATTGGATGTAAAAAGATGAAACCTATAAAAAGAACATCTACATGTAATAGGCAATTCATGTACCAAATTGCATCCAATTGTGTGTAAGAGTAGCAGAGATGGTGGTTACAAGACGTGTAAACAGATGGAGGGACAGAGGACAGATGGATCAACAGAAAAGGTTATTACTATAAGACTCCCACATCTCGATTCAGGCTTCTAAACAAGAGTCCCTCGAAGGGACTGATGCTCTACTGGTGACAAGAATTTCCAGGAATTCAAGATAAGACCATTTCTTACTTTTAACTGTTGCGTGTTGAACCATCTCTGATATTCTTCAGTAATAACAAGAATTTCAAATTAGCTGCATTGGTGCACATATTGGATGTTAGCTTAGCACCATTTTCATTTAGGACAAAGCAGGCATCATTAGAAATTTTCAGGTGAAAACCCCAGGTCATAATGATCATCCATTCAGGGGGAGTAGTGACAACAAGGTTTTTAAGAGAGTTATCGCGGCAGCCATATTGGATGTACAACTGGCACCATTTTCTTTTAGGACCAACTAGGTATCATAAGAAGTCTACTGGTGATTAAGATGGCTGCCATGATGGCCATACTGGATGTCAGATCAGCACCATTTTGATCTAGAACCAACCAGACATCATAATAAGTCTTTTAGTGAAAACCCCATGTTGATATGACCATCCATTCAGGAGGAGTAGTGATAACAAGATTTTCAAGATGGCTGCCATGGTGGCTATATTGGACATCTGATCGGAACCATTTTCAACTAGGGCATCCATGATATCATATGAAGTCTTTCAGTGAAAAAACCCATGTTGGTATGACCATCCATATAGGAAGAGTAGCAATAACAACATTTTCAAGCTGGCTGCTGTGGCAGCCACACTGGACATCAGATAGGCACCATTTTCATCTAGAACCAACTAGACATCATAAAAAGTCTTTCAGTGAAAACCCCATGTTGATATGACCATCCATTCAGGATGAATAGCAGTAACAAGATTTTCAAGATGGCTGCCATGGTGGCCATATTGGAAATCAGACTGGTACTATTTTCATTTCGGACCAACTAGACATCATAAGAAGTCTTTTAGTGAAAACTCCATGTTGATATGACCATCCATTCAGGAGGAGTAGCAATAACAAGATTTTCAATATGCTGCTGTGGTGGCCATATTGGATTCAGATCGGCACCATTTTTATTCAGGACCAAACAAACATCATAAGAAGTCTTTCAGTGAAAACCCGATGTTGATATGACCATCCATTCAGATGGCTGCTGTGGTGGTCATATTGGATGTCTGAACCGCACCATTTTCATTTAGGGCCAACTAGACCATGGAATGAATGTGTGTGTAAAGTTTCATAACAATCCTCCAAGTAGTTTAAGAGCAATAGCTATAACAAACTTGTGCTAAGAGATGGACAGATGACAGACAACAGACCATCTCATAAGCACTTTTTGTCTATGACCAGTGCAGCTAAAAAACAAAAGAGGAAACAAAAATTAGTTCAACTGATTTAGGGGAGGAAACTCCAATCCAAATTCACATCATAGTTGATGTCTTTATATTTTAATATCCCTGTACAGGTTTCAGTCACCCACCGGAACATTTTGTGAAGGAAACTTTCATGTGCATAAGAAATACCATAAGATTTCATTATGATATTGGTAACTATAGAAGGGTAATAGTTTTATGATGCCTCAAGAAAAAAACACATAACAATTTAGTGCCCACCTGCTGTGGTAGTTCACTAATGAGATACTGGGCAAACTTCTGCAATTGATCTCTGTGAAGTCTTGACAAGGATTCAGAAACTGGGGCCCTGAGGCAAACATCATGAGCCTGGAAAAAATGAAGAATGATTTAGACACAAAATATTTTATTAAGAAAAGGTAAATCAACAAAACTTTCATACATTACACATAAAATGACCAAAATTGTATGCCACCTATCTTGAACAGAAGTCAATTATTTTTAGTTGTTAAAGGATACAGAAAGGTGAACTGGACTGCACTGCATAAAAATGTTTCTATCTTTCGACCTATACCAGTGCTGCCTACCCCCTAAATGACAAAATGGTAATGCACTACTTCAAAATTAGTAAGCTGATGAACTTTAATAGCAAGGTAAACTGATTTGCTAAACTTTTAGGTTCACACAAGCAGGAATCAGTCCAGCTTTTGTGGCTTGCTTAACTCAAGTCAATTCAAAACTGCTGGTTTCATATTGATGTATACGTCTTCAAATTTTACTATCCGCTTACACAGTAGTCAACACACAGTGGCAATCTCTATTAATGATTTCTCAGAATCAAATGATGCAGAATGTTCTTGATCTATCATAAAAAAAGATCAATATTTTACCTTTAGCTTTTCCATCACAAGTGAGAACAGCTAGAACTCTAAAGGTTATCAGTTGATCATCATCATCAAAATACCTGACATTGAGGATATTGTTTGCAGTCAGACATCATAACTGACAGTTGCAAATGAAAGGGTTGTTTGCTTGAAATTTTCAAGCACCTCTTCCTTTCTTATTTGAGCAAGTTTGTGAACAATTGCAGTTGAACCTTCCATAGCTTTATTTCACCACTATTTTTTAATCTGGAAACATTTTTTCAAACAGTTTACATGCATGGTTGGAAACACTGAGTGACATATTGTGTCCCACAATAAATTCCGTGAAAAGAGGGTATGCTCTCATTACTGTTGCCTAGGTCTCTGAAATCATTAACAGAATGACTTTCTGATCAGGAGGAGTAGCAATAACAAGACTTTCAAGATAGTTGCCATGGTGACCATATTGGATGTCAGATCGGCACCATTTTCATTTAAGACCAAATAGACATCACAAGTCTTTTAGTGAAAACCCCATGTTGATATGCCCATCCATTCAGAAGAAGTAGTGATAGCAAGATTTTCATGATGGCTGCTGTGGTAGCCATATTATACATCAAATTGGCATCATTTTCATTTAGGACCAACTAGACATCATAAGAAGTCTCCTGGTGAAAACTCCACATCAATACGACTTTCCATTCCGGAGGTGTAGCAATAACAAGAGTTTCAAGATGGCTACTGTTGTGGCCATACTGGATGTCTGAGCGGTATCATTTTCATTTAGGACCAACTAGGCCATGGGATGAATGTGTGTGTAAAGCTTCATGGCAATCCTCTGAATAGTTTAGGTCAAGCAGAGATAGCAAACTTGTGTTAATGGATGAGGGACTATAAACCATCCCATAAGCTGTTCTACAGACCTGCCAATCCTAACAAGACCTTCTCAGTAAGGCAGTCAATATTTTTCCGTAAGTTAGACCAATTTTCAGTAACGTGTAACAAAATACCATCTACTGCTATTGTCAAGTTGGAAAACATGCATTTAAAAAGTTCAGAAGTGTGATTGAAGACTGATACAGCAACGGTGAACATTATGTTCAACTAAAAAGTTTGTAAAGTACACTTGGACCTTAATTACCTCCAGTACAGTTTCACAAACTGCAGTTCCAAACCCTATGGAGCTCAATGGCTTCTTGCTATCTCTAAATCTGACACAATCCTTTTGGCTTCTTTTTTTTTCAATTTTACATGGCGACAGCAATTATCTCATCATGAGACATACTCAAATCAACACATTATGTCCAATAAACGCAACTGTTGTCCTTTCTGCTTTTTTTCCCCAAGAATCCTAATATTCCTATTTTATTCTATTGTGCTATTTAAACATTTTGAGGCTTATTTTCCCTTTCGTCTTGAACATGTATTATTTGTTGGATGCCATTTTTAGAAACATCTATAAGCAACAGTTTGATCATGCAGACTTTTCCATGAAAAAATATGTACAGTTTAAAGTGTCCGAGGTACTCCTGTAAAGTTAGTTTGGTTCCCTGCCAAACTCCATTGAATCTAATATGAAACCTGGATCCGAATCAAACACGGACAAGCCAGTATTGGGATTTTACCACAACAATCATATTTCCATAATTTTTGCTATTAATCCACAAGTCTGTATTTAAATGGTCATTTCCAAAAGACTTGTGGTCAAATCGTAAGGGTTGGCAGGTCTGCTTTTAGTATATGACCAGTAGAGCTAAAAGTTAGGAAATCTCCTGTGACAAATCATGTAAAAATACTAAGTCTTTGTATTTCTTTGTAGAAACATGCTTTCGGCAGTCATCTTTGCCGACATGACTGATGTTGAAACATTGATTACAGGCATAGCAGAATCGAAATATGTTCTGAAGATCACTGAATTATGGGCCATATCTTTGAATAATCTTCCCTGAACTTCTCAGCCCACTGCTTTTTCAGTGTTTTTCTTACACTTCATCGTTCTGAACTTGTCTGAACTCAGCCCATACTTTCTGCCTGAACTGAATGTCATTTTGTAATGTGGGTGAATCTAGTGTATGGATATTATTAGTAATGAAAGGAACTTTTAAAGGAAGATATATCCAAGTGATATCTTCTAATGCTAAAACTCTTAAAAATTTATCAACAGGGACTGAACATATTTCCACTGAATATTTTTGACCCCTGTGATCCGCTAATACCAAAATTATTTTGATAACTATGAAAAGAGTTTTGACTGAAGAAATGCAAGAGTTGCTTCCCCATATCAAATTATTTAGCTTAGTAAAATAGCTAAAATCATAAGTCTGTCAAGTATTAATGTAATGTCGTAAAATTGCAATCCTTATGCCAATATTTTCAGGGTGGGTAATGTTGCTGTAAAGACCTTGCAGACTCAGAAAATTAAAAAAGAGTGAAAATAAAATAAGAAAACAAAAAGTTCATAAGCAGCCCAATCCTGGTTACTCTGAATGATTTTATAAAATACTTTCAATTAATGCCATAACTAATTTTCATCAATCTTAAATGACCTACATTAAAATAATAATTGTTATATTTACCATACTGTTAGAAAATGAATGTGTAACTAATATAATATCTTAATTTGTATGGAGCAATGATCTGTCATCTCTCTGCATAGTCACTCTGTAAGGAAAAATTGAATTTTTTGGCAACAATGAAATCTGGTCAAAGGATATGAAGCAAGGATAGATGCTGCATCAATGTAATTGTGGTAGAAAATAACTTTTTCATCGAAACAATTGTGAGAATAACTTCCATGCAGACATATTTTATTATGAGAGTATATTCTTTCATATATCAAGTTCCAATCACAGACTTGTAATTTGTTGATTCAATTTGAAATTTTGCTCAATAACATTTCTTAGCAGGCCATACTGTATCTGGCCTCTAACCTGGTGAATCCTGTACAGACAGAGAGCCACCACATGAGAACACCATGATGCTGTGCTGCTACATGTGCAAATGCATGAAGAGATCCTTCGCCGGTCAAACATCACAGCCACACTAAAACTACCCTTTGTCTGACTGATGCTCTGGGGTGGGACAACAGTGCCACTGAGATGGAAACCTGAAGTTAAAAATTTGGATGAAGTTCTGCTAGAAATGCATGTTAAGATAGCTAAGTTCAAAAGACAATTCTCACTTAACAATTCTAATAAGCCTTATTCCTTTTTTAAACTTTGTTCTACATTCATGGTACAAGTTTTTAAACCTCTATACTGCAAGTGTATGGGGCATGTGAGCATAAAGGTGCTGAAGTTTAATACTGATAACTTTAAATGTGAGTGCTTAACTTTTAAGCCCATGCACTTAACTTTGGATTTATTAGGAGGGTTTCAGTACTCCTGATTACGAAACTGCAAACCATAAAGAATTTTCTTCATTCTCCATACTAAATTTGCACCTTAATATGAAAAAACAAAAAGTCAACAAATATCACCCAACTCAATGAATTATGCACGTTTACAATTTATTAGGTTTTCTTTTTTATTGGCATTTTTAATGCAATTTCATCTGTTTTTATTGCTGTAACTATAACATGAGTATGCTTATAACCTGAGTACACTACGGTAACTATAACCTGAGTATGCTGCTGTAACTATAACCTGAGTATGCTGCTGTAACTATAACCTGAATATGCTACTGTAACAATAACATGAGTATGATGCTACAACTATAACATGAGTATGCTGCTGTAACTATAACCTGAGTATGCTGCTGTAACTATAACCTGAGTATGCTACTGTAACAATAACATGAGTATGATGCTATAACTATAACATACGTATGCTGCTGTAACTATGACTTGAGTATGATGCTGTAAATATAACCTGAGTATGATGCTGTAACTATAACCTGAGTATGGTGCTGTAACTATAACCTGAGTATGGTGCTGAAACTATAACCTGTGTATGATGCTGTAACTATAACCTGAATATGGTGCTGTAACTATAACCTGAGTACGCTACTGTAACTATAACCTGAGTATGCTGCTGTAACTATAACCTGAGTATGCTATTGTAACAATAACCTGAGTATGATGCTATAACTATAACCTAAGTATGCTGCTGTAACTATAACCTGAGTCTGATGCTGTAACTATAACTGAGTATGCTGCTGTAACAATGACTTGAGTATGATGCTGTAACTATAACTTGAGTATGGTACTGTAACTATAACCTGAGTATACTGCTGTAACTATAACCTAAGTATGCTGCTGTAACTATAACCTGAGTATGCTGCTGTAACTATAACCAGAGTCTGATGCTGTAACTATAACCTGAGTATGCTGCTGTAACTATGACTTGAGTATGATGCTGTAAATATAACCCGAGTATGGTGCTGTAACTATAACTTGAGTATGCTACTGTAACTATAACCCAAGTATAATGTCGTAACTATAACCTGAGTATGCTGCTATAACTATAACCTGAGTATGATGCTGTAACTATAACCTGAGTATGCTACTGTAACTATAACCTGAGTATGATGCTGTAACTATAACCTGAGTATGGTGTTGTTACTATAACCATAGTCTGCAGCTGTAACTATAACCTGAGTATGCTACTGTAACTATAACCTGAGTATGCTGCTGTAACTATAACCTGAGTATGCTGCTGTAACTGTAACCTGAGTATGCTGCTGTAACTATAACATGAGTATGTTACTGTAACTATAACCTGAGTATGATGCTGTAACTGTAACCCAAGTGTGCTGCTGAAACTATAACCTGAGTATGCTGCTGTAACTATAACCTAAGTCTGATGCTGTAACTACAACCTGAGTATGATGCTGTAACTATAACTTGAGTATGCTACTGTAACTATAACCTGAGTATGCTGCTGTAACTATAACCTGAGTATGATGCTGTAACTATAACCTGAGTATGATGCTGTAACTATAACCTGAGTATGATGCTGTAACTATAACCTGAGTGATGCTGTAACTATAACCTGAGTATGGTGCTGTAACTGTAACCTGAGTATGGTGCTGTAACTATAACCTGAGTATGCTACTGTAACTATAACCTGAGTATGATGCTGTAACTATAACCTGAGTTTGATGCTGTTACTATAACCTGAGCCTGATGCTGTAACTATAACCTGAGTATGCTACTGTAACTATAACCTGAGTATGCTGCTGTAACTATAACCGGAGTATGTTACTGTAACTATAACCCAAGTATGATGCTGTAACTATAACCTGAGTATGATGCTGTAACTATAACCTGAGTATGGTGCTGTTACTATAACCAGAGTCTGATGCTGTAACTATAACCTGAGTATGCTACTGTAACTATAACCTGAGTATGCTGCTGTAACTATAACCTGAGTATGATGCTGTAACTGTAACCTGAGTATGCTGCTGTAACTATAACCGGAGTATGTTACTGTAACTATAACCCAAGTATGCTGCTGAAACTATAACCAGAGTATGCTGCTGTAACTATAAGACGAGTCTGATGCTGTAACTATAACCTGAGTATAACTTCACATGAAAGACACATGACATCAATTTAATTGGCAATAATTGTTATAGAGCTCCAAGTACCTATCAAACTTCAGTAGCAATAGGGCGAGCTACTCAAAAATTTTAGTGGTCATTTCAAATTGTATGTTACCAAGACAAAACGTAAAGGTTTTAGTTAAGACAACAACAACAAATTTGATAACAAGAATCCCAAGTAGGCCTGATATTGCTCTAATAGGTAGCTAACATGTCAGCTTGTGAATGCAAATTCACATACTTATTGAAACTGTAGAGTGGAATGAAAAGCTTGGAGCACACAGTTGCTAGATTGTCTATTAACTCAATGTACCCCGAAAATTATTTTCATTTTCAACTGAAATGGAGTTGGAGACACATTTTTCTTTTTACTTCCGATTAAATCCAAGCAGATAAGATTCAGAGAGACTATTGTATTGCTCAATGCTTAGATGTGTAAAGGGTTTGATTTACTATTTAACCCTTGCATGAGCAGATGGGTGAAAATTTGAACATGTAAAGGGTTTGATTTACTATTTAACCCTTGTATGAGCAGATGGGTGAAAATTTGACTTTTTCTTTTTGCCTATTGAACCCATGATTTTTGCATCCAGGTCCCTTACTTCTCTAAATCTCAAACTCACCTTCTTTTTGAAAAGGTTCATCTGTCCAATTGCCATTTGGACCTGTCTTCTTTAGATCTAATGACAGTAAGTCTAAAATCTGGACACAAACTCTGATTCCAGAACCGGAAAATTTTAAGTCTAAAAAATCTGGTCTCAAAAATTGAAATTTTTCAACTGTATTTTTTTAATATGAGTAGAAAGTCTATATTACTATAATTTTAAAGCTACATGTTTCCTTTTTTCTTTAATACCACCTGCTTCAGTCTACCATAAATTGTTAGGACGCCACAGAGACTAGAATAAGGGTACTACCTTATGATGCAAAAATACAGCATTCATGGATAATGAGTAGATTTTTCTGAAATTTCTTACAAACTGCCAAAGAATGAATATTTTTGTAATTTTTGAGCAGTGTTACTGCACAAAAGATAAAAAAGCAAGAAATATTCAAATTTAGTCACATCAGTTAAATTCACCCCTCCTTAATTTTTTAACTCATTGTACCTGGGAGATTATTTTCATTTTCACCTGAAATTGGGATAATTGTTACTTCCAATTAAATTCACCCATACATGAGCAGATGGGTGAAAACTGGACTTCTTTATTTTATTTATTTGTGCTTTTTGGACCTGTGGGTTTTTTTTTAGTGCATGCCCCCTTTTACCTCTAAATCTCAAATTTAAAAAAAAATCACCTGAAAATTATGCTCTTTTGGCTGTATCATTTAATATATATATATATATATATATATATATATATATATATATATATATATATATATATATATATATATATATATATATATATATATATATATATATATATATATATATATAAAGACTCACTTTCTTGTCATAAAAAGGACAAGTCATTTATAAAACCAATCATTTTCTACCCTTTATCTCTCCCTGCCCCAGAGGATTCAACCCTGATTCATAACTTAGAAATTATCCATAGTCTCACCCTTGAAGTACATACAATTACTTGTCATTATCAGGGGAGATAATCTGTGCAGTCAGCATGGATTCCCAGGTCTGTCCTTACCCCCACTCAGGCCACACCCCTGGAGTCTTAACTTGGAAACTATTGAGATTTCCACCGAAGGTATATGCATTGTCTCAGTGGTCAAGGCATTGATTCATAACCAGAAGGCTGCAGATTTGATTCGTGCCATCTGATCAGCCTGAATCCTCATTAATTGGTGTGGATTCACTCATAATCAAACTCATCTGAGATCATGAATGAAATAAGATTACATAGCAAATCTGTTCAAAATTTGATCAGAAATATGGCGTATTCACAAGCTCAGCCAATCTGATGCAAGATCACCTCATTAACCTGTGTGGATTTTGTTCATAATCGATCTCATCCGAGATTTTGATATAAGCTTACATGCCAAATCTGATCAAAATCTGATCAGAAATATCGCCTCTAGAGTCTTCACAAGCAAGTGCTGATGGATGGATGGACAGATGACAAAGAAAAGACAAAAGATCATACCATAAGCTCACCTGGCCTTTGGCCACGAGGGCTAAAAACCATAAGGTTATTTTAATAGTATACTTATTTCTGTCAGACAGAAATGTCAACAGTCATGATCTGCTTTAACTGCAATAATGGTGCAGTACTTATCAGAATGCATCCACTCACCATGTTTCATGATTCTAGGTAGGATAGAATGCACACAGCATGCCAAAAATTTGTGTGATCGATTGTGGCTTATCTTCCCCTAATAAATACTTCTGTCAACAAATGATATCCTGATTAAGTGTAATCTGCTGAAAATTTAAAATACCTCCATTACCAGACAATTTCCTTTGAACACAAACAACCACATATGAAAATTACACAAGAAGGAAGGTGTTACGTGGACTTATGATACATCTCATGAAAATAAAATTCAAAATCTACGCAAGGTAAGGCAAAGAGAGTTATGCAGAGTGGTGTAGCTGATAATTATAATGAATTTACAGACAGGCCTATGCTCTGCTGATGCTAATGATTGCTAAAATCCTAAAAGGTGATTGCTAAAATCCTAAAAGATGATCACATTTTTAAATGGCATTTTCATTAAAAATATCAAATCTGGGAACTGAAAAATTCAAGTCTTCTCCTGGTGTTTGCAGATTCTAACATTCTACCATTGAAAATGACTGATAGCCACCTTATTTTCAAGGTTATGCTGCAAATATAAATGACTTAATTTCTGAAGAAATTAACCACCACAAATGCACAATTCAGCATTAAATCAAACAGTAACTACATGCAGTTTGAATAAAAATTCAAATTGGGTATAGGTAGAATTATTAAAGAAAACAGTGTTAAATGAGAGCATAATCTTGACAAAATTCTTTTCTTGTACACAAATAAATAAATAAATGAGACAAAATCATTAATGAATTGTCATTTGGCTTATATTATTATATGAGGAAACTGTTATTTGAAATCGTTTTTTTTTTTTTACTGACTTTCTATCCATTCTATATGGCCTGCTACTGACCCTCTTTGACCCTCTACCTTCCCACTCTAAACCTTTGAAAAATATACAAAGGTCACACTGACCCTCTAAAAAAATATCCAAGTGGAAGCCCTGTATTTGTAATTAAAAAATGTTAATTTAATTATCTAGTTGCCACGTTATCATTTTTATGGTTTAAAGATGACAACAGACATTTTTCACTTGCAACTGCCAATTTTTTGTCATAAACAAGACCATTTTACATGCATATTGGTGTAATTGTTACCTATTTGTAAGACCTCTTTGACTGCCTTAGCCTTGTACAAATGGTCTCCCTTCTGAAACTCATCAGCACTGCCATTTGCAAGACATGAGTACAACCTGTAAAAAAAAAAATTAAATTATGTATACAACAGACAATTACTGCTAAAATAGTTACTGTATATACCCGCCATGTCATGTTATTTTGAAGAAACCATTTTTCTTCTTTCAGACTTGGTGATATTAACCTCCGATACTCTGATCTAAAATCAATAAGTGACTTTCCCATATAAAATGCAAGCCATCCACAAAATTTGGTCATGGTTTGTGGCATAGGGCTCGAGTTATTTTGCGAAAAACTTTATCCCTTTTGGAGTTTACCTGACCCTGACCTTTGATCTGTTAAACCCAAAATCAATAAGAGCTTTCTTAGTATCTAATGAAAGCCATCAACATAGTTTAGTCAGCAATATGGTACAGAATTTAATTATTTTTTTTTATGGGAAATCATTCTCCTTCTTTTAGTCCATGTGACCTTGACCTCTGGACACCAAAATTAATATGTGTCTTCTCATCTTAAATGCAAGCCATCCACAAAGTCTGATCAAAGTAGATAATAAAGAACTCAAGATGTTGTGTGAAAACAATTTTCTTCCTAGAGTCAATGTAATGTTGACCTTTTACCCAGGACTAAGACTGCAATGTTTACACGTGTAAACAGCTAAGTTTAGTTTAGTGACTGTAAACATTTACAAACTCTGTAACTGTGTAAATGAGCATGTACATCTGGTACTAGCAGATGCAAATGTCTAAGGTAGTATGTCCAGTTCCATTATAAATTATTTCATGGGTAAATATATGCAGCAGTAGGAAACAATATCATGACAATCCTAAGACATTTTACCTGTATTGTAAGAAACTGTATATTCAACAAACAAATGTTGAAATAAAAGGTACAAGACAAGCAGCAAATGAAACAATCTCAAGTTGAGCAAGGTACACATTGTTAATGGCTTACATATAGCCTGATGTGCAGATCGGATGAAAGGTTGAGTTTAGAATTGGTTCAATTAAATGGCACCATTTCTTTTACTGTATACCGTGAATATGTTTAGACATTTTGGTCAATGTTGCATCCTTACCCTGACCCCAAAACTGATAGGCAACTTTCTTATCTCTCATGCAAGCCATTTACAAAATTTGGTCAAGGTATCTTGTGTAGAAGTGAAATTATTGTGCAAAAATAGTTTTCCCTCTTTCAGTTCCTGTGGCATTGACCTTTGACCATCTGAGCCCTAAATTGATGGGTTTTTCTTGCCAATAATGCCTGTATGCCCTACATATATTAGCAACCCCAGTCTATTTTTTTAAAGATATTATAAATGAATGACACTTATTCCAAATTAAAAAGCTCATTGAAACCTCTACAAAACAGTTTAAATTATCAAGATATCTCTACTAGAACCAAAGTTGCAATAACTTAAATTTGACAAAAATCGAGTCATTTTCAGAATTTTTAGCCTTATATAATGCCTGGTTTGTGTTGCTCGACGATGAACCTGAGACCAACAATATTCTTCTTTAAAATGTTGTCACTTTTTTATTTCTAAAAATATTGCCATGAAATTTGGCATTCATATGTAAATTTTCCTGCTGAATGCATCTGTGCTGTCAGATATTTTGTATGTGTAGGTGGTAATGAGTTAACTAAGAAAATTAATGTAAAAATCTACCATTTACAAACTTTGTCATTAGTGATATATAGACTGCTTGTCTCGTCTGCCTCAAGTTCCTATATATTTACATTTAACTCTTTACCTTGTGCACATATTGAGTGGCCTGGCTACTGAGGCTACTAATAGTGTGCCTTCTAACAGCTGTTGCTAGGATGAACCCCAGAGCATCTTAATGGCTGCCCAAGTGAAAGTTACTAGAGTTAGTGCACATGCTTTCTACATTTTCTACATGAATTTTGCCCATGCAAACTATGTAATTTAATGAGAAATAAAATTTGAAAGACACTCACCTAATTTTTGTGTCTCTCACTTACCCACCAAAATATAAAATTTTAAAGAATGAAATCTATCTTCCTTGCATTTTCATCCAAATGAAATGTTGGTCCCAAAACAGCTGTGAAGAGATCCATTTGTATTGGCCTTATGTGTTTCAAGGCTATTTTTAGTGACGCTTGTATGCATTGGCAGAAGGTAAAGAGTTCAACATTCTACTATTATCAAAAGTATATATTTCTGAACAATTCAAAGACACTCTGAATTTCCTTAGTCTTTAATGAACCACTGTCGCCCCGAGTTCACAGTCTGGTACAAATCCTTTTTTTTAAGACAAACTGTTTTTTCACTGTTTGTTTGTCTTCTCTACCTGGCCATTGAAAATGTCCAGGATTTCGGCATGGAATCATAAATTTTACAACTGCCTGTCCATCATCTGTAATGGACTAGACTAATCCTGGATACCAAGTATCCCGATATGCGATAGCAACGTACTCACATATGTGAAATGGTTCATTTTCCGGAAGTTTGCTTTTTAGTTCATTTTCTAGATCATAGTTTTCATCCTCATTCTCACTACTGTCTCATCTCCTATTCTGATCTTGCTCTTTGTAACTTTCTTTCCTTTTTTGCTTTTTGCCTTCACCATTTGCCTTAGCCTTCAACATTTCATTGTGAATGTCTAAAGTTACTTGTCGCTCTTGCTGAATGTGAATTTCTCGTAGTTTGTGTCCTCCTTTTCTGGCACTTTTCAATATATCACAATGCTTATCATCTGACATCTGCTCGAACCACTTCCTCATACCAACTCGTTTCCTTTTCAATAGCTGCACTGATGAATGATGATCCATTGAAGCACTCGGTCTTCTCTTTTGACTACTGTCCAAATCACCAAAATGGTGCTCACAACCAAGATTTGTGACTTGAGCAAACTCTGTCTGCCTGATTTCATCTGCGCTTGGTGTTTTGCAGAACTGTCCCCCTGGTCAAAAGTCAACCAACTGTTTTTCTATAACTTTAATCATAGCAGAAGCAACAAGTTCAATTAATTCAAACAGGAGTTCCCTGTGATCCTCCAACAGCGTGAAAAGAGAATCATATCGCTGATGGTGCTCAACAGTTTGAATCTCAAGCATTTCTGATTCTGACCAGTGTCCTGCAATATTGAGAAGTGTACCTGGATGTTGCTTGCAGCTTTCAAGGAAGGATTTTATTTCATCGATGTATGGATAAAGTTCAAGATATGACACTTTGCCAAATGTGATTAAGTTCCAATATGGTCCTGTGACCTTCACATAGAACAGTCTGAAACACTGCAGCATTGTACAGTTGACAATAGAGTCTAGGTCTGCTTTCACAGATTTCAGTTTAAGGTTGGGAGCAGCCAATGTTTCCAGTATGTGCAAGAAATCATGATTGCCAATGATAGACTTAATTCCATTGGTTGAACAATGAGCTTCCCAGTGGTCTCGTACACCATGGTGATCACCTGCTGGTCCAAATACATCAGAAGTTGTAATTATAGCTCGCTCAATTACTGTTCCCTTCTAGCTCCAAAACTTGAACACTGCTGTTGTATCACAACCAATAGCCCCATGGCTCTCTTCAAGTTTTTTCTCAAATTCTTTCATGCTTGGTGTAATATAATTGTGGAAACCAAGAAGCACATGTGCCATACAATGAAAGCTGTGCACAGTTTTCTTGTCACCACTGAAGTCTACCAAAATGTAATCTCTCCAATCATTTAATTATTGGTTTGCTAGCTTTTCATTACTGGCCCTGTCACTCATTGTAAAAGCAAGTTTCTGAAGAGAGCTAGAAATGTATTCCTGAATATGCCTTTCTCTGTCTTCGGTTGTTGATGTTCTATCGGTGTACAATTCTGCTAACTCGAACAGAAGTTTTTTTGAAATGCTATTAATCGTTTTTGCAGTTTCATGTGCCACGCGATCAAACCCAAGACTTATAATGTCACCGCTGTCTAGTGTCACAGACGTGTCAACGATATTTTGTTTTCTTCTTGCTGTTCCATCTCGGTTCAGTCCCCAATTCTCACATTTGTTTATCTTCTCCGAAATGTAAGTCTTTGCCACGAAGTGACCTTGGTCGACAATTGTTTGCACAGTGTTTCGGTTGGGAAGATCAGATTTCTGCAAGTCATGTCCAGTGATATATTTGCAAACACTCTGGATGACTGGTGAAACCTTTTCAACCGCAACTTCTAGCCCTGTTAGTTCCAGAACACACGAGCGAATGTTATCAGTGTATGTATCATTTTTATTTTTTGTTCTTAAATTAAATGCAAGACATTCTTGCAGGTCAATATTTTCCAGTTGTAAATGATCAAATTTAATGCACTTTTGATGCAAAAGTAACTTCAGCTCATTTGTCTGATCAGCCATTTTGTTTTTTATACAAGTTCTTAAACTTTTTAACTCTTTCCTAAGATAACTTGCATTTTTTTGAGATGTTAATTTTTTTTCTTCTGCTCACTGTCCAGGAATAGTTGCAACTTTTCTTGATTTTGTAGTTTTTCAGATAGAGAATCATTTTCAAGTTTTAGCAAACTAAACATCTTTTGATTTTGTTGCAGTTTTGCTTGTTTCCTTTACAAGTCTCTCTTGTTTCTTTACTGATTGTTCACTGTCTCGTAATAAGTGAAGGATTTTCTTTGCTGTCTCATCTCTTTTATTTACATTTTTTACAGAGTGATGTCCAATTCTGCTTTCCAATGATTTCAATTTTTCAGCTTGTTCATTTATTTCATTTACAAGTTTGTTACTGGTTTTTTTGAGTTTGCTGAATTCAAACTTAAGGAGGTTTTTTACTTTAACAGTTTCTTTCTGGCAACTTTTTTCTTGTGGCCTAACTTAATTCTCTGTTCACAAAGTCTGGTGATTTTTTTTTCCAAAGATTTTTGATTCACTGTATTAAATCTTGGGTCCAACTTTAAAACGACATTAGTCAGTTAACTAGCAGCTCTGTTTGACTTCTTAAGGAAAGTTTTAATTTCTAGTACAACTCCATTTTGATGATTGGATATAGGTTTTTGGTCATGGACATATTCAATATTTTATCTTTTGTCAAGTCATATTTCTCGCAGAAGGGGCAGGATAATCCATTCTGGAGGGCAAAGAATCAAAAAGGCCAGAACAGCTTAGAATATCTGTATTACCAGAATAGCTTCCATACACATCAATATAAAAAAAGAGGACCAACTATTGTGCTATATATATAAATAAAGTATTTTTTTTAAAAATAATAATAATAATATTGATGATAATTTTAAAAGGGGCATAATTTTCATTCATAATCAAAACAATTTTTATTATTTACTGTATAAAAAAAAAAAAAAAAAAAAAAAAAAAATTAAAAAAAAAAATAGCAAATTTAAACTATTGAACTATACTGTATATAAATATAATTTAAGGGAGGTGTAATTTTCATGGCATACATACATGGATATTCAAAACAATTATTGTAATTCCCAATTTATAATCATTATAATGTTATTAACTGATTGGTCTCCTAATGAACTAGCAAATTATTAAATTTGAATGAGAAAACTAAATTTGATACATTAACTGCGATTTCGAATGGTTATGAAGAACGATTGTCTCGATAAATACGCAAAAGACAAGACTGCATTAAAATATATGAATAAATGCTACAAATTGATTTAGATTGTTTTATTTGTTAGCCATAAGTCATAGCATCTATATTTGAATATTTATTGATCGATATGGTCTTAAACTATTGGTTACAAAAGTCTGTTTACAAATATCGTTAAATATTCAAGATGGTGTCTATACCACACGCTTTGTGAAGTTGAAAAACTGGAAAGTTTCTTACCTTTGAAGCAAAGTCTGGCACACTCAATCTCCTTTGCAGTAGATGTTTTATATGTCAAATTAAAGATGGTAATGTGTAGAATCTAATGGTATGTGAAGAATATTTATAAACTTTGAGGATCATGAAAATGATCGATAGTTGAATTTGCATCAAAATATCTTCAGCATGGCTTGTGATATTTTAATTCTTCAAATTCCACACTAACCGTAATTCAATATTCGGATTCGCTGGAAAATATCAGGAATATTCATAGTCACTAACCTGGTCGCATAATTTTCCAAATGAACCATAGGTTACGCGCAAGTCACTGAACTATTGATTTTGTACAGGAAGCGTAAATTACCTGTAATTTACTTTTCAACCTGCGATAAAGTGTAAATCCAAATAAATAACAATAACAAGTAATACATATTTAGAAAGTAATTTTATTGGCTTTTATTCCATATATACTTTATAGCATTCTTTAATAAATAAAGTTATTAACATATGGAAAAAGTGCAGTGACCATGTAAAAATGTGACAATTTCAGGGGATATATTCCCTGTACTGGGGTTGCTACATATATATCTTCATTAAAAATATGTGTACTTCTTGACCATTTGGCCCCATCAGGGACAGAACCCAGGGGCAGGAGTAGTAAGATCCATGTGGTGTATGTGTATCGATACTATATTTCAAACATGAAGTGTCTCGGTTAATCGGTTACAGAAATATAAGGGAAGAAGTTATTGTATATCCAAAATGTGTCCCAATTATAATTTTAACCCAATGGGCCCACCCTGGGGCAATAGTGGTACAGAGAGAAGGGAGTATGTGATGATATTATATTCCAAATATAAAGTCAATCAGATAAGAGGTTACTGAGCTACAAGTGCTGGAAAAAACTTCAACCAAAATGTGTCCCCATTATAACTCTTGACTCTGTGGTCCCACCCTGATGCAGAATCCAGGAACAGAAGTAGTACTGTGAGAAGAAGAGTATGTGCTGATATTATATCCCAACTATGAAGTGAACAGAGTAAGGGATTATGAAAATATAAATGATGGAAAAAAAACAAAATGTGTCCTGAATATAAATGTTTGACTCCATGGCCCCATCCAGGGGCACAAGTGGTACTGTGAGAAAAGGAGTATGTGAGGATATTATATTCCAAATATTAAGTGGATCAGGTACGGGATTATTGGGCTAAACATTCTGGTAAAAAACCTGAAGCAAAGCTGTCCACAAACTCACCTACACCTCCAGACCCCCCCCCCCCCCAAACAGACAAACCAAATGCTAGACACCCCCATCTCGGAGGTATAATAGAGCCGAGAGGTTTTTCTCCCTTGATTTTCACATTTCCCTTGTCACCACAATGGCTATTGTTTTCACCTTATATCCTCCTCATTTTCAGGAAAGCTCCAGAAGGCAATGCGAAGCTGCAACTGTTCAGGGATTGGCTGGGGAAAATGTTCCACAACTTCAAATGGAATATGACATGCTACAGCCTGTGATGCCAGCTCAACCAAAGAGGATACTGAACCTGAAAGATTAACATTAGAAAATAATAAGGGTTTCATGAAACACTGTACTGCTTCTGAAAAGCACTTTGATGTATATTACTTCCACAATCTAGCTGTCTAACACAAAACTGTAACACTGTTGATGAAAACAAACCTGTCACCATCATAACAAAAGTGATAAACATGTATCAATGTCTATTTGCTCATGCAAGCAAGAAATTATAAGGGAAAATCGATGGAACTGATGCTCTATTGGGCCAAAAGAATTTTCAGGAATTCAAGATAAGACCATATCTTCCTTTCAACTGCTGAGTGTTGAAACCATGACACCATTTTCATATAGGACAAAGTAGACATCATAAAAGTCTTTTGGTGACAACCCCATGTCATAATGATCACCCATTCAGGGGGTGGAGTGACAAGATTTTCAAAATGGCCTTTCTGGCAGCCATATTGGATTTACTATTTGCACCATTTAGGACCAACTAGGTATCATACTCGTGAAAACCCCATGTTGATATACCCATCCATTTGGAAAAAGTAGACATAACAATATTTTCAAGATAACCACCATGGTGACCATATTGAGGGTTAGTCATTTTTATTTAGGACCAACTTGACACCATAAGAACTTTTCTGATGAAAAGCCCATTTCCAAATGACTTTCCATTTAAGAGGAGTAGCAAAAACAAGATTTTCAAGATGGCCACATATTGGAAGTCAGATCAGCACCATTTTAATTTAGGATCAACAAAACATTATATGAAGTCTTTTACTGAAAACCCCATTACAATATGACCATTTATTCAGGAGACATAATGATAACAAGATTTTCAAGCTGGCCACTGTGGCAGCCATATTAAACCTCAGATCAGCACGATTTTCATTTAGGACCAAGCAGACATCATACAGTAAGAAGTCTTTTGGTGAACACCCCATGTTAATATGACTATCCGTTCAGGAGGACTAGCAATAGCAAGATTTTCAAGATGGCTGGTGTGGCAGCCATACTGGATGTCAGATCTGCACCATTTTCATTTAGGACCAACTAGACATCATAAGAAGTGTCATACAACCATCCATTCAGGAAGAGTAGTGATCATAACAATAACAAGATTTTTTCAAGATGGCTGATGTGGTGCCCATATTGAATGTCAGATTGACACCATTTTCATTTAGGACCAACTAGAAATGATAAGAAGTCTTTTGGTGAAAACCCCATGTCAATATGACTTTGTGTTCAATAACAAGATTTTCAAGATGGCTGCCATGGTAGCCATATTGGTCAGATCAATACCATTTTTATTTAGGACCAACAATACATCATGTTGGAAGAGTAGCAATTACAAAATTTATTTAGGACCAACAATACATCATGTTGGAAGAGTAGCAATTACAAAATTTTCAAGACGGTTACTGTTGCAGCCATATTTGACATCAGATCAGCACCATTTTCATTTAGGGCCAACTAGACATGATAAGAAGTCTTTTAGTGAAAACCCCATGTTGATATGACCATCCATTCAGGAGTAGTAGTGACAACAAGATTTTCGATGGCCATATTGGATGTCCAAGCAGCACCATTTTTTATTTAGGACCAACTAGACCATGGGATGAATCTATTGTGTAAAGTTTCATGGCAATCCTCCAAGTAGTTTAGGAGGATCAGCGATAACAAACCTGTGCTAATGGATGGATGGATGGATGACAAATGAAAGACCTTCCCATAAGCTCTTCTGGTCCATGACCAGCTGAGCTGAAAATATATACAAAATGCTCCTCAGCTACATTATTAATCTCATATTTAAGCAATGTTTCTATTTGTTTAAAAACAGATGATACTTATAACTTATTTGTTTTCACTGGTATAAATTTCCATGGTTTTGTGAAAAAAATAATCTTTTCATGGATACTAAAATTTGTGGCTGTTCCTTCTGAGAGTTTTTTACAAACTGGAACATCTTTATTGGGGACTTTAATTTCGTGCTTTGAAGCAACCATGAAATCTGTGAAAATTGGTACACAATGAATAATAGTGAAATCACAGTATTATAATACCAGTGACTATGGTGGTAGTATTTGGTATTGCACACTACTGAATTTCCTTTCCTTTTTCATGATATTAAAACCTGTCTTGAGAGAACACTCCTTCTGCCCACAAAATATATGGTCTATCAAAAGAGGCCATTAAACCACAATGAAATCCCTCAAAACCAAAAACCCTTGGACCCAAATTTTGTTTCGGTTTTGAGAAGTTTTCAGTTTATTAAAGTTTTTGCAGAGGTGAAAAAAAAATCTTTTTCTATGCACTTATGTGACGAGAGAGAGCACATGTCAAGTATTGTTTTAACCTTGGGACATTTTCTGGGTCTTTTTCTCGCAGATCAGCCCACTACAGTACTTGCTAACCGTAATTAATATGTTCCAGTGTGTATCAGGAATTTAACAGCTAAAATATATTTTCAAGTTTGAACTGAGTTTTGGTTTTAATGGGTTTTTTTAAAAAGCATAACACTGAAATTTGGGATCAAAATTTGTTTCGGTATTCGGAGTTGAGGGGTTTCGGTTTACTGGGGAAAAAAATTATACTAAAGAAGGAAAAATTCGGGACTAAAAACAAAAATTAGGTCTTGAGGGGATTCCAGTAACACTGCTGTAAAACATGTGACCTTGACCCAAGATCAAATGGAGAAAATGTACATGTTGCTGAATGCATTATCTTAGCTTTAAAATGATGCATCCAATGTTTGAAGAAAATTCATCAAGGGGTTTAGGAAATATAAATAAATGGAAAAACTTCAAACCAAAACCTCAACTCAACTTTTCTCTGACTGTGACCTTGATCCCAAGGTCAAAGAGGCAAACTTGCATGTTACCGAATGAACTGTCTTAGTTTCATAATGAGTCATCACCAAATGAATTGCCTTAGTTTCATAATGACTCATCCCAAGCATGAAAAAAAACCATTAGGAGGTATAGAAAATACACGCAAATGGAAAAACTGTAACCAAAACCTGAATGCAAATTATTATGACTGTGACCTGGGCTCCAAGGTCAAAGGAGTAAGTGTCCATATCACTGAATGAATTGTCTAAATTTATAATGATTCCTCCTAAGTATGAAGAAAATCCATAATGGGGTTTAAGAAATAGAAGTAAATATAAAAAACTTCAACCAAAAAGCCCTAACACAAATGTTCTTCAACTGTGACCTTGACCTCCCAACTATGATGAAAATCCAATAAGGGGTTTAGGAAATATAAGCAAATGACACAACCTTAATGCACAATTTCTATGAATGTGACCCTGACCCCAAGGTAAAATGGGTGAGCAAACATGTTGCAGAATGAACTGTCTAAGCTTCATAATGATTCATGCCAAGTACATGTATGCTGAGAATCTATCAAGGGGTTTAGAAAATATATGCAAGTGAAAAATTTAGCCAAAACCTTAACAAACTTTTGATGCTAACACTAATGGCATTGGAAAAGTGACTATGTCTTGCTTCCCACTAAAGTGGGCTCAACAAAAAAGCAGCAATGAACTGTATGTTTAGTAAGATTCTTATAATGAGTAGTTGGTTTTAATGGCAATTTAAGCAAATTATTGGCTATATCATTATTTACAATAACAAACGCTAATGCAATGTTACTCATATGATGACACAATCTGAGAAAAAAAACATGTCTGCCAAGATCAAATAGCTACCAGTTTTTAAATGTTTTCATCTAATTCCATGCTTAAGACTTTAAGAATATGGATTAAACTTGCACATTAAGTTTCCCATTTAAGATAAGAAAAGTGCTATACAATTCATAGGCAGGTAATTGATTAATGATAATAAAAAAAGCAAAATTTTATAAAACGGTATCCAAATCTATCAAAAGGATTTTATCAAAGTGAAATGCATCAAGATGAAAAAACGTCATGAAATATGTGTAAAGCACTATTTGAATGTCAGCTGCTTTAAGGCTATTTTCAATTTGTCTTGATCATGTAAACAAAAGCAGTAACTTATCCTACAGTACACATTGTTCTGCTGAAGGTGTAACCCTGTAATTTGGTATAAACTCAATCTTGGTAGTGTCAGATAGTAGATGCATGACACAGATCAGAGGAATGAAAAAGAAGGGGTATAATGAACACTGCATTCATTTAACAAGTAAACAAGGATTCCAAGTCATTCCCCATACAAAAGTTACAGTGAAGGGCACATTACATGCCTGCCCCATGTTTAATAGTCCTCTATGCAGGCACTTCATACTATCTTAGGACACTTGACAATCACTGTGATCTCCGACCTTCAGACCCCAAAATCTATAGTTTTTTTTTATTATCCTTGCAAGTCATCCACAAAGTCTGTTCAAATAACTTACTCATGAACAAAAGTTATTTAATAACACCAGTTTGAACCACAATGATCCTGACATCTAACCTTTGGATCCCATAATCAACAGGCCTCATCCATGCTATAATTGTCCATGTTTAACAGTCCAGTATGCAAGCACTTAACACACAAAACTTAATGGGCAGAAACCATTATTTTCTTATTAGACTTTACCATCACTATGGCCTCTAACCTTATGACCCTGGAATCTATAGGTTTCTTTATTACCTTATTTGCAAGTCATCCAAATAGGGAAATAGGGTTGAAAAGTGTTTGTTGAAAAAGATGAAATATAATCTATACTTTTCCATCAAAATTAATTATTAAAAATGTGTATATGGATAATTAAATTTTTGTTGACATATCACGAATATCCTCAGTTCATTATTTCTAGGTCTAAGCTGGATAATAACAGTTTTACTCTGTAACATGTCCATATATTTCAGTATGTTATAAATGTTATAATATTTAGACGATGCAACATTTCTGTAATGTTCAATTAATCAGAAATTGTCTCCATATAAAATACAACTATTCAATTACTTATAGATCAATGATAAGGAACCAATACTAAGCCATACAGGAAATGATAAATAATTCTAGAATTTACTTTGGTTGCCATTGCAACCCAAAATAAGGTGATCTAGTTGCATGGAAACATCAAGGGGTCAGATTATGAAACACAAGAGTTATTTACTTTGTGTTAATTGGGAGTAGGGGATGTAGTTATCACAAGTTTCCTCCATTTTACTTCAGAAACAAGTGCTTGTGAATGGCCATGATCCATATTTTTATGGTATCCACATACAGACTGGACTTTCATTTGACCATAAATATATGGTTTCTGCATACAGAGCTACATGTAGGTGATGTCATGCATAAATATATGGCTCCTGCACTACCAGGGTTGAAAGGGCTTTTCCGAGCCTGGGAACAAAAAATATATTCCTTCTATCGACTCTTTCCCAATTTTCCGGTAGTGTGTGAACCCAGTCTTTCAGTCAGTGACCTTGACATTTGATATCCTGACCCCAAATTGATGGTCTTCTTTCTTGCTCCAAGTGCAAGCCATCCACAAAGTGTAGTACTGTAGATGGTGGAGAACTTGACTTATTGTTCCAAAACCCTTTATCTTATTTCAGTCACAGTGACCTTGATCTCTGACCTTCAGCCTCTGAAATCAATAGGCATCTTAATTATACCAAGTGCAAGCCATTCACAAAGTGTGGTATTTATAGATGATGGAGAACTGTGGTTATTGTCCAGAAAGCATTTTTCTTTTCACAGATATTGACCTTGACCATAAACCTTTTGATCCCAAAATTGACTGCATTCTTCCTTATCATCTGTACAAACGACCCACAAAGTCTGGTAATAGATTGACGGACAGACATACAATATCCAAACACAATATGCTCCATATTATGACAGGCATATAAAAAAACTAATAAGTTGATCCTTCTTAATTAACTCATTAACCCCGGGAGATTCTTTTCATTTTTGCCTGAAATGGGAGTAGGAAACGCATTTTTGGGGTTACTTCTGAATGCAGCCAAACACATCAGCTTAAGAGTTTTTGTTTAGTCGGATGCTTTGGTGTATCAAAAACGTTTCTGATTGTCTAATACACTTGCGCATGTGCAGATAGGTAAAAGTTGGACTTATTTTTCTTTCCGTATTGGACCACAGATTTTTGTATTTACTCCAAATCTCAAATGTATCCTCTTTTTTGCAACGATTCATCTGTCTGTGTGCAGTTTGAACCAGTCTGCTTTAGATCTAAGGGAAAAAGTCTAAAATCCGGACAAATCTCAGGTTCCTAAACTGGTAATTGTCAACCTAAAAAAAATCAGGTCTCAAACATTACGTTTTTTCCGCTGTATTTTTTAATGTGAGTAGAAAGTTAACATTATTTGGTATCATCTGTCTACTTTCATGCAATACCATCCACTTTAGTGTATCTTAAATGATGTTGACGTCACATAGCTCGGAAGGAGGGTACAATCTCATGAAGTGTAAACATGGTGCTAGGGGTTAATGAGTTAAGGTAATAATGTCATTTCTATATACAAATTGCTTAATATGAATAACTAGTGCATTTTACCAGCATTGACAAAGCTGATAATGCTACCCCAAGGTTTAATGCTGCATAGAATCCAATCAAAATACAAATATAAATATTTACAATAAGGCTTTTTCCTTCACTTCCACTAATGCATCTGTATGCGATTTCATCAACGCAAGGGAAATTCTACCCACTGTAATGAGCTTACTCTTGTGGCATTATATTGATATGTTCTGGCTTGGAGACTACAGAACTTTCTAGCCTGAATTTGAACTCAAGATTTATTGTACAGGGATTTTTCCACAGTGATAGAGAATGGGGCTAGGGTTCACGATTTTAAAAAGAGGGAAAAAAATTGTGAAAAAAAATTTCTGGAGTAAATTCCCAAGACTGGGGATTCTATGTGATTTTGAAATGTCTCTGACTGAAACAGGGGTTCATTATTAACCTCTCTGAACCCTTCAAAAAATCAATATTGTGTCAGCCAATCAAAAATAACTTTACTCATTAAAAGTCATTTCTGATCGGCAGAAATATGGAATTTTAAGTCTTAGGATCTCCAAGTCTGATCTCAGGAAAAACACCACATTTAAACATTCAAAGTTGACAAAGCTATAGATATACATGTATATCCTATTTAACAGTTGTAGGAAAGGAAACATGTACACCAACAAATTGTTCTCTACCACCTTTCTTCATTTTCTGACATGGACAAAAGTAATAACTAATTATAACAAACAGCATTTTTAAAAACTCAAAGAAGAACATGCTAATCTGGGGTACAGGCATCTTCATTAGCCAACTGTCGTTAATCCACTTCATTATATGCCAATGATGTGGAATGAAGTGAATCGGTGACCCTTGGCTTGCAACGATGGAGTACAGGATGCTAAGTATCAGATACTTTGAAGATAGAGCACATGGGTTTGGTTTCCCAATGTTGCTATTTTTAACACAAAAAGACACCAAAATTACATTTCTGGGAACATAATCAGAGCTTTTTTAAAAAAAACAAAGTAACATAATATGTTCAATAACAGCAGGTAACTTTATCTGCAGAAATACAATTTCTGAATTGATTTGTACAATCATGAATAATCACCATTACAAAAGACTATAGCAACAATGAACTGCATGTATATACATGTATCTATTAGCATGTAATGGCACATCTGCACAATAAAGGTTATATGGTGCCAATAAAAGTAAAGCAACCCAGTCCATTTCTAATTTTTGAATACAGCTGTCATTCTATTGCAAGGAATATACATGTAAGTATGCATTTACAGGTTTATTTTAGTGCATGAGCATGCCTAATCCAATTTATATGATCCCAAAGGAAATCTATATATGGCAAGAAATATAAAAAAATAATAATTACATATATAGTTCACAAGGACATAGCAATATACATATTCATGCACAAAACATTTTTTTTTTCCAAACGTGGCTGATAAAGACCATATACATGTACTTAGTGTGATAAAAATCTGTATTTTTCATTGATATATCTTAACATATTATGTATGAGGATAATTTAGTTTTGTTGCTTACTAGGTATTACTAATTTTGTCGGAAACTTTTAAGTCACAATCAATGATGAGGGAATACTTGTGAAAATGAGTGGGGAAAAAGACATAAATACTGAAATAGCAAAGATCTGAGTGATTTGACTATTCTATATTATATGTATTAGATAATCACACAGCTGAAAGCAAGGATAAAACCTCAGCCTTTATAATAAAAAAAGCATTCTGTTTAGCGCAATCCACTCAGTTGATTTGACCTCAAGCCAGACAATGAAAACAGATGTCTCATAAAGAGGCCATTGAACCCAGCATATAAAAGTGCCACCAATATGTTGGTCAAACACCCAAGCATACTGGACACATGTTGTGTATTGTAATGTGTTCAGAAAATTCTAAATCTACACAATTATAAAAAGCCCAATCATATTTAAATTAATATAAGTACATGTAGCTTCATACAAAGAATATAGCTACTCTGTTGTTAGATCCAGAACAAAGAAATGCATGGGTAACCTGATAGGTAACAATGGAACTGCTTACAAAGAATATCAAAGACAATGGGTTAAATTATGTTTTGGGTAATGGAACCTGAAAATATTACAGGTCAATATTCTCACTTATTTTGACTTGATGATTTACAACAGTCAACTAATACTTTATCCAGCTCAGTACCAGAGATCAATCTAGGATTTTGTTGGCCAGCAGTGAAGCATGTTTTGAATTCTGTTCATTTTCCTGAAACAAATCAATTAATGTAGTTCGGAGAATAAATAATCATACAAGATGTTGACTCTGTAAACATTTTGAATAGGACTGCTATCTATTATAAAGCAGCACTCACAATGCACATCCACAGATTATCATTTCAACCAATATCTGCCTGATATGGTCAACATGAAGCGTGTCCTTTGAAAACAAGGGAAACATGTGACATGTATTCTTTAAATTTACCATCTTAAAACATAACACCATCACCATGTTTTTAAGGTTTTAGCCAAACATCAAACTTTCTGAATGAATTCCCTTCTTCATTAAAATTGCACATCTAAGAAAGAATTTTATGTAAACATGCAAAAACTGATTCCACCATAAAAATTCAACCTTTCCGTCAATTGTTCTACAACAAAGATGCTTAACTTGCAGCAAATTACTATTACAGAATCTATTTGGTGCACATAGATATAAGAATTACTCTCTGAGGTCATTTAATTTTTGTTCCTCTAAGCACTTTTTTCATGCAGTCATTCTTGTGATATGGTCAATGTCATACTTTTAATATGTTGAATAGCAGAAATTATAATAATAATTGATGCAGTGACAATTTTCTGAAAGACAATTTAATACAATATTTTGTCCCCTGCTTTTCAAATAAAATGACTGGTATCATATTCGGCATGTCTGACCTCCTGTCCATCCATCCCTCCATCTTTCCATCCTTCTTTCTTTCTGTCCTTAACATTACAATTATGCCATACATGTGTGCAAATCCTAAATAAGGCCACGGGAGGGGGAGTCTAAGTGCATATTTAGACACAGTTCCAACAATGGTATCTCAGCCAATAAAAGGTGAGAAGACTCTGAACCCAACTTAAGATACAACCAACATTTTGCAAAAGCCCATCACAGCGACCTGATGTCAACACTTGTGATATGGTCGATGAATAACATATGGTTTCCACATGGCACATAAAAACATGGATACAGGGCCGTCATAAGGGGCGCCAATCCCGCAGGAGGGGGCATTTTGCAGAGCATGTTCTTTTATTCTGTATTTTTTTTTAGGGTGTGGGGCACCAAAGGCTTTGCTCGCCCAGGGGTCCATTTTGGCTAGCACAAACTTGTGATGGCCCTGCACAGATACAAGACAAAACAGTAGACTTTGACATGCACATGAAAAACAAAAAACTTGGTCACAGCTACCCGAGCAATGCTAAATGGTTCTTATCAATCAAACAAGATAATTGTGAAATGTGATGCCAATGCATTCTTCTGCGGGCAAGATATGACTGACTGAGTGTGACACTGAGATAACATTCCCGATATGAGAGAAGCATACGTGGTTGAGAAACGGTCATTACTTCACCAAGTTTTGATGTAAAACACTGACATACAAGCTCATTCCAGGTATTTTTAAATTATATTAGGGCAAACAAAATTTAGTTGAAATTCCTTGAATTAAATTAATAATATTTTCAAATTCACAGCAATTTTCTTTTATTGATCTCTGTGTTTTTAAGATGAAATTTAATATAAAATTTGGGGTAATTAACTTATAAAGAAGACCCAAACAGATGTTTTTTATATAAGTACTTCCCTTGCGGTGGAATTCGTTGCTTTAATCCATCTCACTGCAACACTATTTGTCTTGTTATTTTTAGTCGCAATTTGAATATTTTCACATGTAATGAAAAATCCTTCTTCCACTGAAAAATATGACATGTTCAGATAGTGCAGGTAGAAGAAAAAGTATATCTTGCAGATACTACATTTTGTTTCCTTTGACACAATTTCTTCTTGTTTTAATAGCAGAAATGGAGAATAAACCCCTGGGATCACACACATTTGAATGTATAGACTGTTTTATACTGGTATGAGAAAGTTCATGTGATCTAAAAGAAAGTTTGGTCTACTTTATTGTAAAGCTCTTTTAGCATTTGGACATTCAGTTTTTGAAGTTAATATAATCTGCAATGCCTATTCAGTAACATGGTAACACCACCATAAAAAACCATAAAAATTACCCAGCTCCCAGCTAGCTCCAAGTTGACCTGAGTA
This sequence comes from Margaritifera margaritifera, assembly GCA_029931535.1. Taxonomy (NCBI): domain Eukaryota; kingdom Metazoa; phylum Mollusca; class Bivalvia; order Unionida; family Margaritiferidae; genus Margaritifera; species Margaritifera margaritifera. Next base: position 388,913 of record JAQPZY010001076.1, read on the forward strand.
AGATCAGCTGGAGAGTTTGAGGATTCAGATTCATATAGTGGGGTAACTCCCATAAAGGAAAAGAAAGATCCTGTGAAATGATAGTAATGAAATCATTCAATGCTAAATGTAAGATTTCCTATCCTTGGATGGAAATCATTAGATTGGATGACAAGTCCTCCATATTACTAACTTTTGGGTTAGATCTACTAAGCAATGGGCGAGGTGGGATGGAGATGGGATCATGTAAAATTCCTTGGGCACTATTACAATCTGTTATCATGTTTTTATAGTTGTAGTAGCAGTAGCTGCAGTGGTAGTACCGGTAGTACCGGTAGTTCATGTTGTTGTTGTAGTGATTGTTATTTTCCAGAACATGGTGGATGTAGGACTGGCACCATTTTCATTGAGGACAAACAAGACATCATTAGAAGACTTTTGTTGATACATGTATGACCATCCATTCAGGTGAATTAGTGACAAGATTTTCAATATGTTCATTGTGGCAGCCATATTTGAGGTCAGATCGGCACCATTTTCATTCAGACCTTTTGGCTTTGTGGGGTTTAATGCTTTTTCAGCACATGATAGGTTATACATGGCAGCCAGCATATTTGGTGGTGGAAGAACCCAGGAAGACCCTGGCAAGGTTTCTCACATACCCATATTGGTCGAGCCAAGATTCAAATTCACACAGACAGGTGATGATATGTGGTTGATCTGTAAAGGCAAGCACCTTAGATCACTTGGCCACCTCGGGCCCCTTTTTCATTTAGTACAAACTAGACATCAAATGCCATCTTTTGGTGAAAATTTATATGACTTTCCATCTTGAAGGAGTAGCAGTAAGATTTTCAAGATGGCCACTGTGGCAGTCATATTGGATATCAGATCAGCAAAAGTTTTGTTTAAGACCAACCAAACAAAATAAGTTTTGCAGTGAATACCCCTAACCTGGCATGACCTTCTGTTCTGGAGTAAAAATAACAAGACTTTCATGATGAATGCTGTGGTGGCCATACTGAATGTCAGATCGGTGAAAATCCCATTTTGATATGACCATCCATTCAGGTGGATTAGCGATAACAAGATTTTTTTAGATGGCCACTGTGGTGGCCATATTAGATGTCCAGGGGGTATCATTTTAATTTATGACCAACTAGACATCATAAGAAGTCTTCTGGAGAAAACTCGTTGTTGATATGACCATCTGTTCAATAAGAGAAGTGATATAACAAGATTTTTAAGATGACTGCCATGGTGGCCATATTTAACGTCAGATAAGCACCATTTTCGCTTATGATCAACTAGGTATCATAAGTCTTTTAGTGCAAACCCTATGTTGATATGACCATCCATTGAAGGGGAGTAGTAATAACAAGATTTTCAGTATGGAAATTGTGGCAGCCATATTGGATGTCTGAGCAGAACCATTTAATTTCAGACCAAGTAGACCATGGGATGAATGTGTGTGTAATGTTTCATTGTAATCCAAGTAGTTTAGGAGGAGTAGCAATAACAAACTTGTGTGGACAGATGGATGATGGGCAACAGACCATCCCATAAGCTCTTCTGGTCTATAACCAGTAGAGCTAAAAGCTGCAGGACTAGCTGCGCTAATGTACACCGCATTATGCTATGTACATGTACTTGACAAAAACAACAAAAACTTTAACAACAATTGTGGAAGCAAAGTGTTTTGTCAATATGTGCATCTTCAGGTGACAACAATACTTACCAAGTTTTGTGGCAATCCATCAAAAACTGAGGGACAAGTAGTGCTAATGAGATTGTATGCCAGACAAAAGGATTGACAGTCGAGGATTACTATATATCCCCACCCTATATTTTTCATGTGAAATAAACAAAAATATATCTACCACAGCTTTAGGTCATTTTGTTTTACAAACATTTTTAACTACCATTTTTAACCATCCAGCTAGAATTTGTGCAATAAGAAAGAAGAAGCTATTATCAACAAAGTTGCTACATGTATTACACATGTACATGTACATAAAATTACCTTCCTGTCACGACATAAAGTTAATATTCCATGCATCTATGAAAATATTAATTTCATAGACACATGAATGATGTTAATTGTCAAAAATATCTACATTTTCATCTTGATGCAATTAGGGTTGCTACCTGTTACATATTGTAGGAAACCATTCCATATTGAATAGTGAAATGTAGTGTTGTAACATGTCAATTTCTTAAAGAGCACAATTAATTGACTCTAATGGATATAATTTGCCTTTTAAGATTAGAAGAATATAAGTGGTTGACTATCTGAGTAAAAGAACTGGAAATCCCAAGGACATGCAATGGCAGAACTCAGGACATCATGTCAGATGAATAATGAGATGCAGGTTAAAAGAAACCCTGATATATCACCAATCAGAATAAATTTCAGTGACTAATAATACAAAAAAGGTGAGACTTAGTGTACATAAAATCATATTAAAAAGGCTTCTTTGAACAGTCAAATTTACTAAAGCCTCCATGGCTCAGTGGTTAATGCTTTTGGGCTCTTAACCAGCGGGGTGCAGGTTTGATTCCCACCACTGGATCAGCCACAATGGTGTGTCTTTGGGAAACGCACTTTACTCTACTTGTCTTGACTAAATGTATCAAACACCAAAAAACCCAAAACAATGCTGGACTTCACCTTTTTTTTTAGCTGACATCTTATTACCTCACTTTTTGAGCCATTAAATGTTTTGTACTCTGAATACAATATCAATTCTTATGTCTTTTTTCCTGCTCAAAGTGCAATGTAAAACAGTTTAACAAAGTATTTTCATGCTTTTGATCAAATTTTGTGACAATTTAATGATTATTTATGTTTTCAACTGATTCAATGTACCAGATTCCAACCAAAAATTCACACATGTAGCTTGAAGAAGCATGTGAAATTCCATACATTTGTGGCCTAATGAGTAAATTACTAATAGGTTTCTTGCTAATATAGGTACACCAATTTATTTCATGTGTTATCCTGTACAAGTAGGAAAAGAGGTGTATGTCGATATATGTCTCTCATTTTTGATAGTAACCCTTTTTTTTAGGTTTCTGTCTTTTGCTAAGAAGTCTTTGCAGCATCAAACTAAAGAAATATTGACAATTTATTTAAGTTTATTGAGTTATTGAGTATTTCTTTTGTTTTTAAATACTATTGCCTCAAAGGTTTAGTAAACTGCCATTTTAAGTCACTGTTTAAACATTCTAAATTATGACCACTCTATACTCACTTCTACCCATTTTTGCCAACTTTGCCATATTATGGTATGAGAGGTCAGTTTGCCTAAAATATTCGAGTCACTTGTGGACCATGAAATATATAAACAAGAGAACCATAAATGGCACATTATACACCTGCCCCATGTGTCAACAACTAAATTTTTCTGAGAATAAACCATTTTTCTACTTTCAGTCATAGTGACTTTGACCTTTGACCTTGAAATCAATATGCTTCTTCCATACCCTAAGTGCAAGCCATCCACAAAACTTGAGACAGGTCCATGATGTGAAACTAATGTTGCTGTGCAGAAACCATTGTTTTTCTTTCAGCCAGTGACCATGACTGTAGACCTTTTGACCCCAAAATCATAAGCCTTCTTCCTTACCCCAAGTGCATGCCATCCACAAATTTTGGTTGCAGTAGATCAAAAGAACTACATGTAATATTACGAAATCCATTTTCTTCTTTCAGTCACAGTGACAATGATCTTTGACCTTTTCACTCGAAAATGAACAGGGTTCTTCCTTATACCAAGTGCAAGACATCCACAATGTTCGTGAACCGCAGATGATGGAGAACTCAAGTTATTGTGCAGGATCCATTTTTCTTATTTTAGTCACAGTGACCTTGACCATTCACCCTCTGAGCCTAAAATTGATATGGGTTATTTCTTATCCCAAGCGTATACTATCCACATTGTAGATGGTGCAGAAAGAGTTATCATGCAGAAACCATTTTCCTTCTTTCAGTCAGTGACCATGACCATCGAGCTTGAAATCTATGGGGTTTGAATGTAGCCAAAGTGAAAACCATCCACAATGTCTCATAAGTGTAGATGGTGGACAACTAAATATACAGATGGAGAACATCATAATTTAATATGATCTACCTTATGGTGGGCTGTACAAAGTGGCAGGTAATAACCTGTTTTGTCTACATGCAGATATCAGCATCCATACACTACAATGGTTTGCTTTTGGTTTTGTTGGGTTGAATGCCATTTTCAGCACATGACAGGCTATACATTACAGCCAGTATATTTGGTGGAGGAAGAACCACTGATCCACTGCAAACTACTGGCAAGCTTTCTCACATACCCACATTCATCTAGTCGAGACTTGAACTCAAGCGAACAGAGGTGAGATGTGTGAATGATTTATACAGGCGAATGCCTTGGATTACTCAGTCACCTGGGTCCCCCATAAACTACCATGGACTAAAATCCAATAACTGGGGAATCAGGTACTATTTCTAAAGTCATTTCAAACCATGGAAACTGGAACAAGTTCCAAATGTGTGAGCACTGGAAGAAAGACTACAACTTTCTAACCCAGAGTCATATTAATGAACATTTTGCTGTTCTTGTTTCAGCATTACAATGGAAACATGCAGAACGGTAATCATCTATGTTCTAACCTAGCATGGGCTTGTGTAAAGTTTCTTAAAATATGATTGGCTCTACTGTAAAGGAAAAACAACAAGAATTTAATTGCATCATAAGTTTTTCAGGAGTGGATTCAAAAGTTTTACAAAGGAGTATGTATGTATGTATTTGCATTTAATGGTACATTAGTACAATAATGGCTATATGGTTCCATTTAAAGTAAAGTTCTACAAATATTAATATAAAAAAAGTCCCCTGAAGGGACTGATGCTCTACTGACTGAAAAGAATTTTCAGGAATTCAAGACCATTTCTTCCTTTTAACTGCCGAGTGTTTAAACCATCTTTGACATTCATCAGTGACAGCAAGATTTTCAAATTAGCTCCTGTGGTAGACATACTGGATGTCAACTTGGCATGATTTTCATTTAGAACCAACAATGCATCACAAGAAGTCTTCTGGTGGAAACTCCATGTTGACAGGAGCAACAACAACAAGATTTTCAAGATGGATGCCATGGTGGCTATATTTTATATCACATTGGCACCATTTCTATTTAGTACAAACTAGACATAATAAGTCTTTTGGTGAAAGCACAATGTCAATACGACTGGCCATCTAGGAGAAGTAGCAATAACAAGATTATCAAAATGACCATTGTGGCAATCATATTAGAAGTCAAACTGGCACCATTTTCATTTATGACCAACTAGACATCATAAGAAGTCTTTTAGTGAAAATCCATGCTGATATGATCATTCATTCTGGAGAAATAGTGATAACATTTCATGGCCTGCTACTGTGACTGGCATACTGAATGTCTGAATGGCACCATTAGAACCAAATAGATACCACAAGAAGTTGTTTAGCAAAAAAAAAAACATGTTAATATGACCATCCATTCAGGAGTAGCAATAACATTTTCAAGATGGCCACTGTGGTGGCCATATTGGACATCAGATTGACACCAATTTCATTTTGGACCAACAATGCATAATAAATCTTCTGGTGAAAACCCCATGGCAATATTACTTTTCATTCCGGATACAGCCACTGTGGTGGCCATATTGGACATCAGATCGGCACCATTTTCATTTACATGTAGGACCAACTAGACATCATAAGAAGTCTTCTATGGTAATGCTACTATTCGTTCAGGAGGAGTAGCAATAACAAGATATTGGATATCACATAGGCGCCATTTTCATTTAGGACCAACTAGACATCATAAGAAGTTGTTTGGTGAAACCCCATGCCAATATTACTTTCTATTCAGGTGAAGTAGCAATAACAAGATTTTCAAGATGGTTGCTGTGGCATCCATATTGAACATCAGATTGGTCCCATTTACGACCAACTAGACATCATAAGTCTTTTAGTGAAAACCCCATGTTGATATGACCATCCATTCAGTAGGCATAGCAATAACGAGATTTTCATGATGACCATTGTGGCGCCCATACTGGATGTCCTAGTGGCACCATTTTCATTTAGGAGCAAGTCAACCATGGGATATCAGCTCCAATAGTCAAGTGGTTAGAGCGTCGGCCTCGTATGCAAGAGGTCCTGGGTTCGAATCCTGGCTAACCATTGTAAAAAAACAAAAAGAAAAAAAGAAAAATGGCACCAAGAGCTACCTCGTTTGACGCTCAACACTAAGAACTTCCTTGGGCTGGACAGGCAGTGGGCAAGATAAAAAAAACTTGCAAAGGAAGGTTTAAGACACTCCCGCCTCCACGAGTCTTCCTACCTATGGGAGAAATAGGGTGGTGGTAACATTACATCACTGGGCGGAAGTCTTCCAAGTTGAAGTCAACGGCCAGGGCGGAAGGGTTCCAAAGATGAACTTAAACGACAGCATGTTCGAGACCAGGGCAAAGCATATAGTAACATGGACATCGGCTGTGGTCTACAGCCTGGAGAGGGATGGGCGGCTGTGGTCTACAGCCTGGAGAGGGATGGGCGCCGCCAGGTTGAAACAGCCCATGATACGCCAATGATGATGAAATGACAATAAATAGATTTCACATACCGGATCGGTCGCACCCCGGGTTACCAATGACCGCGCCATCTGCTGGACACCAGGACGGAGGTGACAAGTATGCTACTGGTGCAACTACCATCAAAGTATGGGCAAGAGATAACATCACCATTGGAACATGGAATGTCAGGACATTAAGACCAGCAGGGAAACTCGAGGAGCTAACCCATGAGATGGGAAGATACCAATGGCACATCCTTGGACTCTGCAAGATGCGCTGGAAAAATTTGTGGGCCACCATGCAGATATAAACACAAAACTAATCCGCACTATAGAAACCCTGTATGACAAGGCGACTAGTACAGTTCTCGTAAATGGCAACATAGGAGACTGCTTCAGAACCACAGTCGGAGTCAGACAGGGGTGCCTTCTCTCTCCCACTCTCGTCAACATCTACCTGGAAAGGATAATGTCTGACGCCTTGGAAGACCATGAGGGCAGTGTCAGTGTTGGAGGCAGAACAATCACCAACCTGCGCTTCGTTGATGATATCGATGGCTTAGCAGGAGATGAAGAAGAAATGGAAACCTTAGTGAACCATCTGAATCAAGCATCACTAAGATATGGGATGGAGATCAATGCTGAAAAGACAAACCTAATGACAAACAACCTGAGTGGCATTCAAAAGGAAATAAGAGTGAATGGACAGAAGCTGGGCACAGTAACAAGCTTCAAGTACCTAGGTGCTATCGCCTCTGATGAAGGTTCAAAACCTGAGGTTCTTTCCAGGATTGCGCAGACAACAGCTGCTCTGGCTAGGCTGAAGCCTATTTGGAAAGACAGCAACATCACGCTTGGGTCCAAGATCAAGCTTATGCACTCCCTCGTCATGTCCATATTCCTATATGCATGTGAGACATGGACCCTAACAGCAGAATTAGACAGAAGAATCCATGCCTTAGAGATGAGATGTTATCGAAGGATCCTGAAAATCTCATACTTAGACCACGTCTCTAATGCGGAGGTGCGCACTAAAATCCAAGGCGCAATTGGACCTTATGAAGAGCTGCTCAACACTGTAAAGAAACACAAACTAAGATGGTATGGTCACGTCTAACGCTCAACTGGCCTGTCAAAGACTATCCTACAGGGCACAGTGAGAGGAAAGAGAAAACAAGGCAGACAAAAGAAGAGATGGGAAGACAATATCAATGAGTAGACAGGCATGGACTTTGCAAAGTCCCAAAGAGCAGTGGAGAACAGGGCAAAATGGAGAGAGATTGTCGCAAAGTTATCAGTGGTGTCCCTACGACCAGCAAGGTTACGGGAAAAATGAAATTACAAAAAATGAAACCATGGGATGAATGTGTGTGTAAAGTTTCATGGCAATCCTCCAAGTAGCTTAGGGGGAGTTGTGATAACTTGTGCTAATGGACGAATGTACAATAGACCATCCCATAAGCTCTTCTGATCTATGACCAGAAGAGCTAACAATAGCAAAAAAAGAACTTTATGAAGATAAACCCTTTCAAATAAATCTAAACATGAAGTGAAACAAGATTAAATATAAAAGGTAAAGATGTTTCAATTCTGTACAAGGTAGAATGGTCCCCCATTATACAGCCCCCTCACCAGTGGACACCTCATCTACACTGCCAGTTTTATCTGCACAGACGAGTTTGTGTGCAAAGTACTCCTCTGATGCAGTATTTGGCCAGCATATTACTCCAAAAATGTCAAATTCACCCTTCATAAGGAACCACATTTTATCTAATATGTGTTCAAAACCAATATTTCATGAATACAATAAGGTAAGTAATCCAATTATCTTTTCTGACATATGTTTCCAGTTATCAGGTTTTTGTTAACGAGATATCTACTGGCTGAAGTACATTATAACATGTACCACTACTGTCAATATTATATCATTATCTACAAACACCAACGTTTACAGGAAATGGGCTCAACAATGTTGTGACAGGGTTTTGGGCTTCACACAGCTGTTGAGTTCTAAATGCCAAGCAACGTTTGTACCAAGATTTAAATTACAAGGTTTTTGAATGGTTAGGCATTGTGTATCATGTGTATGCCAAGAAAATGCCACTCACATATCAACTGAGTCAAGAAAAGGCAACAATTTTATCAGTTGAAATGGGATAAATATTTCATGCTTAAAAATTAAGAACTATTGAAGTATGTTCACTTGAAATAAGTCTATTCTTAAGACAAGAACCTTTTGGTAATTAATGTTACTTTTAAATGAAGATATTAAATGTTTTGAAGTTACGTGTAGCTTTCTTACTTCATACATATATATACTTCTCACAAATATGGTCCCCCTCTAGAAAGGCTACCCCTCTTATAACCCCACTTTTCCGATGCAGAAGGAGTGGCCTTATAAGAAGGGGATCACTGGTATATAAAATGAAAGATAAAGTAAAACATGTAAAATCCATAAAGCATATGGTCACATTTTTTTATATAAACCACATTCCCTCACAAAATGTAAGCCTTTTTAGTGTGGTAGAGCATGCATAAAGTTTCTTCCTTGAGTTTACATCAAAATATGTCTGTCTCAAAGGGTGGAAGTAAATAAACTTGACAAGATTGTTTTCATCTGTTAGTGGACATTGGCAGGTATGCACTCTGGTTGAGGCTCACCATTCAAGAGGTATCCACGAGCCAAGTATGTGTTTAATATGTGATTGGCAAAATACTACCTCATCTCTGATTTGATGTTCTGAAGCTTGTTTGTGGAGTTTTCATTCCACATATTTTGCCAAGTATGAAGAACATGCTGATTTATATAATATCTGAAGTCAGTGCATGGAATCTTCCATTCAGATATGGGTGACTGCAGGACAGCTTTGGCTGCTTATCTGCATTTTGTGACTAGGCAGTCAACAGAACAATACTTTTTCCAGACTGTATAAGCACATCATGTTTCTGCAAGATCTGGGATATTAACAGTTGTCAGATTTAAGGTTTTGCAAGGCTTTCAGTGTGGAAAGGTAATCAGAAAAGATGGTGAAACTTGTTTTTTGAGGTTTCAATATAGAATAAGATATGAGTATGGCTGTTATTTTATTTTTCAATTTTGGTGCAAGTAAGTTGCTTGTATAATGATACATGTTCGTTACGGCTGATTATAGACTGAATGAATTGAGCATACCCCATTCTAGCTTAGTTAAACATGTGCATATCTGCCTTAAAAAAAAGGACGATCAATTTCATATGCCATCAGAAATGTTTAATTGATTTTGATCAAAGTACAAGTCATACAGGTCATGTTGTACTTACTAATTTAGCTACAGGTGTCACTTTTGAGAATTTGATTGTAGATACCTTTAAATGGAGAATATTGTTTATTTTGCTGTTCATTGATCAATATTCCTTCCATGACTATTATATAACAGCCCCAGAAAATGCATGCAACAAAATCAGTGTTATTATGTGGATATTTCTAGACAAGACCAAACAAGAAGTGTGATTCAATGTAAACTGGAGTGAATGTCAAACGCCATGTCACCATGAAATCAACATGTATTAGAAAACATTTGTACTATCATGCACTGGTAATAATTAGAAACAATGTATTCATTCCTTTAACCCGGGCACCAATGTAAAAGTCCAAAGTGATTAATAATTTTTGCCTTAAGTTTTGTGACGACAATTAAAGTGTAGATCACTCAACAATCAGAAATGAACAGAATTTGGTAAAACTATATTAACATTAAATTTTGGAAAAACAATTGATATTTTATTTAAGATCAATGAAGGTGCATATATCACCACGTTCACATACACTTTAGCCTGAGCACTAGTCCTTGTTGGATGACAATGGATAGAAATCTTCAACATAAACACTACTGCAATTATTTTCAATGCAGCATATTGGGAGAAGAAATGTAGACTCAGTCATCAAAAAATAAAATTCTAAAGGGGGGATGGTTACTCAAACACAAGAAATTAAATTACCAATATGGAAGGCTTGAGACAGGGGAGGCCAATACAGAAATGTTTGAATTTTCTTCAATAAACACAAAACAAGTTAGGATATTTGTGACCCTTGCTTTTTACTTAATTACCCCACTTTTCGAAATGGGAACCACCTCTTCCATGTCAGGAATAACCAATATGTTCAGTCAACCTGAGAAAACTTCATAAACGATACATTGTTCCAACAGATTTCAATTCACAGAATGCCCTCAAATAATAAGGGGTCACCATCACAATTAACTTTCTTAAAATTATATGCTGAAACATGTAAGATAAAAAAAGGAAACGTGGGAAACTAATAATCGATTTGCTTTTTTCCTCACCCTGGCCTCTCGAGTGCATTAAGCTGGTCTGACCACCATTTTGTTTCTTCCAGCCTCGCCAGTTGTTGCACAGACTTTCCGGCTCGCTGATCCATGAACACATGGAGTCTTCATCAAAACGATCGCTGTCGTCAAAGGAGAATCTCTCTTCATTTTCCCAGTCAAACATGAATTCCATGGCCACGGTCTGGGAGAATTGGAGCTGGCTATGTAGCGATCGGCTGATCGTTGGCTAGGTTGAGCAATTTAGCTGGCCAGGAGTCAGCAGACGGCCTACGAATTTTTCGTAAATCTTGGATAAAATGGCATATTTAGCAATTAAATAAGTTTACTAAAAGTGATGAGAACTTGATACAACTTTTTTGAATAAAATTTATGACATGGGAGGGCATCTTAAGGAAAATAATGTCTGTCAAATTAGAGCTTTGTTGTAATTCATGCCGATTGACACAACAATAACAAACCTGCTCGGAAGTACCCGTGATATTCCGCCTATTTCCGTAACTGAAATCTCGTATGGGTCTCGCTACAATCGCGTATACTTTCTTTCTACCACTTCCGGCAACATAGTTCAGGTTGTTATATTCTACCAATTTCAACTCGTCTCAATCCACAATATCTGTACAATTTATATGTAATGAAACAAAAATTTCAAAAAGGAAATCAATGAAAATGATATTTGCAATGAAATTTTTCACTTACTCCCCAAATCAAACATGCTTTGACAGTTTTAGTATACCACAGCCGTATCTAATTTCCATGTGAAAATGGGGTCCCTCGTGTCAATATTGTGTAATGTGACGCATTGTAAGAATATTAAAACGTGGATATACTTAGCGTGTCCGTTGGGGGATGTCCTAAACATATTTAGGCTTGTGGGTGAGAAAATGAAGTATAGGTCAGATCTGTATCGACCGATAACCTCATTCCAAACCTAGACATTATTGGTGTCCGCAGTCTGAAGTGAACGCCATATGATACGGAGCACAGGGCTCGTTACAAATGAAATTAAGAGTATCGGTAAACGGATATAGGAGGATGGGGTTTCAACCTGTAATAATATAGCACAAGGAATGTCGCGATTCCTCTCCATATTTCCAACTTGACTAGCTCTTTCAATTTCGTCTGAAGTTTTCAGTGACGGCAACAAAAATGCTGACACTCGACATCACGCTGTTCCCAAAAGTGCATGACCATATCAGTAGAAAAGACAATTAGTTCATTGTTAAGGGAAAACGTGTATAAAATAATAACAATGTTACATGTTTGATAAAGATAAAGCATCTTTGCAGGTGTATAGAATGGTAATTGGTCATGTCGCACCCAGGTCAAGTCGTACACTAATAGTTATGTTGCACCCAATGCTAAAGTTATGTCACACCCTACGCTAAAGTCATGTCACACCCAATATAAAGCAGTACCAAAGTCATTCTCATTTAAGATATAATTGACTTGATTAGCATACTACTAATTTGAACTAAAATCAATATAATACAATAAAAAGACTAAATATATACATAAAACTAATGAAATAAGTAGTGAACTACTAATAATTTAAACAAAAATCAAAACAATACAATAAAACTACAAAATATACACATAACTAGTAAGATGTACCAAGCAGACAACAAAAAGCAGTTTCCCCCTTTTGCAGCTGAATTAAGGCTATAATGCCACCCCTCAACATTGTTGTTAGTCCTTATTTGCTGCATATATACGACCGAACAAGTAGGGGTGAAGAACATCACATTGGATTACATTTTGTCTCTGTGTAACTTCTTCACAATGTAAGCATATATTATTACTAGCCATTTTGGAAAGCAGTGATTGAGGTGGAGTAAAGTGACTTTGAAATTGCCGCCGCATAAACAAAGACCCCAATTTTAGCATGCTTTGGTTTGATTTGCGTGTTTTCTTCTACTTGGAGATTAATAATCCAAAACGCATCAATAATGCATACACCCTTCATCAAACTGGCATGAAACCGACACAGCCACCATGCCAGATGCTTTGTAACTATACACCTGTTCAGTTGCGGTATATCTTGTAATAGATTTCACAGCTTATATTAATCCAGCTTATAAAGCCTTATAGCCGCAACTCCATAAGTCTTGTGCAAACAAATATATTGTTGCTGTGATGAAATACAACTTGCCAATGAGAAGCCATAGAACATTATTAATTCAATAATTACGATATACACATCTGCTGATTAAACCAATAATTAAAAAGGAAAGAAAAAAAAAACACGGATGAAGAAAGTAGTCACTGTGACCTACAATTGCTCTTAACTAGTGGAACCATCCAAAATAAATCCATTAAGTTTCATGACTCTACATACACCAGTGTCAGAGAAACTGAGCTAAATGCAGAAGCATAATGTAAACAGTGGAGTGTGAAATGTATGGCGCTGTGATCTATTTTTGGCCCGAATAAATATGTAACAAAACATAATGAATCGATTGTTTCATCAATCACATGAGCAGTTTATAGCCAAGTCGCACTCTAATAAAGGCTAATGCAATGGAAAACGTATAAGAGGGTAACAATAATTTCATATATGATGTATTATAGAAGGGTGCGACATAACTTTATTAGTGTGCGACTTAGCGGGTGCAAGATAGCAGGGTACGAGATGACTGTGATTAGGATAGAATCACTGGAACAGAGGTAATCACAGGAATGGACTTAGATTTCTATATTTATGCAAGTTGTTTGTATACTGTAATTAATTTTTGTATTAGACTATATGCTAGATCTAAATATTTACGCTGAAATAATGTTAAAATTGTATTCATGAGGATATAGTCACTGTTAACTCCCTGTTTGCAATATGTGGATTGCAAAGCATCTGTGTAGCATTCACTTGAACCAGTGACACATGGTTATTGATCCCTTCTTGTGTGGATATGTGTATGCGAAAATATCAAGATTTCTTAAGATTTTCTACGAAAACTTGACTGAATAATTCCGAAATGTATGAACTGTCAAAGGCAGCTGTGATTTTTTGTTCTCACTTGGCAAATGTAATGAAAGCTATGAGCAAAACAGTGTCATATCTTTAATATGTGCATGATGGTTTTTTAGTTTGAATACCAAATAACATTAAAGTGAGAAGAAGGGTGTACAATCAATTAAAAGATGAATTTGGCAACTTTAAAGATGAAGAAAGCTCACTTTTACCATTTGTTCCGGTCCATTCCGGTTATTATCTCCATTCAGGTGATTCTGTGTACTGCCTCATTTTGAGATCAGTCAACCTTGCAACTCGAGGCCAAATTTTCAAGAATATCTTGCATAGTTGGCAGCCCATTTTTACACTTCTGCTCAGATTAGAGTCTAATTGCTTTAGTTGTGCTATACTTACTCTGATGGCTTTCCTTACTGAAGAATATTCATGCAGTGTTGAGTGGTTGGCTTTTCAAAATCTGTGGCTGGCATCTCATTTGTTTGAAGAGAAAAGATAGCCAACAGATTACAGATTAACAAAACAAATGTCTGATTACATTTGGCCGATGACCTCACAACAAGCTGCACAGTACCGCTTGTTCAAGCAGTAAGACTTTCACATCTTGTTCAAGCAGTAAGACTTTCACATCTTGTTCAAGCAGTAAGACTTTCACCGCACCCAATAATGCATAAAAGGGTTGATGCCTTTTACTGTAGGACTAAGAATTTGTGGTACTGAAGGCCGCTGACTACCATTGTAAACTGAATCAGGTCAGGACACAAAATTAAATGGTCCAGAATTGTTTAAGACCAAATGATAATGTACATAAACTTTAAAACCAACACACCGTGTAAGATTTTCTATTTATGATGTGGGGGGGGGGGGGGACAAAATATTGGGTTAAATGGGAAGGGAACAGGCTGCAAGTTACTGGTAACTTTGCTTTCTTGGCATTGTAAAGCAAACTGTTTCCCCCAGAATCTAAAAAGGGCATTATAATTATTCTACCAAAAGGGACACTTTAAACTCCCCAAAAATGACACTTTAAATGCGTATCTTGTGCTTATAAGGCACCTTATTTCATCACGAATTGTTGTTGTTATTATTATTTTATTATTATTATTATTATTATTATTATTATAACATTAGAAATTAAAAGAGCAGTTGACATGTAAAGTTTTTTTAAAAAATTCTGATTCATATGTATCCACCGAAAAGTTGCAGGAGTAAAATCCATGATATGGTCTTACTCAGTATTGATTTTCTTTTTTCTTTAATCATTCTTTAATCTTTCCTTAGCAGAAGATGTGGCAGTAAAGCTTTGAAAGGAAATTGAATGCATGGCTATGTACAGGCACAGAATTTAACATCGTACCAATAGTGATAATAATCATTAATTACAGTGACCTTAGGTAACATGTATGAAACAGAGATGCTGCCAGGGTGCGCGAATCGCACAAAATTTGTACAAATTTGCGCACTTGGAAAGCAGTGATGCACGTGAACTCCCGCAAATTAGTTTAAAGTCGCGCATATAAAAATGTATTCTGTGCAGTATACAATTTTTATTTAACTGGTAATCCTTAAAGTGCTTGTTGGGGCATAAGTCACGCCGCCAGTAGAAGTCGCATTGCGCTTGTCTCGTTATCGGTCTTTTTTTAGGTAGGCAACTGTTTACACATCGTTCAGCTTGATATGAATGGCTGTTGAACTAAATTTGATTGGCATATTGGGCCCTGGAACAAGCATTGTCAAGTTTTAACCTTTCATTCATGAAGGAAGTTTTACAAATGCTTGTTTAAAGTAAGGGCCCTAAGAAAATCCCAAAAGACTGACTCGTAACATAGTTCACTTTCATCTTCAGATGATGATTTAGTTCGGCAAATACTGGCCAATGATAGCGATGATGACAATGATTTTTAAAGTTTGAAGTATATGAGATTATTGGAGCCCGGAAAGTGTTACTGGAAATACCAGTGAGTAATTTTGAACCAGAAAATGATGTTGAATACGAGTCCGATGTACATGCTGGATGGACAAAAACAGATGGTATGCCGGTCAACCCCCTATTAAGCGGTCCTGCGAAATTAGATGTCAAAAAGGCAGAATACTAAGCCTAATTAAAGTCAAGCAATTTAAAAGAGTGCAATTTTTCATTTCTTTTCTCAAACAATTCTGCCTTGAGGGATTTTGTGGTACAAAATATATAGCACTCTATGGGTTAAGATAAATTGTATAAGTAAAAATCTAAGAAGAAATTAAAAAGTAAGGATATTTATTTTTATTCAGAATACCTCTTGTCTGAAAAAGCTGACTATGGCATTGATGGAATTAAAATCCTAATACAAAATTGTGGAAGAGATCAGAAATTTGGCATACATGTAGTAGTCGGCAAAGCACTGATTCAAGAAAGTGAAACTTTGGCAGAGCTCTTGTTAATGAAAAATATTATTTTGGAGCAGAAATATCCAAGAGACAATACCTCGGAGCTGCTGAAAATTGTACATAACAACCATAAAGAACATTTTTCCAACTTGTTCAAGCTGGCTTAGCTAGCTATGCATATGTAAAAGGGTTATCTGCACAGAACAATATTCATACACAGATAAGGCACAAATTAAGCTCAGAAATGAACAGCAGATTAATGCTTTTACAACTAGAGGGGACATCTTTTGAGGATTTAGATTTCAATAGAGCATGAAGAAAGAAAGAGATGGATAATTATGTGTTATGTAAATATTGAACTATGACCATTCCTCTTCACCCTCATTTTTTTTCTACTCCCCCCTTTTTTGGTGTCAAGGGGGGAGCTCCCCCCATTAGATAAAATCCTGGCAGCATCTCTGATGAAACATGTATGAAATTCTCGTATTTTTACTAGGCTTTTTTCTTCTTCTTCCTTTAAATTCTTTGGATGAACTTTGTTTTAATTTATTGAAGGGCAAGATCTGTGTGTTTATTTATCCATTAGATATACCTTAAAAAAAGAAGGCTATAACCAGTCGGTAGTGTTGAGTGTATCCTTCAATAATTAAGTTGTCTGCTGTTAAAATGGCAGTAGAGATTTTGTTTGATTTTTAGCTTAATTTGGAGAAATAAATTACATGAGCATTAATATAAATAAGGGACAATTTAGACATTTTAGTTGGGCTGTTTTGTGTGGACAGACCATGTGTCTTTGCTGCATAGGCATTTACAAATGAAAACTCACCTTCTTAGTAAGTTCACCCATTTATATATATATTACCTTTAAAGTCGTGTGGAATGTTTGTTTTTTTGTTTTTTTCCAGAATGGCTCCTCGAAAAGGGAAGCAGACTCAGCAAGAACAAGTGACCCTTGGACCCCAGGTCAAAGAGGGTGAAAATGTATTTGGAGTGGCACACATATTTGCAAGCTTTAATGATACCTTTGTGCATGTCACAGACTTGTCTGGAAAGTAGGTCAAATAGTTTGTCAGATAGAATAAAATCCACATTTTTTTATACATCTATCTTCAGTTGGTTTATTGTATTATGGCGTGGTCTGTCCATCGATCTGTCTCTCCTTTAATATTTGCATGTCTGGCCCATGACTAAAACTGGGTTCACTTTCAGCACAGAGTTTAGCATTTAAATCCTTTGGTAATCTTACAGAACTAGATACCTGTAGCATCTGGTACATATTGAATGCTTCCATAAGATTGATTGACACAAACATAAGCATTCCCAAATTTCACTTTAAATAAATATGATCCCATAAGTAAAACGTCCGAACTCGCATTGTCTTTAAATATTTAACCCTGTACCAAAAATACGAAATTGTGGAATGGAACTTCAGTGGCCTCTGTCCATGTATGAGTATAATTTTTGAACTGATGAGGACCATTAAACACATGGTGGGTTTATTTTCATGTGTCATTCTCAGTACTCTTGTCCACAATTTTGTTTTTCGGGCAAAATTCCAAAATCGTAGATATCACTATGAAATTTAGTTACACATGCACTATATACTAGTGGTTGCTGTTCTTTCATTTCAATATTTGTAATGTTTTCAACCATTTATCAGCTTGTCCGTTCATCGTTCACACTCAATTCTGGAGCATAACTCCAAAACAGTTCAGGATATCTCTGAAACTTTGTACTCCTATTAGACCACAGATCTATACCAATTGGATACACAGATGCCAGTTCAGTTTTCTGTGAGACCGGTGCTTCAGTGCAAGAATTTAGTCCTTGGCAAGTTGAATTTTTGTATGCCTGCAATAAGGAGGAGTATATTATGTTGTCATGTCAGTCCATTCATCTAAATTGACTGGAGGAAGAAAAAGGGTTTCTGCACGATAACTGGAGCTCTCCACTATCTACAGTTACAAATTTTTATGGATTGCTTGCACATCGGTGTAAGGAAGAACTCTATTAATTTGAAGGTCAAGGTGGCTGCTGGTTCACTGACTGAAATAGGAAAAATAGTTTGTGCACAACAACTTGTTCTTGCATCTACAGTTACCAAAATTTGTTGATGTTTGCACATTGGGTAAGGAGGAACTCTGTTTTGTGGTCAAAAGGTCATGGTCACTGACTGAAAAAAGAAGAGAGTTTCTGCATAATAACTCTAATTCTCAACATTTTCTGATGCAACTTGGTGTATACATTGTCTTGAGATCTAGATGTGCCTTGTATTAGTATCGTCTTATAAGCTGCATTTTAGATTGAGTTATTGCCCTTGATAATTAACATTATATCTTCACAAAGAATGTTGCTTGTAACCGGCTTAGCTCAAGAATCATTCAGCATATTCCGATGCAGTTTGGTATGAACATTGTCTCATAGACAGAAATCTACATTATATGTGTTAGTTTCATTTAAACGAGTTACATCTTCCCTGATTGCTCTTACTTCTGACTTGGGGTTTCTCCAAGGTAACTTAACGAAATTTTTTGGGATTTCAACCAAATTTGGCATGTGGTTTCAGATTGATGAGACCTTGAATTAGTTTGATTTCCATCATTTCATGACATAATCTGTAGAAGTTGTGAGCGCTGATTGCACATCCTCCTGGCCTTGGTTTCTGCAGCGCAACTTTACTAAGCTTTGTAGGATTTCAGCAAAATTTCGCATGCAGCTTTATATTGATTGGACCTTGAATGAGTTTAATTTCAAGTGTTCCCCATTATTATGTAGAAGAGTTATAGCTTCTGATTGCCTATCTTCCTGTCTTTGAATTTTCATCACAACTTTACCTAGGAATATTGCATTTCAACCCAAGTTATAATGCCCCTTTATATTGCTGAGACCTTAGTTGAGTTTTATTTTGATCATTTCACATCATTATTTAGAAGAGTTATTGCCCCTGAATGTCCTTCTTGTAATCTTTCATATTTCAACTTTGGAAGGATTTATCTTCCTAAAGATTTGTGCAGTTCCTAATATTTAAATTTTGACTTGTTTCTCCTTGATGGAAATTTGTTTGAAATTAATATCATAGCAACTTGGCTGATTAAAAAAAAAAGAAAAGAAATGAATCAATGGACATTTTTCTGGAAAAAAAATACTCATATTTTTTATTACATGTATTGATTTCAATTGGGCATGATTACAGTGGACCCCCTCTTATAAGGCCACCCCTTTTGCAGCAGGAGAGTGGCCTTTCTAGAAGGGGAATCACACAGATGTGAGTAATAATTACATATGAAGTATGAAAGGCATAACTAATTTTCAAATATATAATATTTTGATTTAAAAATCGCGGGTATTTTATTAAATCAGTGTGATAAAACTTGTGTTATTTAAAGTAATTATGAATAATAATCATAGTGGAAAACCACTTTGTCAATAAAATCAGGATACAAACATGACTGTAAAACTATGATTGTCTGTCCATTTCATTTTCCCACTGCAGTAAAAACTATTAGTGACAATCTTTCTGACATTATATTTCATAGCAGTGATCAAATGACTCTCTCCCTCTCTTCGTTTAGTCGAATTGCTTTCATTTTTCCTTCTAACCTGAGAATGATGTTTTGCACTTTTTGCAGCAACTTGTTACATCAGTGGCAGTTGGTAGTTGTTACACAAAATTCTCGTTGTTTACAAAGGAAGAGAGTTTATCACTTGATCACCTGGTTTTCGTCTAGTACCTTTTCAAATGCCTTTTGTAATGTGTGAGAGAGAAGTTGCAACAGCTAATGTACCATTTTTACTTTCTGGCAACAGGATGTCACACTGACGAGCTAAACGATACAGTGTGTCAGAGTGGTTAGTTTTTGCCACCTTGATAATTACCAGAAGTAATAATAGCCAGTAATTATCAAAGAGGGATTACTGGTAAAGTACTTGATCAGTATTTTTGAAAAAATATCAGTGTCTTGAATTTATAAATCAAGAGATTTCTATTGGTGAACTCAAGTATGTGGCCATGCATGAGGGGTTTATTTGACAGTTTTTGCACTAATATGCCAGCTGCTGTCTGCGTTAGAGTCATGGCAATCCTAGATGGGTACTTTTGAACAAGTCATTGCATGTAATCATATTCATCAACATCAACATCAGACTCTGACTCCACACTCAATCGTCTGTTACTGTTCTTATATTGTATGTATAAGCATCTTTTAATTTCTGTTTCATACTGCAGCCCCAACCACCACCTCCATACTGCATACTGCATAGGGCTATCACATGATACTTTGTTGCAAACCATTTTTTTTTTTATTTTTTTTTGTATGGTAGTATCTGCTGTCCTCTCATTGCTGAATCATGATTACCACCCTTGATCGGGATAGATTGGTGTGCGAAAGTAAAGATGGTTTCTTTGACTGAGCTTGAATCATGTTTCAGGCTGGCATTTCCAATAATGCCAAATAGGAAAGAGCAAGAGTCTTCTAGACTTACACCTATCAGTATTGACTGGAAAAAAGATAATCATAATTGGATCAATGGTTTCCAACAAAATACAGCAGTGAATTCTTAAACTATTAGAATGAACTTTTACAAATTTTTTAATTGTTGGTAGTGATTGATGTGGAAATAAATGGCTTCTGTTGAAACCACTTCTGTATGTTTACCATTTTATAACTTTACCTGTAATCAGCACCATATAGCCATTATTGCCCTGATGTGCCATTAAATCCTGATAAATACCCACTTTGATTTTCCAACAAAAGTTTTTGTTGTAGGCCATGCCAAGCAACACATAGAGAGCAATGCCCTTTGTGATGAACCCATCACCACTAGCTCCAGTTTATTCATCAGTTGTCTCGAGTTGGCACTAATTATCTAGGTAGCACAATTGTACACTCAAGAATGTTTGTATGGTTTTATTAAAATCTGAGCTTAAAGCAATTTTGTGTATGTTTCAGAGAAACTATTGCACGTGTGACTGGTGGGATGAAGGTCAAGGCAGACAGAGACGAGGCCTCCCCATATGCCGCCATGTTGGCTGCTCAGGATGTGGCTGAGAAATGCAAGTTGCTGGGGATCACTGCACTCCACATCAAGCTCAGGGCAACAGGAGGCAACAGGTAGAAATTGCATACAAAAGGCAAAAGCAATAATGACTGTTGCTCCTTCTTACCACAGTGGCACAGGGTCCGCAAAAGACCTCAAAAACCTCGAAAACCCTAAAATTTAATTTTTGACCTCAGAAACCTTAAAAAAAAAAAAAAAAAAATTAAGGGAACCTAAATAAATACAAAAAAAACTGAAAATTTGAAAAAATGATGAATGGCTCCACCCCAACCCCACAACAAATGCTTTTCTGCACATGGTTCTTCGTTAGGCTAGACTAGTGGTCAAGAAAGCATGCAAATTATGCAAATTAAAGATATTCGGTCATTTTATTCTATCATTCATTTGATAGACCCATAACGGCATATCGTTGTTGGATCATCAAAATCATTAGCATTGCGTTTGCTTCAATCTTTACACAGTTCAAAGTTTGTTTGCTTCAACCTTTGTTTGGATTAAGATTCTTTTACCAGAAGTGTTTTAGGGTGTGTCACCAGAGCAAAGGGCTGTTGTGTCATGGTCTCCTCCAACAACACATCCATCGTAGTGTATCGCCAACATTAAGGAGGCTCACGTGCCCCTTCTCTTTGCATGGAAGTGGAACCTCCTTTGTTGGATGCCTCAGAAGGGATAACCCTCTGAGCCAGCCACATTCCAGGGAAGAAGATCACATTGGCGGACAGTCTGTCCAGGTCAGGCAAAACATTCCTCATGGAATGGTCTCCTCACCGCTCCATAACAGAGTTCCTTTTCTCTCTATGGGACAAGCACATTTTTAATAAATGTTATGCTCACCATGGAGATAATGCTGTAACTGCTTTGTGTCTTGAACCTTCAAAAAATGTTAAAACCTTGAAAAAAAACTATTTTTAAAAAACCTCAAATTTTAAAAGTTAATTTCACTTCTAACGCTGGTGGCAGCAGCATCATGACATTGAAGAAGATTTGGCATGAGTTTTCTGTACTATATCATTCTTTGGAGGGATTGCTGTCGAGTTTGAATAAAAAATATAGGAAGGCATCGTCTTTTCACCCACACATACTTGAACCCATGTTCATCATATGAATTCAGGTCAAGATGATTTGCAAAGCTTGATAAATTGTCAGTCATAGTTAAGACTGAACTAAGCTCAGTTTAAAAAATGGAAAGGCATTGCTGTTGTATTTGGGTGAAATGGTTATTATATTTTTGGCCCCAACGAAGTTGAGGAGTTATTGTACCACCATCAGCATTGGCACATATAAAGGCATATGCATATGTGCTGCCTTTAATGCATTGCAACCATTCTTTCTTCATAGGTTCTAGGCAACAGATTGGAGTGGGTTTCATAGAAACTACCCCGGTGGAGGAGGAAAAGGGGCCAACTTTGTACATACATGTATTTCATTTGTACATTCTTGATTTAGTTTTTGTGTTTAGCTCGTGACCACGAGTTTTTGCACCGTGTATACATAGTGTTATACCTGGAATCATGAAACTTGGTGAGGGGATGCATTTTGATGAGCAGGTATTACACTCTAATAACAAAAGTAGGTCACTGTGACCTGTATTTTACACTTTGCTGATTTTAGTTAAATTTAGTGTTTTAAGTTTATTTGTTAAGCACTATTCATCCTAGAATCGTTAACCTAGATGATTGACTGCATCTCTGTCCATACCACACTCTAACAAAAGTTAGCTGTGACCTCCATTGCACATTTTACTAGCTTAGGTTAAGTTTTTGCATTTAACTTGCAACTACGTAGTTGTTGTTTGCATGTTCATTCCAGAAATGGAAAAGGTGGGACTCTGTGGCCACTACTAGGTCAAAAGTGGCATCATTTAGAAAAAAACGGGTCGCAAATATCCTTACTTGATTCTTGTTTGTTCAAGAAAATTCAAACATGTCCATTATCTGCCTCACATTCTGTGTGCCTTCCATACTATGATAAGAATTCCTGATTGAGCTGAATACCTGGCGACCCGACAGCAGCCATGGACAAACTACTAAGCACTGTACAAGAACACTTTGAATTGTGTTCCCAGAGTAGTAAAGAGCACAATGCTAACTTAGTGTTAGCCGCCATTGCCACTATTAACATCTTGGAAGAGAATCGGAACTTGTTCACTGTTTGAAATGTTGAAAGTTTGAAGTTGTTAATTAAGTTAAGTTCGCATAGAAATGACTGTTACAGTTTTGTTTCTTTTCCATGCTGTTTCTCTAGCTATCATATGAAAATATGTCAGAGTTGTACATTTTTTACTTGGTTTTGATAAATAGATGTTTGTCATCGAGGTGGTGGTTTTTTGTTTTTAATTAACATGAAGACTGAAGTAATTTAACAATCATATTCAGTCATTTATAACTTTTCTTTAACTCTTTGCTTACGACTGACGTGTATATCCACTGCATACATGTGCCTTGCCTCTGCAGTGACTGATAAATCCACTTTTAAACAAGCACTACTATCCACAATAGTGGATATATATGTTTGTTGATTGTACCCCCTAGACCTTAGTGATGGATAGATCCATCTTGATGTTCATGTTGCAATCGATCTTATTGGTCAATAATGGGAGGTAAAATGACATTTAACCAGTCAAAATAGAGTTAACAAATGATTCTTCTGACTAAATACGGGGATTTTTTAAAATTTTGTACCACATGTTAGTTGATACATGCGTTTGTTGTTGACAGTGGAAACAATGGCTTTGCTTATGCTAGCGATTCAGAATCTGAATTTTCAGGTTTTTCTGGGGACAAAATTGACAATATTGAATTAGGAAGTGTTGGCAGTGACTTTGAACTATCTTCTTTGTCCAGTCTGTCAGATATTAAGACAGAATCTGATGATGAAGACAGTGAAGTGTCAGCAAGAGAGTCACTTACTCCAAAGTCGCCAGGTTTACTGAAAGCGTCGTTTTGGATGAGGGAAGAAAGAGATTGATTTTTTTTCTTGAAATATTTTCCCCTTGTGTTGATTGAAGGAATCGCGGCACAAACTAACGTCTATGCAGCAAAATTCACTCTGGCAACCTATGACAATGAAAGAAATGCTGGCCTTTCCCGGCATATATCTGATAATGTCAATCCTGGCACTTCTGACCTATACCCTTGCTTGGCGATCTACATGTCCGTTCCATATACCCAGTATTCCTCAAATTATGACCGGATTACGTTTATAAAAGTTGTCCAAGTACTTCCACAAACGACACCAGGCAAAATCCACCAAGACGCCAACCTGGACATGACAAATTGTGTCACATAAAACCCATTATCTACTAAGTTTCCAAAACATGTCTTGAAAATTACAAGGGTCATAAAGAGTGTGGATGAAGGGATGATTGCATATAAAGGTAGTTTATCTTGTAAGCAATATTTCCAGCAAAGCCGACTAAATTAGGAATAAAAGTTTGGGAACAGGCAGACCCACACAATGGTTATGTGCATGAGTTCCAGGTTTATACAGGGAGAGAAGAAAGCCAGGCTGGATGCATGAAAGAAGAGGGCCTTGGTGCCCATGTTGTAATATATTTTACAGAGAAAATACATGGGGAATTTCGTGTAGTTTACATGGACAATTTTTTCTCAAGTCTGGCACTGTTTGAATCGCTAAGGAAAGAAAAAAATGTATTGCCTCTGTACAGTACGAGCAAATCCAAAAGAAATACCAGAAGCAATAAAGTCTGCAAAATTAAAGAAATGGGGTGTGCTGATGACAAAAGGCAATCTCTGCTGTAGCTTGGAAGGACAAAAAAACTCCATATCTATCGACGAGTTGTGACCCAAGTGAGAGCAGGATGATGTGCAGGAGACAAAAATATTGAATCTACCAGGAAGTTCAGCTCAAATTGCCTCTGAGCTGTATAATAAATACATGTTTGGAGTTGATCTAGCAGACCAGAAAAGGATGCAGTACTCCACCTGCTGTAAAGCTACCAAATGGTGTAAATATCTCTTGGTTTTGCTTTGATGTAGCTTTAGTCTATTCATTAATAACTATGCAGGAGTCACCCAACCACAAGCTTTTTACAAACAAAAAAAAGTCAGACGGAGACAACTGGATTTTCGAATTGCTTTTGTGGAGCAAATGATATAAACATTTAGAGGATCAAAAAAGAGAAGTACACCATCTATAATCACTAATTGTGAAGATGCACATTGGCCCACACAAGCTGAAAATCCAGGGCAATGCAAACAGTGTTCAGAAGAGAAAAGGCAGCACGAGTTGTCCATAATGTGCAAACAGTGCAATGTCCGTCTGTGTATAAAGCAGAACTGCTTCTATAAATACCGTGAAGAGCAAGTTAAGCAGTAGTAGAACATAGTGACCAGTTAAACATTTTTAAATAATTACCTCCACATATTTGACCAGTAACTTTGTATAAAAGACTGACAGATAAATTTTAGTGTTTAAAAATAGCGTTTTGTGTTCAATTCATGAATTTTAATACCAATCTTGTGGATGTCAGCAGGATAAAAGAATTAAACAGACAAAAGGTTGTTAAAGCTTTTATATATGCATGTTTTTAGTATATCAATCAGTCAGTTATAAGGAAAATAACTGAAAACAGTTGGCCCATATCCCCAAATCATGAACTAAAAGTTGTCATTTGGCTGCAGCAGCATCAGTCTCTGGTAGTCAGCCCCCAACTCAGCTGCAGTAGTGACCCCAACAACTAGGCAGAGCAGTGATCAGCTACAGCAGCACTGGTAGTTAAATACTACAGTATTATTACTAATTCCAACAAAAATCAAGACTGTAATGGTTAAACAAGCCTTCAGAATTTTAACAGCAGTGCAGACTGAAAAGCTCACCTTATCAGACCCAGCTTTCATGAATCTTCTCAGCCTCGAGTACATACTTGACTCAGTTTTTGATCAGCTGTCATATTGAAATTTTAACAAAAATTATGTGAATAGCATGGTTTTCAAGACAATTGTCTGAATTTGCTGGTCATAAACTTCTATACATATAGAAAAATTGAAGTTGAGCAGACGAGCACATACTTAAATTGTGATGTTTTGTGAACGTCGGTCCAGACTTAGACTGGCTCTATATATTTCACTAATGTATGAGATATGCCTCAAATAGTTATCCCAGGCATACTCCATTTTCATTGGCTGTCGCTAATTATGCAGATATAATGAGGGCACCTTCCTTGGGAATGAATGGGTCCGTATTTAAGCAAAAGAAATATTTTTTTGATGCTTTTGTTTTTTAAATGTCATCCACTGTTTTTATCATAGAACAATGATGTAGCTTAGTAATTCAGCAACATGGAGAACAAGTCTATATACAAGTCAGATGGGTCGCGATTGTTTAAAGAATTTGTTCAAAATTCTGGCGTTGTGGCTTCAGATTCAAGTCGATGGTGACTGTGGTAAATATTTCATGTTGACATCACAGTGAATATTTAAATATGAAACTAATGCAGGCTACGAATATTCAAATAGTAAAACCAGGTATTTGTTTCAGAACTAATTATGTCATGTTGTTGTCTGTCCTTCCATTTGTCCATCTGTTGCCAATTTTGTTTCCACACAATAACAACTCGTTCTCCACTAAATACAGTTGCCAAACTTTGTGGATGGCTTGCACTTGGGTTAAGGAAAAAGCCTTTCAGTATCCGAGTCAACAAGTCGGAGAAATAAGCATATTGATTATGTGGTCAAAAGGTCCAAGGTTAAGGTCATTGTGGCTCCAAGAAAAATGGGTTTTGCAGAATAACATTTGTTCTAGAGTAAGTTCCATGACCAAACTTTGTTGATGGCTTGCACTAGGTTAATGAACAAATCCTATTGATTCTGGGGTCCAAAGGTTGTGTTAGGTCTAATGAGAAAACAATGGTTTCAGCGTGTTAAGTTTAGTTTATCAAGTTTGTGTGTAGAGGACTACACTGGGCAGGTGTGTAATGTGCCTTTCACAGTAGTCTTCTTTTTTTGGAATTATTACTAATCAATAATGAAACATTATTGTGGATTAAAAAATATCTTTATATAATTGTAATTTAACTTAGCTTCAGAGTTCCTTTTTATTATCCATGGTCAATAATGTTCTGTCTGATAATATTTTAGGGAATAGCCCCATTTCATGAAAAGAGGGGATATTTTCCTATTGTAACTGCATCTGGCCTGAGATGCTGGAGCACGTTCATCATTCACAAGGTGAGGATCAGTACCACCATTCTCCCTAAAATTTTTATTATATTTGTTTCTGGATCGTAACGTCCGAAGCCATTGGAAGAGTTGGTCATGTTGAGGTCAGATCCAAAGGAGTTTGCTTTCTCTCAGAATCTCATTGTGTACAATAATGTTCAGTGCTCTGGCATTTGAGAACCATGAAAACAAAGCCATCAGTGCATACTTTGCAGTCTTCTGGCTTTTCTTGTGGGATAGGTGATCATGGTCAAACTTTTCATCCCATTACGCTATGAGTGTGAATCCCATCTATTTTTATTTAAATGTGTTACCGTTTTTGACTTTCAACTGGATGCAGAATATTACAAAATCTTGTCACTGCAACTAGTCTTGTACATATTGTTAAAATTTTGTACATTATGGTCATCATATATCAGTCAATATGCTTTTGTGATTTTTAGCTCTACAGGTCATAGACCAGAAGAGCTTATGGAATGGTCTGTTGTCCATCCATCCGTTAGTACAAGTTTATTATCGCTACTCCGCCTAAAATACTAGGAGGATTGCTATGAAACTTTATACACATTCATCCCATGGTCTACTTGGTTCTAAATGAAAATGATGCCGCTCGGACATCCAGTGTTGCTGCCACAGTGGTCATCTTGAAAATCTTGTTATTGATACTACTCCTGAATGGACGGTCATATCAACATGGGGTTTTCATTAAAATACTTCTTATGATGTATAGTTGGTCCAAAATGAAAATGGGGTTGATCTGATGTCCAATATGGCTGCTACAGTGGCTATCTTGAAAATCTTGTTATTGCTAATCTTCTTGAAGGAAAAATAATGTTGCCATTGGGCTTTCACTAGAAGAATTTTTTCATTAAAATACTTCTTATGATGTATAGTTGGTCCAAAATAAAAATGGTGTCGATCTAATGTCTAATATGGCCACCACAGTGGCCATCTTGAATTTTTTTTTATCACTACTCCTGAATGGATGGTCGTATCAACATGGGTTTTTACTAAACAACTTCTTGTGATGTCTAGTTGGTCCTAATGGTGCCATTCAGACATTCAGTATGCATGCCACTGTGACCATGTTAAAAATCTTGTTATCGCTATTTCTCCTGAATGGAATGGTCATATCAGTGTGGAGTTTTTACTGAAAGCATTCTTATGATGTTGATTTGGTCGTAAATGAAAATGGTGCCAATCCAACTTCTAATATGACTGCCACAGTGGCCATTTTGAAAATCTTTAATCACTACTTCTTCTGGATGTCTGGTCAAATCGACATTGTGCTTTCACCAAAAGATTTCTTATGATGTCTACTTGGTACTAAATAGAAATGGTGCCAATCTGATGTCCAATATGGCCACCATGACATCCATTTTGAAACCCTTGTTATCATTGCTCCTCCAAAACAAAAAGTCATATCAACATGGGGTTTCCACCAGAAGACTTCTTATGATGTCATTTTTGTCCAAAATGAAAATGGTGCCAAGTTGACATCCAATATGTCCACCACAGCAGCTAATTTGAAAAACTTGTTATCGCTGAAGAATATCAAAGATGGTTTCAACACTCTGCAGTTAAAAGGAAGAAATGGTCTTCTCTTGAATTCCTGAAAATTCTTTTCAGCCATTAGAGCATCAGCCCTTTCAAGGGACTCTTGTTTGATAGAGCTATTGACCTTTTTGTATGTAGATTGAGGCTACTAGTCTCACATTTGTTTTTGATGGAGACTGCTATAGACCCAGTTCCATCAAAAGCATTGGAGTGGATGTTGTATAAGGTGGGGTACATTTACAGGGACATTTGCTTACTACGGTATTCCTCTAGCTTATGATTCATAATTTACAGGACGAAGACCCCAGGACCTGGTGCTCAGTCAGCACTGCGAGCTTTGGCTAGATCTGGAATGAAAATCGGAAGAATTGGTAAGCAAGCCTTCTGTTCAGCAGAATACTCAAACTTACTTTTTAGTTTGTTAGATGCCATAATTGGGAGACAGTTTGTTTGTATTGTTTCTTTGCACTGCCCCTGGCTTCAGGGACTGCACATATGACAGCATATACATATATACAGCATTACTGCATCTCAACCATTCTTCCTTCCTTGGTTCTAGGCAACAGGTTGGAATTGGTTTCGTAGCATCTACCCTCAGGGGAGGGTACTGAGGGGGCTACCTTTGTAAACCTACATTAGCTGTACATTCTTGGTCAAGTTTTTGCATTTAACTTTGGGTTTTTTCACACTGATGTAGTGTTGCTTCTAGGGTGCAGGATTTCTGCATATTTCATAACTTCAGCACAAACAAAGCCATTAGTCACACAAAAGAAAAATTGCCTATAGTTCAGATTTGGCACATTTCCCTTGATCCGATGCATAATACGACAGCCATACATGTCACTCGGAAACTTCATTTTGTACATGTTGTCAGGGTCAACCAGCTCTCATCAGAAACATGATTTATGATACGTAGAGTTTATAGGTAGGAATCTGAGTGGTTCCGATAATGCAGCAATCTAATTGGACAAGGCAGAGAAAGCCCAGTTACATCATACACATGGTTGAACCTGTAGTCTGCACGCTGAAAAATGGCAACACATCTGAAGTAAATTTTGCTTTTTTTTTTTTTTTTTTGGAAGACATCACCAAAAAAAAAAATTACTAGAAAGCTCAGAAATTCCAACTCTTTCTGAGGTTGGTGGTTATTCTTTGCCAAATCAGGCACCTGGATCTAAGACTGGGGAAGAAGGTTGCAATTCCTGGCAGCTGAGACTGTGCCACCATTGAAAAAAATTAAATATCACATGTTTGAAGCAAAGTGGACAGAGAAATAGCATTTCCTACTGAAAAATGATAATGCAATAATGTGTTATGTATGTATAAGTAAGTAGTGCTTCACATTTACACATGTAAACGAGATCATTTCATGTTAGCCGTGTAAGCATTTACAATACCTGCCACCTGTTTAAACGATAAAGGCATGACAAAATTATGTAATTGTGTATCTCAGTCTTATTCAAGATGACTGGAAGTAAGCATGGCAAATGATCTCCAATTTGGAAGTATTTCACAATTATTGATGCCAGCAGCAAACAAAAAGCTAAAAGAAATAACCTGTGCTCTACAGGGTTGATGTGGACACAAAGTGGATCATCGACCCCAGGCCAGCGAAGATGGTACAACTAATGTTTAAGGAAAGTCGATTAAACACTTTGAATTAGAATTGTTTTGTTGTTCCAATGGTCACGTATACCTTTACAACTTTTAGCTCTACTGGTCATAGTCATCCCGTGGTCTAGTTGATCCTAAATGAAAATGGTATTGCTTGGACATCCAACATAGCTGCCATAGTGGCCATCTTGAAAATCTTGTTATTGCTTCTCCTTCTGAATGGGAAGTCATATCGACATGGGGTTTTCAACAGAGGACTTATTATGTTGTATATTGGGCCCTACATGAAAGTGGTGCCGATCTGACATCCAGTATTGGCACTTTGGCGCTGTACTTGACAGAGATGCTGCCAGGGTGCATGGGTGTGCAAATCGCGTAAAATTTGTACAAATTCATGCACTTGGAAGCAGTGATGCACAAGAACTCCTACAAATTAAGTCAAAGTATCACATATAAAAATGTTCTTATTCCTTAACCCTTTTTATGCTGAAGCCCAATCAGACAGGCAGTTGTGCAGAACAGGACATTTTTTCAGTCAGTGGTGTAACAGCATGAGAGAATGCAGTGACGTTGGTCAATCTGGCTTTACAGGACGATTTTTTGAAATTATTTTTCAATGTTGTATACCATTTTAAAAAGCATAAAATTTTCCTTAAGGACATATATTTTTTGACTGAAAATTTTCAGCCATAAAACTTCAGTTGAAAGTAAAGTTATGTAAGCAAAAAAACATGCTTTACATTTTTTTTTAATAACTTACTTTCAATGCAATTTTCGTATCTGCAATATTCATTTTACCTCCTATATGTAAATGTATGAAATGAGGGGAATTTTATGCCATTTAAGAAGATGACAAAATAATAAAAATCCATCAAGAATATCGAAAGTTATTACAATTTTATTAAATTTACTCGCATGAGAATTGGAGAAAAAACAGAATAATCCTTACTGGTAAGTCGACAAAGCTTTTCATTTTGGTTCAGTGTTTTTATTCCACAATAAATTTGAATGTAATAATATCAAAGTTATGTTGGGTGTATTTTGGTCCATTTCCAGGGATGCAGTAAAATTTCATAATATTATGCACACACCCAACATCGGTATATGTGCAAACTTTATGAGAAGTGAAGTTCTCAAAATGTCCAGTTGGCTTGAAAAGCATCCATGTCTTCATCATCGTCAATATCCGAGTCAAAAATACCAATTAACTATTTATCTTCTGCTCAGTTCATTTGATGCAACCAAGATCACGATCCCCACTGCCTAAAATATAAATTTCCCCCACAAAATTGTCTATATTTTCATCAAAATCGGTATCAGCATTACGGTTGCTTCAGTACTGTCCGCCATTTTGAATTACACGCGTTAAAATTCAGTTTTGAAATCAAATTTTCTACTAACCAGTTATCATCATCTCCATTCATTTCGTCAAAGTCAAGCTCACGATCTGCACTGCCTAAAACATAAATTTTCCCCACAAAATGATCTATATTTTCATCAAAATTGGCATCCACATCACTGCCGTAACTTGCTGTTTTAGCGCTGTCCTCCAGGTTGATCTCCACACATTAGAAATCGTGTTTGAAATCAAATTTCAAATAACCAGTTATCATCAGCTCCGTTCATTTTGAAGAAGTAACAATGGCAATCCCCACTGCCTAGAATGTCAATTTTCCACACAAAATGGTCTTTATTTTCAACTAATTAAGCAAGCACATAACTGTCTTCACTTCCCTCTTCAGAATATGACTGCCATTTGTTATCTCCGCACATTCAAACTCGATTTTGAAATTGAATTTTTGTCTGTTTTGGCGTCTTTTAAACACAATCTGGTAATGTTATGTGTACCTTCTACCTTTATTTCCTTCTTTTCAAAAGAGTACACATAAATTGATGACGTATTATACAGTTAAAAACATGTTTCTGCAAAGTTGGTAACGGAATATAGTGAACATACGACCGGAGTCATATCCCGCTGGCAAAGGTAAAGTACGACTGGAGTCATATCCCGCTGCAAAAGGGTTAAAAGGCTTGTTGCAACACAGGTCACACCACTGGTAGGGGTCTCATAGCTCTTGATGCAACATATCATACATCATTTTTTAGCTCTACTGGTCTTAGACAGGAAGAGCTTATGGAATAGTCTGTCGTCCGTTCGTCATTAGCACAAGTTTGTTGTCGCTACTCCTTGTAAACTACTTGGAAGATTGCTGTGAAACTTTACACACATTCATCCCATGGTCTAGTTGGTCCTAAATGAAAATGGTGCTGCTCGGACATCCAGTATGACCACCACAGCGGCCATCTTGAAATCTTATCACTTCTCCTCCTGAGTGGTCGGTTATATCAGCATGGGGTTTTCACTAAAAGACTTCTTATGATGTCTACTTGGTCCTAAATGAAAATGGTGCCGATCGCACGTCCAATATGGCCACCACAGCAGCCATCTTGAAAATCTTGTTATTGCTACTCCTCCTGAATGGATGGGCATATCAGCATCAGGTTTTTACTGTAAGACTTCTTATGATGTCTAGCTAGTCCTAAATAAAAATCGTGCCAGTCTGACATCTAATATGGGAGCCATCTTAAAAATCTTGTTATCACATCTCTATTTGAACAGAAATTCGTGTTAATGTGGGTTTTTTACCAGAAGACTTATGATGTCCAGTTAGTCTTAAGTGAAGATGGTGCCGACCTGATGTCCAATATGGCCACCACAGCAGCCATCTTGAAAATTTTGTTATTGCTACTGCGGCTGAATGGAAAGTCATATCTTGAAAATATTGTTATCTCTACTCATCTCCATATGGATGGCTATATCAACAAAGTGTTTCACAAGTAGACTTCCTATGATAACCTAGTTGGTCCTGAATGAAAATGGTGCCAGTCATACATCTAATATGGCTGCCACGACAACTGTCTTAAAAATCTTGTCACTACACCCCCTTAATGGATGCTTATTATGACAGGGTTTTCACCAAGTCCTAAATGAAAATGGTGCCAGTCGTACATCCAATATGGCTGCCATGACGACTCTTGAAAATATTGTTGTCACTACTCCCCCTGAATGAATGATCATTATGACATAGGGTTTTCACCAAAAGACTTCTAATGATGTCTACTTTGTCCTAAATGAAAATTGTACCAAGCTGACATGTAGTATGTGCAAGAATATCGGCGATGGTTTCAACACTCAACAGTTAAAGGAAGAAATTGTTTTTCCTTGAATTCCTGGAAATTATTTTCTCCCAGTTTTTTTGGGGGGTGGGGTGGGTTTGCAGCTTAAATACTTAGCATTATTTTCTTTGAATATTTCAGAGGATGTCACTCCAATCCCATCAGACAGCACCAGGAGGAAGGGTGGTCGTCGTGGTCGCAGATTGTAAATTAATGTTTTTCAGCAAGTAATTAAAAGTGCATCTGCTTCAGTAGTCTTTGTCCATTTCTTCTATTTTGAATGTAGTGTTACATCAGTAACAAAAATTCGGTCATGTGTAATTCAGCATTTAGAGTGCAAGTGATTACAATATTACCTTATAAAACTTGATCCATATTATGCAGATATTTCCCAGATGGTGGGTCACTTTGGTTAAAATGTCAGCAATATATCCACTTTCACCTATATAGTTCAAATTCGTAGGTTTTCTCTCAAAATGACACTAAACATGACTAGACAGATCTTGTACCATACATGTAATTTTCTTTATACCAAAGAATTTTGTGCAGTTTCATTAAGGGACATTTTCACTGCATGAGAATTGTGAATAATACATTCAAGAGATTTTTTCTGTAAATCATGGTATTTTATTGCTATTAAATTTTTAAAGATCTTGTACACTACAGAAATTTTGACAAATAATTGGTATAATGAATATAACTGTCGCATTATAGTTTCTACTCTGAATGTTTTCGGGAATAGAGTTTTCTTGCTAAATCTGTAATTGTATGCTTTTGAAAATGTTTTCAGGAAAAGAGTTTTCTTGCTAAATTTTCAAAGTCTGTAATTGTGTGGTTTTAAAAATGTTATGATTTACATTATTACATATATCTTCCATCGCACAATGGTTAAACCTCCCATACACAGGGTAACCTTTATATGATCTTGGAGTATTCTAACTAATATTTTAACCATTTGGTTTTATCACTGTCTGATATTACTGATATTTGTTTTCCTTATCAAGAAAAATTGACACTTACAGAAAGCAATTGGCATGTCCTCTGCCTTTTTCATCGCACGCTAGTAAAAGACCTTGGATGTAAATGGTGGCCGTTTTAAGTCTGTGATCATTACATCATAATGCACTTAATTGATGTCACTACTACTTGATGCGTCATCACTGATACAGTGCAAGCGATACTTTGAGGTTACTGAAAACTTATTTTTTGTCTTCAAATTTTGTGCTGCACTGGTCATAAGCTAAAAGAGCTTATGGGATGGCCTGTTGTCTGTCGTCTATCATCTGATGTCTAGTTGCCTATCTTGCGCTGAACAATGGCATTAAACTCCACAAAACCAAAAAAATAACCAATGGTCCTAAATGAAAATGATGCTGCTCAGACATCTAATATGGCCACCACAGCAGCCATCTTGAAAATCTTGTTTTTGCTACTCCTCCTGAATGGATAGTTATATCAACATGAGGTTTTCACTAAAAGACTTCTTATGATGTCTAGCTGGTCCTAAATAAGAATGATGCCACAGCAGCCATTTTGAAAGTCTTGTTATTGCTTCTCCAGAACAGAAAGTCTTATTGACATCAGGATCAATGATACATACATGTAATACGTATTTGTACAGTATATAGTTCTAGACAATTTTTTGTCACTGTAAGATAAAAGAAAGAAAACGGAGAGAGAGAGGGCAAGTTTTCAAAGCATATTAG
This sequence comes from Margaritifera margaritifera, assembly GCA_029931535.1. Lineage (NCBI taxonomy): Eukaryota > Metazoa > Mollusca > Bivalvia > Unionida > Margaritiferidae > Margaritifera > Margaritifera margaritifera. Next base: position 424,449 of record JAQPZY010001076.1, read on the forward strand.
TTGATCTGTCATGAAATGAAATTATATATTACAAACCCATTATACACTAGAATGTACATCATGCTATAAAATCTGGATTTGAATTATCACACATTTTTCTCAGTTACAGCTGGAATAAGACTTCTTATGTTGTCTAGTTGGCCCCAAATGAAAATGGGTTTGCTTGTACATAGTGTGGCTGCCACAGGAGCCATGTTGAAAAACTATCGCTACTCCTGATTAATGGATGGATATACCAACATGAGGCTTTCAGTAAAACACTTTATGATGTCCTGCATGGTCCTAAATGAAAAGTGTGGCCTCTGATGTCCAATATGGTCATCACAACAGTTATCTTGAAAATCTTGTTATCTCGACTCCTGAACAGAAAGTCACATTGACTAGGGTTTCACCAAAACACTTATTACGATGTCTAGTTAGTTCCAAATGAAATTGCTGCCACCTGGACATCCAATATGTTGATACCAGGAGAGCTTATGGGATGGTCTGTTGTCCATTAACATTTGTCATCACTCCTAAACTACATGAAGGTTTGTCATCACTACTCCTAAACTACATGAAGGATTGCCATGAAACTGTACACAAACATTCATTGCATGGTGAAGTTGGTCCTAAATGAAAATAGTGCCGCCGAGACATCCAATGTGGCCACATCTTGAAAATCTTATTGCTACTCCTCCTACATGGATGGTCATGTCAACATGGGGTTTTCAATAAAAGACTTTATGATGTCTAGTCTAAATGAAAATGATGCCAGTCTGATGTCCAATATGTGTTGATCTAGTAAATCATGATATCGCTACTCCTGAATAGAAAGTACTATTGACATGGGGTTTTCACCAGAAGACATCTTGTCGTGTCTAGTTAGTCCTAAATGAAATGCCAGTATAGGTATGTGAAAAAGCTTGCCAGTAACTTCCTGTGGGTCAGTAGTTTTTCTCGGGTTATTTCCTCCACAAAATATACATGCCACCATGTATAGCCTATTGTATGCTGATAAATGACATTAAACCCCACAAAACCAAAACCAATCTGGCCATCTTGAAAATTGTATCACCACTCTAAATGGATGGTCATATCAACATGGGGTTTTCACTGAAGGACTTCTTATGATGTTTAGTTGGTCCTAGATGAAAATGGTGCCTCTTGCACGTTAAATATGGCAACTACAGCAGCCATCTTAAAAGTAATGTTATTGCAACTCCTCCTTAATGGATGGTTTTATCAACATGGGTGTTTAAGGGTTGCATTTAGGACGTGCGATCGTGAAAATCCCCCTAAAATTTAAGATTTCTTGCAATATTTTTGATTCTTTGTGGGCAAAGATGAGCAAAAAATAAGAATTGTGCACATTTTTTCGTGAAGAATGTGCTATTTTTAAAAAAAAAAAAATTCTTTTAATGTGAAAATCCTGGATGTCGTTCTCGGCAGATATGATGTACTTGTGGATCATGTCACATATTTCCTGTGTGTCACATGATAAATTCTGATTGGTTGCTAAGAAAGGTCAGGAGAGCACATGCTTAATGCTGGGGCTAGCTTGGTGGGACAGTGCATTGACTGGCAAAACAAGTTAAAGCTGACACTTTTTCATAATTTAGGAGTAATGGCTCTAATAACACTCCGAGTGCATATATTTCTGTCAATAGGCACAGTGACCGTGAAGAAACAAATCCTCGGGCTAATCACGTATCGGACAATGCTAGTGATGATGTGCCTAAAGATGGTGGTGCTGAAACTGACTGTCCATCCAACATGAAGAAAAAAAAATACTCTTTCAGTTCAGACTAGAAAAAAAATTGATCATGGCTGGAGACAAATGAAAAATTAAATGCTTTGCAGTTGGTGCGAGAAAACTGGCAAAGAAAATTCCTTCACACTTGGAAATACTAAGTTTAGGACATCAACCCTTGACAGACACGTTGAATTACCAGCTCACAAACAGGCAATTCTGGATTTGAAACTAAGTGAGCATGTTAAAACTACATGCATGACGGCTATCATGTGACATGTTGAAAATATCTAACAATGTTTTTATAAGATATAAGATTGGACAGAGGAGTGAAACAATTTGCAGCCCATGGTTTAGCAACGCTATAGGAAAGGGACATAACTAAATTCTACTTGTATGGTGTTCCCCAGATACATAGTTTTAATTTTTGTTTGGGTGGTCTCGTGTTACATCCTTGTGAGCTGCAATGACATGATTAAGTTCCAAAAATCATGATTATTCATGAGATATTTGTGCATTTTTATATGCTTCTAACACGAAGAATGGCACTGAATTAAAGGTAAAAAGTTGAACTAATTTTGGAAATCTGTTTATTTAACTTGTACAATTAATTTACTGACTATTTTTAATTGTTTAAAAATTTCTAATTGTTTTGACCTTGTTAGTTTCAAAAATAAAAGTATTCATCAGAAAATGTGGCTTTTTAAAACCTGGGGTATAATACGTAAAGAGTAGTTTCCCCTTATCAGAATTCTTAGTGCAATCACAGAAGTAGCAAAGCCATGTAAAAGTGGGTTCAAGAACTACTTGAAGTGTTTTCTTGCATAACGTCACAGGAATTGTCACGTTATTAGTTTCAAAACTAAATATCTTCATGAGAAAATATGGCTTGTAATAACCCAGGTTATAATATGTAAAGAGTAGGTTCCCCGTACTAGTAGTGTAATGACCGAAAATGGCAGCACACTGTAAACAGATCACTTGAAATGTTTTATTCCATAACAGTTTGTACCTAGGAGATTGTACTGGATCATTGTTTTTCTACTTATGTCCATAGTTAATAAAATTGTATTGTAACTATGAGAGTCCGTCCAACATCAAGAAAGTCTTTTTAGTCATTTAAAAGTAATCACATAAAAACCAATGTGAAGCAAATCATTAACATTTTAAAAGGCTCAAGACTTTGAATTACCTTTTCTCCCTTAAAGATAAAAATTGATTAAAAAGGAAAGCATTTTTGAAAATGACTCGTCGATACCTTCAACATGAGATATAGTTTATATATGTAGTTTATTTTCAAAAATTCATGTAGCATTCCTACATGGTGTAATCCTTTAATGGTAAGTGTGTAGAGAAAATAATGCTATTTGAAAACACAAGATTGATTTCAGTTTTAAGTGTTGAACTGTAATATACGGAACACGTATATAAATTTAATAACCTTATTATAGCTGCTATTGTACTGTTTGAATCTCTTAAATTTTTTTTTTTTTTACACTATACTGGGATGCCCCACTTTTCACCACATTGGCCTCCCTTTTTTCAGACACTGTGGGGGCAAGTGCCCACATTTCTCAAATCCTAGATTCAACCCTGGTGTTTTACTAAATAACTTCCTACGATGTCTAGCTGGTATTATAAATGAAAATGGTGCCAATCTGACTTCTAATATGGCTGCAGCCACAATGGCCATCTTGAAAATCTTGTCACTACTTCTTGATGGCTGGTCGTATCAACATTGTACTTTCACCAAAAGACTTCTTATGATGTCTTGTTGGTCCTAAATGAAAATGGTGCTGAACTGACATCCACCACAGCAGCTAATTTGTTATCGCAGAAGAATATCAGAGATGGTTTCAACACTTGGCTGTTAAAAAGAAGATCTGGAAATTCTTGTCAGCCAGTTGAGCTGCTCAGCCTGGATGGTCACATCAGCATGGAGTTTTCACAAAAAGACTTCTTATGATGTCAAGTTGGCCCTAAATAAATATGGTGCCTATCTGATATCCAATATGGCCATCATAGCAGCCATCTTGACATCTGAAATGGAATGTTATATCAGCATGGGGTTTTCAACAGAAGACTTTAAGGTGTCTAGTTAATCTTCAATAAAAATTATGCAAATCCAATATCAATATGACTGGCACAACGGCCATCTTGAAAATCTTATCACTGCTCCTCCTAGATGGAAAGTCATATCAACATTGGGTTTTCACCTGAAGACTTATAATGGTGTTTACTTTGTACTAAATAAAAATGGTGCTGATCTGACATCCAGTAATGCAACTGGCAGCCATCTTGAAAATCTTATTACTACTACTAAACGGAAAGACATATCTACATGGGGTTTTCAACAGAAGACTAATAATGATGTCTGGTTGGGATTGTTCCTGAATTAAAATGGTGCCAATCTGAACACAAATATGGCTGCAACAATAAACATTTTCAAAAACTTTTCACTAATTCTAAATGCATGGCCATATCAACATGGGATTTTCACCAAAAGTTGGCTAATGGTGTATAGTTTGCCCTAAATGAAAATGGTGCCAATCTTACGTCCAATATGGCTGCCACGGTGGCTAATTTGAAAATCTTGTTGCCCAAGAATATCAGATAGTTTAAACACTCGGCATTTGAAAATAAACGATCTTGAATTCTGGGAAATTCTTTCAGACATTAGAGGATCAGTTCCTTTGAGGGATTCTTGTATCAGTTAAGCAAAAGATTATATATTAGTTATTAATTACAATAAGAATTTCTATTAACAGCTAACAATCCAAAGAGAAAAACTGATTCCTGGCACTGATGCTTACACCAGACCTTTCTAATATCTCTGATTTTTTACTCATACAGTGTATAGGAGACATAACTCATGTTTGTAATATTGCTCAAAAGTTGAAAGAGTTGCCTCCCACTATCGTAAGGATGGTATACTGACGTACAATATTGTATAAATCTGCATGTTCGTAATACTTGACAGGGCACGTGGGATGAAAACTCCACAAAAAGCTTCAGAACATCAAACCCATTAATGGAGAGTAGCATCCTTGTATATAACAAATTGCAGAGATGAATTGGTATTGTGCCAATTGCATAGCTTTATACATTCGTGTACATTCTTGGTTGTGCCAATTGCATAGCTTTATACATTCATGTACATTCTTGGTTGTGATTTTGCATTTACATTGTTGTGATTTTTTTTGCACCCAGTATACATAATATTATACCTGGAATCTTGAAGCTTGGTTAGTGAATGCATCTTGGTATGTATTACACCCTCATCACAATAGTAGGTCACTTTGACCTACATTTCACACTGCATTGACTAGGTTTTACTTTAAAAGTTTTTGTTTTAAGTTTATTTTTCAAGCACAGTTCATGCTCGAATCATTAAACTAGATTATGGCATGCATCTTCTGTTAGTACGACACCCATACAAAAGAGGAAGGTGACTGACCTACATTTACATTTTGCTGACTTGATTCAAGTTTTTGTGTTTAGCTCGTGACCAAATTGGCATTTTACATGCAATATATATACTATCCTATCTAGAAAATCACGAAACTTGGTGAGGGAATGCATCTAATGAGTATTCATTGTAAAAGTAGGTCAATATGGTCCATATTTGATGCTTCTCTGATTTTGGTTACAATTTTGTTTGGAGTTCATTTCTCAGGTACTATTCATGCTAGAATCATGAAACTTGATGATGTGCATCTCTTTTAATGCCACACCCTTGGAATTAAAGGAGGTCACTGTGACCTACCTTTCACATTTTACTGTCTTCTAAGTTTTTGCAATTAGCTCAAGACCACATAGGTTTATTTGCATCTCTCTCTCTCTCTCTCTCTCTCTCTCTCTCTCTCTCTCACACACACACACACACACACACACACTAATCCTGATACTGCTTATCAGATCTGTGGTTTTTAAAATTAAATATCAGATAATATTATCGGCAATCAATATTTTATAGTTATGTTACACGTCCTTTCCAGCGCTGTAACCTTGACATTTAAACCGCCAAAACTATCATTGAATGCATCTCAACTCCAGTCCCCCTTAACGGTTCGAGTAATTTTCTCATCATACGGTTGAAGACACTTTGCGCATTCTGGACCCCGAATGGCATGACTACCCACTGGTACGTCCCATCTGGAGTTGCGAAGGCAAGTTTTGCACTGTCTTCGAGCTCACCTTTCTTCCCAGTAGTTTCCTTCTCTGCCCCCTGAGTCTTCCCCGACCCACGAAAATGTTCTCGGCTGGGATTTCCGGCCCCTGACCTCCCACCATTCTGACCATTCCGTCTTTGAGGTACACCCTCAGTGGTCTTTCTATGCTCGCCGATGCCAGGTCGGTCCCTGCCACCCCAGGTGGTTGGACGCGAGTGCGAGCTCTCATAACGCTCGGCCATCACGCTTATGTCATCCAAGGTTGAAAATTCACGCTCCGCTAAGAACACTATTAAGTCTTTCCTGTATGTACTTAAGACGTGCTCTTTCAAAATTTCCTCGCATATGCCTTCATACGTTAGCGCTGTACCCATCATTTTCATCAATTTATCAAAATTACACGTACGCGGCTATGAAATTGCGCGTGCGTTTCGGTAGTTCTCTTCGACGATTCTCTGAAGAGTTTCCGAAACGTTTCCGCCAACAGCTCATAGTGCTGTAGTAGCGCTTTCTTTAGAGAGTCGTAGTCGTTTTTTTTCAAATACCTTTTCTCTTTTCCCAGTTTGACTACCAATATACCAATATTCCTTCTAGAAATATTCTGAATACATAGTAATGATAACCGATAGTACCAAGTCCTGGTATCAGGACCTAAAATTAAACGACAATCAACCGATACTCTCTCTCTCTCTCTCTCTCTCTCTCTCTCTCTCTCTCTCTCTCTCTCTCTCTCTCTCTCTCTCTTTAAATTAAACCAAGATTGTTAGATACACTGGTGGTCATAACTCATTCATAACTCACATATTTTACCGCACTCAGTTCTCTCTTGTCATCAATTAGTACTCCTACTTTTGGTCGAAGAAAGCTGAGGAACAAGCTTCCTTACCCACAAGACCTATCATAATCACACAATTGGAAATCAATGTGAATACAGAATTCACAGTAAAGAAAAAGCTGTTCAGCAACAACAAATGGAAAGTTTAAACTATTTTCATTTATGTATCATTGATTTACCCATAGAACTGCAGATGATCAAACTACGTGTATTTTCTAAATCATTTGCCGATAAGACCATTGACGGCTTTGTCTAAAGTTATCTCTATTGATCAGAAAAAAACATTTTGAAGCAGAGACGAAGGATAGGGAAAAATAGTCTTATTGGAGATAGCAGAGATAAAATAAAAATGACCCACTTTGGTCTCTAGATTAGTTTAAAGGTGAAGTTCAAGTTATATGAACCCATATTATATGAACTTCTTTGACCGTAACTATTTTAGTCTTTTATGATATGGTGTGATTCATCAAACGATAGAGCCGATACACAGTTCGTTTTTCTTATACAGTACTTTACCCACGGCGGGGTAAAAACAGGAGTAAAATGTAAAGGCGAAATGAGTGCCCATATTTGCAAGTATGTAAAATTGTAGTCTTCTGTACAACTGATGTCCTGAAATTAAATTGACATTAAGAGATATTGGCTGTTGAGATAAGCAGTGATAATGGCTGAATGATTTGGTTTAATTTGGTGTTTTACGACACAGCAACACAAGGAATAAGTTATTTGGTGTCGAGGAAATTGGAATAAAGTGCCTTGCCCAAGAATCGAACCCGCATCCTTTTGACCACGAGTCCGGAACGCTAATCACTGGGCAACAGTCGCTCCTCTGGCTGAATGAAAGGTGGCACCAATGACGTCACGCTAAGAACGGTAACTCTACTGGCCTATACTGAAACTAAGTTGCGTTTTTCTCGCAGGGTAGCGGTCGCTATTTAAAATCGTAATTACACTATTTTACGTTTAATTAACACAAATAACCAGTTTGATGTTTTCAATAAGATACTTGTAATGGTATTGTATCGCAAACTTCACTTCCTAAAATTTGACAAAACTTGGCGTCTAACATATTCATTTTCAAATATAATATTGAACTAAACATTTTTCAGCAGCCAACCCTTGCCCTTGATCAAGACATCAGAGTCGATCAAAGACAGTAGATCAGTCAAACCTCAGTTGTTAGCCATAGTAACTCACAGTAGAATAGATGGGCGCTATTGGGTCTAACGGGAATTAACATTACGCCCCCCCCCCCCACCACCACCACCCTCCAAAAAACTAGTCCATAGGTATAACATTATGGGTCTCTATTAGATTCAACAGGAATTAGCAATAGTCCATAGGTTTAACATGATGGGTCTATATGGGGTCTAACTGGAATTTAACATCAGTCCATAGGTTTAACATGATGGGTCTATATGGGTCTAACTGGAATTTAACATCAGTCCATATGTTTAACATGATGGGTCAGTATAGGGTCTAACAAGAAATGTAATGTTAAAACTACACCTACTAACCAATACGCCGTTTGGACTTACAGAACGCGTGTAACATAATTCAGTCATGGCGTGTTTTCTATCTTCCAATCAGAATATAGCGGATGCGTGACATCACTTTATATATATATATATATATATATATATATATATATATATATATATATATATATATATATATATATATATATACCCATGAGCAATCCTACGATTTATCAGTGCAGACGTACAGTGCAAGTACAATACACGTGGCTAAAATGAAGACGTTGTGTCGGGTTGCGCCTGCAGTGGATACTTCTTATATCTGGAGTGTTAGTACGACTACTGCTTCTGTAGCGAATATTATTCCAGAGAAGAATGACTTCAATTTGGCTTTTTCGATTTCTTATCTTCGCAAGACTTTTTGCATGTATTATCTTCACCTTTTTCTCCATCATTACCAGCCTATGATGATTTTTAAAAGAACAGACGGAAAAGTTAAAGACTTTTTTTTTACAATCTTGGAAATAAGATGAATAGACATTTGCTCAACAAAAAGAAGAGGAAAAGAGAAAGCAACACGAAAAGAGGAAACTTTGAACAGTGAGAAGAAAGAAGAGAGTGAAAACACAACGGTCGGTGTGTTACAATACATTTTGGCGGAGTCAAAACACCTGAGAGAAATGTATCAAATTTCTTTGGCTAAACCTAAGAGAAAGAGACCTTCACAATCCAAGATCTCTAAATCTTCTACGACTACATCGACGACCACCAATGAGACGTTAGCAGCAGCAGCAGTCACTACTACCACTACAGACACAACAAGAGTAGGACTTGGACGTGGAAAAGGTTTAAGACAGTTACAGCTGATAATGTCAAGTACATAAGTTCTTTTATTCAAAACCCATCAGTCTTTTTCAGGACCACCCAGATATCTTAGAAAAGAGATACTACTCAAATGATTGCCAAATCAAACAAACCAAATCTCTCCATTATACAATGTGTGTGTGTGTGTGTGTGTGTGTGTGTGTGTGTGTGTGTGTGTGTGTGTGTGTGTGTGAATCCATACTAAAAAAAGACAAATCAAGACAAAGATACCCTCACTTTTTTTGCAACAAATCTATTCAGGAACCTTTATTGTATCAATGTCGGAATTGTAGAGTGATTCCTGAGGGAAGTGAAACGATATTTCGTGATTCTCATATTCTTTCTGATTTTCCTCAGTGGATTTTAGATCCCACCGTCGGAATTAGGAGCGAAAAAGAAGTACATCGTTACAGGTACTTTCATCGATACGCTACAGTAATATCTCACAATTACTTGGGACACGACGGACATTTTTTGTTTGTTGGACATATTATTCAGAACAAGGCACCGAATTTTCAAGAGTAACCATTATTAGAACCAAAATCATTTACATGAACGTTGGAAACGTACAGTTTAAAGATTCCATGAGTTGTTTGGCTATGCCTTTGAGTAGAATGCCTAAAACGTTTGGAGTGACAAAAGTGGCTAAAGGTTATTTTCTACATATTTAACACCGAAGCAAATCAACACACCGTACTCCCGCATTTACCTGAAGCCCATGACTACAAGCCCAACGCTATGCGAACAAAACAATGAGAAACTTTCTACGCTTGGTACCAAATTCACTCTTCATACCCTTTTGATTTTCAAGAAGAAATGTTGAAATATTGTCGATCCGATGTGGACCTTTTACAACAGTTGTTTCTGGATCACTGATGTATCTATCCCTTGAAGGAAGCTTCAACCAATTCAAAGCATGTGGATTAGTGTACCGAAAGAAGTTCATGTCCGAGAACAAACTAGCCATCATACCACCTCACTCCTATCAATATGTCAACCGTCGATAGTCAGCCAAAGCTTTGTGTTGGTTACATTACTTGTATGAAACTCAATACAAGTGGATACAACATGCTAGAAACGGTGAAGAAAAAAGATTGAATCTTATTTCGTGGATGATTGGGATTTAGAAAACCCACAGATCGTGTACGAATGTAAGTGATGTTTATTTCATGAATGCCCAAATTGTTTTCCTCAACGAGACCTGAAAAATCCTTTCTCAGAGTCGACCATGAAAGAGTTGCACGACAAAACATTCCAACAACGCCAGAGTTTGGAAAGTCAAGGATACCAAGTAGTAGAAATGTAGAAATGTACGAACACGGTAACAATCGACGTTCGAAAACAGATCCAGGAGTTCGACGCATAGTCGAAGATTACAATGTGATGGACATCTAGTCAACGAATCTCAAGGAGAACAAATCAAATACATCGATGTGTGTTCGTTGTATCCTTAGGTGTGTAAATACGCTCGATTCCCCACTGGTCATCCTAAAATATTGACAGAACACATCGACGTGGAACACATTCAACAGTGCAAAGGTTTGGTCAAATGTCAAGTTTTTCTACCAACGAACTTGTACCATTCTGTCTTACCTCATCATTGTCACGGAAAACTGATGTTATCTTTATGTCGTACATGTGCTGAAACGCGTAATCAAGATCAACGTTGTCGTCATGATGATCAAGAACGAGCCTGGACAGGAACGTGGGTGAGTGTCGAATTATTTCATGCTCAAGATGGTGTATACCGATTGCTAAAAGTATATAAAATTTGGCACATTCCTACCACAGAACAATGCCGACACAACGACGATTAGAGTTCAGCGGTTTTTTTTATAGGCCATGTCAAATAATTTTTATAACTGAAACAAGAAACTGGCGGCAACCCTTCCTGATGTAACAATCCAGAAGACAAATATCAATTCAAAGAACGGTACCAATCTATAGAAGGCATCCCCTTGGAACACGTCGAATAGAATGGAGGAAGACGATCGTTTGCTAAAGTCATGCTGAATTATTTGTGGGGAAAACTAGCTCAATATCCGATATTGTCAAAGACCGGAAACTTGGTAGATTCAACTCAGTACATTCAACTCATCGACGATAAGGGAAAATGCATTAAGCACTTTGATATCATACGTGAAGATTTGATGTTGGTGACTTACGAAGAAATTAACGAATTTGCTCCACCCTACGAGAGTGGCAATGTCATCACTGCTGCTTACGTGACAGCCAATATCCTTTCAAAATTGTATTCCGTCTTGGAACCTTTAGGAGACCGAGTTCTTTACTTTGACACGGATAGTTGCATGTACATCGATAGCACTGGATGCAATCACACACACATCGAAGACAAACGTTTAGGAGCGTGGAACATCCCGAATAGATTATTTTGAATTTTGCCATTGATGGACCTAAAAATTACGGCTATCAGTACAGAGACGAGGAAAGGGCAACTTCATACTACATGTAAAGTTAAAGGCCGCGACCTCAACCATCGTTCGAGTCAAGTGGTAAACTTTGACGTCTTAAAAGAAGCCTTAAATTCAGGTCAAGATCAAGACTTTCGTGTCAAAACGGTCGATCCTCATAAGATTATACGTTAATCAGATATCAAATTGTCAATCGACCTTTGGAAAAAGTGTATCAGATCGTCTAGCAGAAATGAATGAAACTTCCCGATCACAACTCGTTACCATACGTCTACGGATACACTGATCTCTTGCATAAAAATCAGAGAGTTCCAAGACATCAAGATCAATTTTAGTACAAACGTTCACCCAGAAAGATAAATTCGACACAAAAACAGTGCGATGGACTCACTGCTGACTGCAAGTTCAATGAAGTCTAATAAGATGCTGTACCCTGCGATATCAGCGACGCAACACGAACTTGCCGCTCTACTATCGAAAGTGATTCATATCGTGTGCCCATCTATGGATCTCATCTATGGATCTCATCTATGGATCTCATCCACGTACTCACAAACAACTCTGGATACAACAAGCGCAGCGAGAATCACTCACGTGGCTTCACCTGGCTATTGTGATTTTGAAAGTCTATTCCAGACGTTCAAAGGGAAATGACCTAAATATTTGGAAGGACCTACTCTCAAAACTTTTGCCAGAGCAGGATTTGTCTACTTGGAACAAGGAGAACAAGTTCAGTGTTTCAGTTGTGGTGTGAAACTTCACAAATGGAAATATAAAGATACAACTTACCTTGAACATTGCAGATGGTTTCTGTGCTGTTACTTACTTCCCTTGGTCGGTCCAGAATATAATTCTCGTGGATACATTTGAAAAGGAGAGGATTTGTAGTTTACCTTTGTAGCTAAGAGAATAAATTTACAAGGAGTTTGTGTAGATTCTCGATTTTAAAACTATTGCTATTTTCATAGTATAAGAAGATTGATTCTTGGGGAAAGACTATGACAGGCACAAAACTCTACGTGGATATAAGGCTTTCAATGCCACGACTTCTGTCATCAGTGTTACACTAAATTCCATGGGATGAAGTCACTGACACAGTTCAAGACTTAGTGGATTTCCAAGAACTTTTAAAAAGAACTGATTCCACAAGATGAGATGATTCCTTTGAATTTTGGACGATGTGTTGTGTGTGTGTGTGTGTCTGTGTGTGTGTGTCTGTGTGTGTGTCTGTCTGTCTGTGTGTGTGTCTGTCTGTCTGTGTGTGTTGGTGACTGCATTTCTTGGATTTCGTTAACCGGCAGATTCTTTGTGTCAAATGTATGAACAGTGTATGCAAAGACATGACAGCCAAACTTGTGTCTGTGCACGAAAAACTCATTGTGTTAAAAGTGCTACGAATAGTGATGAATACGAGTTGTGTACTCCCGTGTGAAGAAGTCATTCGACCCTCTTTATCTACTCTTCATACTTACCAAGACGTGCGTATGGCTAGTTGGATACACCAACACATTTACTACTGGAAGGATGTACGTGACTGAAAAAGTGATGCATTCGACGCTTGGAAACAAGAAGTGGCTGACTATGCCAAGAACGTCGTATGTGACTGATGAAAGAAAGAAAACGTGAACTTTGTTTTTTTTAATGTGAATATATTTTGCTGTACCATGAAAAAAATTAAACATGTATAAATGTATAAAATGTCCATTGTAATTTATGGAATCTTAGAATTCCACGCACAACTCAAGAGTTTTGGCTGCATCTTCAGTTCTCAAAGTGATTGACGAAAGGTCAGATTGTTCCTTTAACATGTTCATTGCTGAACCTAATGGTTCAGGCAAAACCGCATTTGTCAAACGTGTGATCGAACACAAATCACATTTGTTAGATCGTCCTCCATAACGTATTGTGTGGTGTTACAAAGAGTGGCAATCGGCTTTAACATTACTACAAGAAAGTCAAGGAGAATCTATTTCATTTGTAAAAGGAATTCCTCGCGAAGACGATGGGATCGTGTCCTACTCTAGGCAAACACATCTTGTGATCTTCGACGACATGTAAGTAGAAAACGAAGAAGAAATGAAACTTTGGATTACATGAAAAGGACATCATCGTAATGTCAGTATTAATCACATTACTTTAATTTTATTTCAAGAAAGTAAAGCGTATTATACCATCAGTCTCAATGTTCATTATGTGGTGTTCTTTAAAATTTCCCTTATCAGAGTTTATCTCTCCAAGAACTCCAAACACAACAACAACCACTGTGGGTGTGATGTGGAGAACGTGTTCGTACAAATTAAGTCGTCTTTTTCTGACAAATCTTTGTGATGTATTGTGTTATTGGAGCAGCGATTGGAAATTCGAGGTTGCAACAAGGAGATAAACAACTGTGGACTATTGTACTCAACAGTTGCATTTGCTATCTTCTTCCCAATCAATCGTTGAAATATACCGACAATAACAACAACGGTAACCACGCCAACACCAGTCACAACTCCTCTTCCAAAAACAGCAGCAATCTTCTGGAATCCACCTTGGAAAATTATCCTTCGACATTGAGTAACTCCTCGGATAAAAGAACCATCGAACTAAGAATAATACATTGTATTTAACATTACCCAGTGACAGTTCTATGGATGCGTTTCCCAACAACAAATTATGTTGTTTCACAACCTAATTACCTCAGTCCATACAATTGGTGCACGAAGCTAACTAGGAAGTGACTTTATTAGAAATCATTCATCCCACATAAGTCTGGAATATTTTCGAGGATTAAACCACTTTTGTCGTAAAAATACTCAACGAAAAAGTTCAAGAACACCTGGACAAATATGATCGTAGCTATTATTATAATAAACCAAAAAGCAGCACCAGCGAATTTCCGATTTAATATCTATACTGTCAAAATCTTTGCAGGATAATATTTTAATCCCCGACACGTCGTAACGATTTTGGCTATTTTCAAGGATCATTTTGGCAAGACACTGGATAAAACTCACCCAAGTGTACCGATCGAGTACCATCTACCTTCTCGTCGTCTCAAAATGGATTTTTTACGGAAAAACGCTGTTCCAGTTTGTTTGCTATTCTGGATGGAAATACATCTGTCGCTTCTGTCAAAGACATCGACAACAACGACCGATTCTACACAGGTATATTCGCTACCCTATCGAATTGAACGAAGGACTGAATTTAGTATTAATGTACTCTAATATCGTCAAGGAATACGTAGTGGGAAATAAACTGGATTCTTCCATAGCTGCTTACGATGAAGAGGAAATGAGTTTCACGTTCAGAGAGAATTCGTACATCTTTATTATCTTCCTGTCAGTAAATTGCATTTTGACAGTGTGAATATTAGTATAAAAGGAGATCTTGGACAAAATATTATATTTTCTGAAGGAAAAGTCACCGTGAAACTATATTTATTATCGAAAAAGGTTATAGACTGAATCAATAAGAGAGGATGAGTGATAGCAACTGCGGCAGCAAGCGCCAGAGCTTCCCCTAGTTCCGGAGGTGGAAAATTGGGAGTTGGAGGCATATGAGCCTAATTTTAGACTCTCTGTCTTCGTCAGTATAACAACTGACTTGGACCAGATGTGCTCTTGCTGCCAAGCCCGACCTGGGAGGTACAGTTGTCCTGAATATCGATAACATTTACGATCCAGGATAACAACCAATGGTCCTTTTCAGGGCTACCCAATTCTCTAGAAAAGATATACTACTCAATCAATACCAATCTGTGTGTGATATTATATAAGTATGTTGGTAAGTATGGTCTGTAAAAACTCCCACACTTTTCATCAGGGATGTTTGTGTGTATGTGTGATCATTCCTATCTTTGTGTGTGGTAGCATGTTTGTGTGTACGTGTGTATAATATGTATGTTAGCACTCTTACCTTCTTTTGTGTCATAGTGTGTGATTTAATCCCCTCCCTTTTACACCCTACTCTTTTCTTTGGTTTATAGGTGTGGGTATTGGTCACACCAACCGGGTGTTGGATAGTAAGTGTGGGTATTGGATAGTAGATGAGTAGGTGTTGGTCACTCCAAACGGCGTGCTGATGGTATAGTGTGGGGTGCTGGATAGTATATAACTAGGTGTTGGTCAAATGTTGGACTAATGTTAAATTCCCATTAGACCACATAGAGACCCATTTGACATAGTTTATGGGGTATAATGGAATATTAACTTTGATAAAGGCGTAATGTTAATTTCCCGTTAGACCGCATAGAGGTCCACCTGGGATAATGTTAATTCTCGTTAGACCCTATATCGACCCTCTATACTACTAACAACAGTTTATTTTGACCAAGAACTATAAATATGCAGAAAAGATTTTAAATTGTGTCAATAATTTCTCACCGACAAGTCAAAATGTTCACGCGTTTTCGACAAAGCTACGACAAGTAATTGACGTAAATTTATATATGCTACTTTGTACAACATTATTGTATTTCTTACACAACATGGTTTTGGAAATAAAGTCTTCTTTAACACAGAAAGATGTGATAAATTCACCTAAACCCACAATAAAACTGCTAAAATAACATACCCAACTGTGACACACCGTATTTGCCTCAAAAGGTAGTACAATGTTTAGCTAAAAAGACGAGAAAGTTTGCAGCTTGTTTACTTTAATTTTGTTTAAAAGCTGTGGTGTAGTAACTAGGATTAGATATTTGAAGATACATGCATTCTAAGACATGTTAACAAGTGCAATGCAATTTTTTTGTCACAGGTACAGTACTGAAACATACTAGTTATTCCCCTGCTTTGGAAGAATGTGCAGGAATTTATTATTGCATGACTTAAATTTATAAACTATTGAATTAGAAGAATCCAGAAAATTTATATATATATATATATATATATATATATATATATATATATATATATATATATATATATATATATATATATATATATATATAATCCTCAGTCAGCAGGAAAATGCTTAGAGAACCACAAAGGTTACAAATGTGAAAATGTACCTTTAATTTAGGATTTGGGATACGTTTTAATCACGCAAGATGTCTTGACGTGCAAGAATGTTACAAGAGTTTGCGTATCAAAGTAGACAAGTTAAATTCCAGAAACTTCAAATTTAGAATATCATTACTTATAAACTGAATCAAATCATATAGTAAATGAGTTGGAAGACAGCTGACTTTGAGAGGAATGACAGCGTGTCTTAAGACTGAATCAAAACATATAGTAAATGAGTTGGAAGACAGATGACTTTGAGTGAAATGACAGCGTGTCTTAAGTCTGAATCAAAACATATAGTAAATGAGTCAATGACTTTGTATTTATCTGCCTATGCAAAGAGAATGCATCGATGTAGAATCATACATTTCTTTCAGACGTGGTTTCTTTAAAATATTGTCATGTTTGGACCAAGTTACAATTTAAGATTTAATAGATAAGAAACTCTTCCTAGTTGTCCAAATATGTCGTTAAGTTCAAATCTAGACTGAAGATATCCGATTGGTCATAATTAAAGTTTACCTTATTAGATTGCTGTATTCCAGAGTTTAAGTCCAGACTTAACATCTTTGGGCTAAATCCAAACCAGACCGTATTTTATAATGTAATAAATAAATCCTTTTAGTCCCATTACATTTTTCTTTAGTTGCATTTTAACGTTCTTTTTTATGTAAAAGCGGCTTACCCATGTGATTGAAACCAATGAAACTATTAGTGAATGAATTTATTCAATCTTTTCAAATTCTTTGAACACTATTATTTAGTTCAGTTAACAATTCTTTCTTTAAAGTCCGGAGTAAAAGAGAATGTATTTACTAAGTACTGCTTTAGATGTATTTCGGACATGAAACGAATGCAAAAATCGATCTGTAAGATATCAACATACAGTGAATTATCCATTATGTGTATGAGAGCATCTTGCTGGATCAAAGAAAGAGCATTATACAACGAGATGTATTCAGAGAAACGTATCCTAAAGGGGAATTCGGTCACCAGATATAATGCAAGGCTTAGATAGGCATGAAATGACGATATAATGCAGAACAGTATTCAACAACACAAAAAGCGTGAGGACAGATGAAATGGAACAGTATTCAACAACACAAAAAGCTTGAGGACAGATGAAATAGAACAGTAATACATCTGCATATGACGGGGTCTTCTTTTGATGACATCTCGACGTTTGATCTTTCGTTATTTTGAATTCAGTGTACGTAAAGGATGATCTAATCAGTAATGTCATAGTTTTATTTAGCTCTATTTAAATAATATATGTTGCTGAACCAATACAAACTCATGCAAGGCGTGGCCATTTTGATAGGAGAGAAGTTCCCCATCTAGTCCCATGCTCTCCAATAATTTACGTCCGGGCTAGCATAAAAGCATTCACCTTCTCCATTCGCCAACCGCGTCCAACGATTTAATTAAGTTCTCTTTCATTGTCGTAATATTGATTAGCGGTAGGCGATTTCCTGGAAGGCACCTTGGTTGTCTATGCAATTACTAAAACTAAGATAAACACAATAATACAGGAATACCATTGAAAAGATGGTCTGACTAAGAGGTTATACAGAACTTGTATGATCTCGAATTCAAACTCAAAATAAATAAATTAATTAAAACCCCGTGTAAAAATACATGAATTTATATTTTAAAAAATTGCCAAATTAAAAGGTACTCTGACATTATTCTGTTGACTTGACGATTCTAGCTCTAATAAAACAAATTATTTATAGTAAAGTTTTTTGTTTGTTTGATGCACTATCTCATGCAACAAATTTTTATAACCTTCTCACGTGGTTTTCATACAAGCAACAAAGTTCGTCAGCGAACGTCATATATCATTACAGTTTCTGCTTTAATAACAAAGCGAGTTGTATTGTTAAGAAATTCTATTTGGTTTAAATTTGAAATTACCGGGACTAAAGAGGACATCAATGATACAAGTCTGATTTGTATCACTTGGCCCCATGATTCTTTTCCCAGAATATGTAACATTAAAATATATTAATGTGAGGAATGCATCTCTCAATTACATGTGTTACAAAACAACAACAACAACAACAAAGGGATGCCATAGACGTGTGTCCAAAAGATATCTAAGTTCTAGGTTTCCGATTTCTATGGATTATTTACGTGGTATAACATACATTATAAGGAAGCCCCAAGAGTTCCAACTAGTGTCATCATTTATGTGCAAAGGTTGAATAGGTATTTCTTCTCCCTTTTAAAATAATGTGGTCATGAGGTTAGAATGAAAACGTTTATGTTTTGTCAAAGAATGGACAATTGATAATAATTTTACAGAAAATTAATAGAAAGTTTCAAGTATTTTCACCGCAATATCACAATTAAAGAAATGAAAAACTCAAATACAAGGTATGCATTTATTCAATTTGTTCTGAAAATTTAATACCTCAGTCTTATGAATTTCAGTTTGATCTTTGCAACATAAGACTTCAGTATGAAATTGGCACATGTCTGAAGAACCTGAACTTGTGTCGTGTCTCGGCTTTCAAACCAGACAACTAATATGCGGCGACATACGGGGAAAAATGCAATGAAGGTCAGTATTGGCTGTCAATTGCCAGTGACTGACCAATCAAATGTCACTTCATGTTAATAAATAAGACTTAAGAGTTTGAGAGGTCAGCTAGTGTGGCTATAAGTAGATGTTTAACTGTTTGAGAGGTCAGATAGTGTAGCAATAAGTAGATGTTGGCTTGAGTGTTTATGTCAGAGATATGCCGGATGCTATATGGAAAACATTTTTAATTGTTTATGCATGCAATCCCCGTGATACTTTCTTCAGTGCAATAAATGAATCCACTCAGGGTATAAATCGGTCTTTGTATGTGAGAGACTGTATCACGACGGTAACTCAAAGTATTCCTAGCGGGCAACGACAGAGTTAAAAACAAAACAAAAACTTTCCTGAAATAAGACTTCGCATCTGAGCAGAAGTCTAACATCCACCGATAGCTAAAATTGTCCAACAAAGCATCATATCATCATGTTTTATTTTATTTATTTATTTATTTATTTATTTATTTATTTATTTATTTTAATATCTTAAAAGTACATTTAACGAAATCGGCATGTAATTGAACAGTAATTCCGACAGTTCAGAGGCGCCATGCCAGATGGTAAAAGTACCAGAACATAGTAATGGCTACAAAAGAAAATTTATTTGTAGTCCATAAAGTGGTTCGTGATAGAGTGACATTTATAGTGAATTGTGATTGTGAGGACACTTGCAGTGGATCCTAGGAATTTCGTGGTGAAAGATATAAATAAAAAAGGAACCCTTGCATTGGTTTGTAGTAAAGGGACCTTTATCGTTGATTTTGGTAACTTTTATAAAGAATCTTGGCAGAGATACCGTGATATTGGATATACACAACACTACAAACGTGTTATGTTCTGAGTAGGCAGAAATAATGAGTCTTATATGGCGTAAGAATAAGACGAGGTCCTGTGACCGAGACGTATTCGTACGTCATATTAAAAGAGTATTTTCTCCGACTCGGCAAAGACATACGAATGTGGTTTTGTATTTATTATATGCATATCTTTTATATGTACGCGGGGTTAACAGTGAGCAACAACGAGTTGTTGTGAGCACACTGCTACCTACTGATGGCAGATGAGCAGTGAGATATACAGGATGGAAGTATGTACGACCTTTATATTTTATTGTTTCTATTATTATTCCGAAGAAAGAACCTGTTGTCTTTACGTTAGATAATTATCCTCACATTTTGTGTTAGGGAATATTGTAAAAACTCAAGTCTGTCCGTCTGTTAGTCCCACCGTCTGTCTGTCTGTCTGTCCATCCGTCCGTATATCCGTTATCACATCTCCTAAACTGCTGAGTGGTAATTCACCAATCTTGTTATATAGGTTTGCCCATGTAGTGACCATTTACAAGAGGGGATGATTTATGCAATTACAGTTACATTTTTAAATTATATTTGTTTTGGCCAAATTTCGTACTATTTATATGAGGAGGATACATATTACATGTTTGGGCTGGGAGCCCCCGGGTGGCCGAGTGGTCTAAGGCTCTCGCCTTTACCGATCACTGACATCTCACCTCTGTCCGCGTGGGTTCGAGTCTCGGCTCGCAACGTGGGTATGTGAGAAAGCTTGCCAGTAGCTTCCAGTGGATCGGTGGTTCTTCCCGGTGTTTTCTAGGGTTCTTCCTCCACCAAATACACTGGCCGCCATGTATAGCCAATCATGTGCTGAAAAATGGCGTTAAACCCATAACAACCAACCAATAAGTTTGGGCTACGATCCTGGGGTCACGGTCAGGAGGGGAGCGGTTGGATCGGCTGGAGGGAGAAATCTAACAAAAGTGTGGTGATTTACCTTGGTCAGCCATGGAGTAGTTATAGTTTACAATTTCTATATTTAGTTTTGTACTTCAAAGCCAGATCTGAAATTTTACATCACAGTGGTAATAAACGCAACGCACCAAATTAGCTCAGCATGGTATATATGCATGCATTAGTCTGCGTTAAAACAGTAAATTACATATAATCATGTAATGTGTCATCAAAATAGAGTAAAATAGAAGATAATAAGCGTCTAAAAATAGAAAGAGAAAAACAGATGAATTTGTATTCATACTAATACACAATATTCATTTTCGAAAGTTAATTGGGGGGGGGGGGGGGCGGAAGGCTGAAGGTTCGCCTAGGGCGCCAAATACCCTTGTACCGGCCCTGTTTGTCATTCTGTATCACAGGCGTATAAGACAATATGCTGAAAGTCAAAGTGTAGTTGGAGTAATGCTTTGAATAATGTGCCTTGCCCAGGGACACACCAATGCAGCTGACATAGGCTGATCCGATGGTAAGATTCGAACACACATCTTTCTGGTAGGGATTTCGTTTTTTTCAGCATTGCGTTACGGCAGCTCGTCGAAGAGAAAAAAAACCTTAGACTGCTGGCAAAGCAAGAGTTTTCTCCAGGAAGTGACTTATACCTGGTACCCCAAGGACTCCTAAAGTGAAGACTCGTTCAAATCGGTCACCACAACCATCCATGGGTTCAACATTTCCTACTGTCTACTGACTATGCTTATCGGAAAGTTTGCAATCGACTGAAAAAAAGTAACATAATTTTTTGTCTCCCCTACCAGGTGGTAGCCTAAGGATCCATTTCCAAATATGTTAGCAATACAATACAAATTATATTTTTAAAAAATATTAGGATTTCTACAAGTTTGATTTAGGTTCTGTTCTACATTTTCATACTTTGCACAGGGTGTGATATTTAAAGAAAAAGAAATTTCCATGTTTTCATCACTGGTTATCCTATTTATTTAAAAAGGACCTTGTACATTTTAAGTATTGTTAAAATAACTGCTAATTACCTTTATTGTGGTGTATAATTGATTAGTGTAATTTGGGTTATAGAGTATACAGCAAGGCCTTACTTTCAGATGTGTACCGTTTAAACGATTACTAGCTCCACTTGGTCTTTTTCACTTCCTAGACTTATACGTAATTTGGAAAACAAAACTAGCCGATAACTTGTTCTTAAAGTTTTTTAAAATATATTTTATAATTCATTTATTGCACTTTTATAATTTAGTATTATCAATTCTGCTAAAATTATATTCCCTATTTAATAACTGCTAAACTTTGCGTACATTGCCCTGGTTCAAGTTCGTTTCTCGTGCACATTGCAGCAGCCATTTCGATCAACTGTCTGCTTTAGCAGAGTATTGTTTCCTCCAATACTACCTGTAAAGTAACTCCAGTCACAGTACATGAAAGAAGCACAGAGGTATGCCAATATTCTATCCAATGTGCATGCTGCAAATGCGCACAACTTCACTTTATACCCCTTCCGCTTTCAGAAGTACATAATAACTATAGAGTGAAACCTTAAGAATATAGACGTACAAACGTCAGTGAAACACCAAAACGTTTTAAATTTATGTGTGCGATGCGGAAATACGGAAAATCCTGTTTTGAAGTCACAGATGAAATTGGTATCGCACATAGATTTTTAAAATTTTTATTATTTTAAGAACATGGGCACTATTACATATACATTATTTACACGTACATACAAGCATCAGTTTTTCACACTTCAAAAGTGCACAAGATCACATCGAATTGTGGAGTGCTTCATTCTTTGCACGTCATAATAATGCTTACGACTCTAGAACAATTGTCTCTCTTACTTTCCTCTTCATTTATAGGACGAAGTCCAAAATCGGTAAGTCACTAGAAAGGGATAGGTAGTGTATGCTACTCATGAAGCTTGATTGTTCCAGTAGGTTGATATACGTTACCTAACCATTTCAAACAAGGTGTGAATAACAAAACATTTATTGGTCAGTATCAATAGGTAGTGAATAGTAGGCTCGTTAGCCTCGCGCTGCAGTCAATGGACAGTGACAGATCTATCAGGGTTTAAGCTTTGCCTGTTAATCACGGTGTCAAGTAGTTTCTAATGTCTTACAGCCAGTCCGATCTCTATTATGAACCACTTTACGTGACAGCAGCTAGATTCAGACCGAAGAAAATGGTTGCCCTGCTCCCTTTTATAGCGGGGCCTAGACTTTTAAACATAAATTCTCGCGTCTGAATTCCTAAGCGTCTTGGTAAATGTTAAATATGCGCAGAAATATTGCATTCAAATACTAAATACACTATGAAACGGAAAGTTCCGGTGCATTTAGGGATATAATTGAAGGACTTCGAATATTAGTTTGCATAATGCGATTACTGGTATTTTTTGATTTTGTTTAAAAATCGTATATGTTGGGAACTCCGTCCGAAATATTCTTTTGTATCGAGACATTGCATAAGCTGCTCTTGAGTGCTTGGAATTAGCTTACTCTTAATTTCATCCGTTATTGTGCTTACAGTTTGAGCACGACATAAAACATATTAGTATAGTCAGATACCAAAGGGAGGTCATTGATAACCAGTAAACAAGAAAATTTGTCCTACATTTTACCCTTGGGAAGTCCTAAAGTAACATGAAATGGATCACTTGAAACATCATTAAAGCAAATGCTTTGAGATCTGATGTTTGAATATGAGATAAACAAAGATAGTGTTAAATTTATCTTCCCGACCATTCGACGTTTGATTGAGCTGATCATTGGAATTTAACGGCTAGGGTAATGTCAGTAAGTCAAGTGAAGGGTCGGGACCTCCCGCAATGAGTACGGCGAGCGTGTTTACTAGGGCATGTGAGACCGCTGATCTTTGATGTCTTCATCGTCTTGCTGCTTATTTGACATGTGTACATATTTACAATAAAATTTCCAGGCGTCTATGTCGGTAGGCCATCCATGATTAATATGCTCGCCACCAAATGAATTTTTTTAATTGACAATTTTGACGACTGAAGTTGTTATGTTTCCTCAGTTTTATTTTTTTTTTCTGTTCCCTAAATTTATTATGATAAAAAAAAAATTCTTGAAGTCGATGAAAGCAGAGGATCTCATTGACTCATATTTTACAGCTTGTGTATCATATCTCTAAAACAATTTCGTTATAATGTCTTTAAAAATACGATAGTAATGTAAACATTACTTTTTTGATGATGACACATATCATTCACTAATAATTTTCTTTTCTGCAACAGATTTATCTTGAACACCAGGAGCGTTCAAACATTTTACTCACTGAGTTATCAAGTCTTAAGGCTTTTTAATTAAACTTCCAACATTAATTGATTACAAAACTGTTTCTCTAATTTCAACAGAGAAATAAGAATTTAAAAAAAGAATTGAATCTATTTTCTACTTTTTGTCTTTGACGCGAAAAATAAAAAATACTTCCGTGTCTGAACAATCGAAGCACAGTTAAATGGCCTCTTTGTCTGAAGAAAGATGCCATAGGATACCATTCCCAGCTGTCTTAAAAATATTCATACAGAAACCGATAGCATGATAAAATTTTTAAAAAAGAATACAGTAGAAAAAAGCAGCGATTTACTGGTGTCCTTTAGAACGTCGGGATCAGCTCATGCACATATAGTCTCCAATATGTTATTTTATATGCTTTTAAGGTGGCATATGTCATAATGCTTTGCCTCATTTTATCTCTTATGATATAGTTTCAGAATCAATGATCTTTTATGTAGGTCTACTCCCTCCATTTGGTGGACATACAATAACAAATCACCATTGTAAAAAAATACAGCATTCGCCACAGGTGATGAAAAAGAAGTGTGTATGTGTGTGCGTGTGTGTGTGTGTGTGTGTGTGTGTTTCAATATTTGATAATGAGCAAAAGGGTGTTGAGTACCAATGCTTTGTTAGCATCCGATGATCAAGAAAAGCAAAATGCGGGGTCACAATACGGACATGAATGATTAAACTTCCGTGGGACAGGTGGAAAACTGTAATTGTCTACTTGTATGGAATAAATGATAGACTTATGATTTGAACAATATGTATACCTAGCAGCTGTAGAATACTGAATAATACTTGTACATGTATTCGTACTTTAGAAATAATATTTTGGTTGAACACATCTTTAACAATATCAAACGAAATAATACTATTGTTTCGGATTGATCGTACTGTCGTCTGTGCTCGTCAAATGTGAAATGTACTACTTCCGAGACTTCTGCAGCTCACTCGAGAACTATTGAGCGTTTCATATAGCAGGATTATCAAAACCCACGATTGATCACAGTTCTGGACTTGCGACGAAGAGTCTGCTTGCATGTTGCTGCTTAATTGCTACACGTGGATATACTGTTGGTTTTTTTTAAGTATAATTTTGACTGAAATGACCAGCACAGTAGGCAGACTTTGCGACTGAGCAGGCAAAGCTGTAGAGATAAGTATAGTACACTAACGCTCTCTCACCAAGGCGATAAGAATGTCTGTTTCCCTAAGCACAATTGATGGGAACACTACACTAAACTCAAATCAATATAACAAATCATTGATATAGAAGAACGTGACATTCCGATTAAGGAAAACTGGAATTACAAGCTGATGCTAAGGACAATAGGAAAGTGGCCATTCTCTTATCATGGTCGATGTCGAAGAAGGAGGTTATTGTCCTTATGATTTGAACTTGAGATATCCTGTTGAATTTTATGAAGACACATATTTTCTTTTTTATCGGCTCAGCTTTGTCTTCTATGCATCATTTGCTCAACGATGGGTTCAATAATAAAATGGATTTGACTTTCCTGTCCTATGTACAGTACGTACAATGACATCTAAGATGAAAATATCAAGATCGGTCGTGCGTACGAAAAACATGGATCCATATCAAGAAAATATTGGTATAAATTGTGGTTTAGAAAAGAATTAATCACTTATAATACATACCAATTGTTCTTCCAGTGAATATACTATTGCTGGAGAAAGAATGGTTATTTCGTGGGACAGAGCGGTTGCAGTGTCTTTTTAAAGAACAGAATTTGAAATGTTTGGTCGAGCATCAAGCTCTGTCGAAGTTTCTTCAGCAACAGTCCATATAGTGAATTTCTGAAATGTTTAGTCTTTTTGGTTGTTAGTCATTTCAACATCTGTGTTGTTGTATATAACTGTTTTAAAATTAAACCACCAGAATTTGAATATTAGTTTTAATTACAAATATATTATTGCAAAACGTTCTAGACATGACGCAGAACGCAGCACTGCTTTTACGAATAAAAAACTGTAGACGCAGATTTCAGACAAATAATAACATACCTTTTCTAGTGGTGGAGATGATTTTCAAAAGAGTGATTTGTCGTAAATCAGAGTCATGTTTTTTATATATATTTGAAGTATATATATTTGAAATTGGCTTAAGAAGTAAATTTTACAATATAATGTACAAGTTTGCATCGATATATTGGCAAATATATTATGTAAATCTGTAAACATTAGTTTTGCAGCTTGATGCAAAGTCATTATATATATATATATATATATATATATATATATATATATATATATATATATATATATATATATATATATATATGCGTTATTATTCAGCATAGGCCAAAACCGTCTTTCTATTTTTTTACTCAATCAAGAAGAGGGGCCTTGAGTTGTGAGGAGAATATTCTTTACTTAGTTATAGCTTCAAACCTTAACGTCAACGTTGCCAGGCTTGTTTGTGGGTGCAGACATTAATGTTCTGAAAGGCTGCCTTTCAAAGAACACCAAGTAGAACATTTCACTGTGAGCTGTATGTCATGCTTCAACACCTTCGTGCAAGTTTTAAAAGTATTTTCACGTGTGATGGAATTCATTTACGATACAAATCAGTTCTGCTTTTAGCTTTAATGATATCTGCTTCATAGACAACAGTCACTAGTACACCTATCTCCTATACTGAAAGGAACTAAAATTAAATCTCAGCAGCGGATGCTTTTTAATCCCCATCAGATGTTTATTTCTTTTGGTCAATACGAGGCATTTTTTTCCGAGCAAGTAAGCCATAAATTATTAATCATGCCCTTAGGAAACTATCGGATTGAATTAATTTTATTGTTCCATGAAACCAGAAAATTACTGAATAATGATATACAAATAAGTACGGTTTATCATGCCTCCACACACAATGTTTACGCTGGTGTTTTGTACATATATGCCTATCAGTCACTATTTATCCATATATGCCTATTAGTCACTATTTATTCATATATGCCTATTAGTCAACATTTATCCATATATGCCTATTAGTCACCATTTATCCTTGTACGCCTATTAGTCACCATTTATCCATATATGCCTATTAGTCACTATTTATCCATATATGCCTATTAGTCACTATTTATCCATATATGCCTATTAGTCACTATTTATCCATATATGCCTATTAGTCACTATTTATTCATATATGCCTATTAGTCAACATTTATCCATATATGCCTATTAGTCACCATTTATCCATATATGCCTATTAGTCACTATTTATCCATATATGCCTATTAGTCACCATTTATCCATATATGCCTATTAGACACTATTTATCCATATATGCCTATTAGTCACCATTTATCCATATATGCCTATTAGTCACTATTTATCAATATATGCCTATTAGACATTTTACTCACATGGTGATTGCGCAGCGGATGAAGAACCATTCATAACGGTATCGCTACAATGAACGATTACACTTTTGAGGATGAGTTTGTATTCATGATCGATTTTGATAATCAACAACCGCCATATGCATATAAATTACAGGACAACACGTATGTCATAGTGCATCGCCCTATGTTGTTGTCCAATTTCAAAGGACCGATAGAATCTTCATTGAATTTTGAATTTGTGTTTGATTTCATGTTATTTTTTAAAATAGTCATAACATCCGGGCTTGTTCTAACCATTTTATCTAAGACAAATTGTCACGAATTGTAATTTATGATTGTCATTATAATAGTTATTGGTGTACATAAAATTATGCAAGAAATTTGAAAGATTTTTGCTTTATTTTCTTGGAGTGGTGCTTTCGTAGTTATCTTTATAACCTATCTTGCGTACTTCCAATGCCGTAAGTTAATGCAGAGACGTTGGAGGGGATGAAAATCTTGCGTACTTCCAATGCCGTAAGGTAATGCACAGACGTTGGAGGGGATGAAAATCGTGCTTACTTCCACTGCCGTAAGTTAATGCACAGACGTTGGAGGGGATGAAAATCTTGCGTACTTCCAATGCTGTAAGTTAATGCACAGACGTTGGAGGGGATGAAAATCTTGCGTACTTCCAATGCTGTAAGTTGATGCACAGACGTTGGAGGGGATGAAAATCTTGCGTACTTCCAATGCCGTAAGTTAATGCACAGACGTTGGAGGGGGTGAAAATCTTGCGTACTTCCAATGCCGTAAGTTAATGCACAGACGTTTGAGGGGATGAAAATCTTGCATACTTCCAATGCCGTAAGTTAATGCACAGACGTTGGAGGGGATGAAAATCTTGCTTACTTCCACTGCCGTAAGTTAATGCACAGACGTTGGAGGGGATGAAAATACAAAATTGCAGCAGAGACTATAGTTAGATTAGTACGATAGGAAAACTCATTGGCCATTTGTATAGACCAGAAAATAAATCAGGCTACTTGGTGTATAGACCAGAAAATAAATTAGGCTACTTGATGTATAGACCAGAAAGAAATCAGGCTACTTGATGTATAGACAAGAAAATAAATCAGGCTACTTGATCCACTTAATTTGGAATTTGATATTATAACTTTTGTATTTGCTTCTTTACTTGACACTATCCAAAGCAAAACATATTCAACACATTTGAGAAAATCCAAAGTAAAACATATTCAACACACTTTAGATATTACAAAGTAAAACATATTTAACACACTTTAAATAATCCAAAGTAACACATATTCAACACACTTTAGATAATCCAAAGTAACACATATTCAACACACACTTTAGATAATCCAAAGTAAAACATATTCAACACACTTTAGATAATCCAAAGTAAGACATATTCAACACACTTTAGATAATCCAAAGTAACACATATTCAACACACACTTTAGATAATCCAAAGTAAAACATATTCAACACACTTTAGATAATCCAAAGTAACACATATTCAACACACTTTAGATAATCCAAAGCAAAATATATTCAACACACTTTAGTTAATCCAAAGTAACACATATTCAACACGCTTTAGATAATCCAAAGTAAAACATATTCAATACACATTAGATAATCCAAAGTAAAACATATTCAATATATTTTAGATAATCCAAAGTAAGACATATTCAACACACACTTTAGATAATTCAAAGTAAAACATATTCAACACACTTTAGATAATCCAAAGTAAAACATATTCAACACACTCTAGATAATCCAAAGTAACACATATTCAACACACTTTAGATAATTCAAAGTAAAATATTTTGAACACACTTTAGATAATCCAAAGTAATACATATTCAACACACTTTAGATAATCCAAAGTAACACATATTCAACACACTTTAGATAATCCAAGGTAACACATATTCAACGCACTTTAGATAATCTAAATCCAGCTTAAACAATTCGTTTGCTATCGCCAGTTTCATCTTTTGCGATTCAAGTTGTTAAACTTGAGATCCAACTTTAATTTTCAAAGGTCTGCCAAGAGCGGTTAAAGACAACTCTTGCACGCTTTCTGTTGCTGCGTAGTCTTTGTTGAACATTAAAGATAAATCATCTTCTCATCTTGAGTGTAATTGTGTGTCTTGTAATAAATATCCCAATTTTCCTCCAAAACAGTTGGAATACCTTAAGGAAAGATAGGCTGAGTAGAGTAATATATAACCAGTTAGATCAGTAAATATCGTTGCCTTATATATGGTTTGATCAGGTATTACTTCCCTATCTTGGAATGCATTTGGTATATGATCCATGTTAAACTCCTTAAAATAGGGGGGAAAAAGATTCGTGAATCAAAACCATAAGCGCTTGCCACTGTAGTTGCAAAAATTATTGGCGTTAGTTGTAGAATTTATTCTGAATCTGCCTTTTAAAGATAGTCTTATAAATAATGGTGGAAACTGGGAAAGATGTTCAGTTAAACACACACGAAAATGTCCTTACTGGCTAAACTAAATCATTTTGAATGTGGATTCTAACTCTTTTGATAGATTTATATACACTTACCCCCCTCCACACACACACACACACACACACACACACACACACAAGAAGAAAATCAATAAATAAATAAAAATGCATCATTTTGGAAAATACAATTCTTCTACCAAATTGAATTTGTTGTAAAAAAATGTATATGTTTCAATGGTCCACTTACCTCTAAGAAGAAAACTTTGACATCTCGAACAGTCCAGAAAAAAAACTTTTGCTGTTCCCTTTGTGAAAGTACCTAGTATGAACAAAGAGTTTGGATTTTAAAAGAGTGATACGTTTCATTTTGGGCTCAGTAATAGATGTAATCAAAGTGGAAAATATAGTGGTACACTGACGCACTTTTATTCCACGTGTTTGGTTAAAAAAAAAAGATTTGCTAAAACTGCATATGAAGGTGATCTGTTTCCCACATTAACAGAAATGGCAGAGACACAACTTAAATTGCTAAGAGTCTCTAAAAGAGAATGTCCGTTACTATCAGACAACCAATACAAGTCTCTGAGAATATCGAGATTCCAACAATAGACGTAAGTAAATGAGACGCTTGATAACTGTGGCGGTCCTACCCTCGTTACAAGGTGTCCGCTTTATTTGATTGGTTATCGTTAACTAGAGGATGATCGACCTCGGTGTTATTGCCCGGATCGAGTAAATAATAATATAAATTATGAAATTTATAGATGGAATAAATAGAGATCTGAGTAGATATAGAGAACAGAATAACACGAGCCCCCGTACATGAAAGATAACAATTTAATCAATTACATAAAACAAACTGAGATAGTACATTACATTAGGAAGATACACTTATTTTTGAAATAAATCATTTACTGAATTTCAACACAAATATACTTATGCAAATAGCCGATCTGTTTAAACGATAGAATTAGTTCATCATAGAATCGAGTGTACAATCGAAGTCATTGCCCCTGCATAACAGCATAACCTGGTTAACGCTGGACCCTCCAAATTCACCGTTGCTGTTCTCTTTGTTCTTTCGCCTTTTTCCCCTCCGCACTCTCTCTATCTCGCCTCTGTCGGCCCTCAACTTTGTGTGGGTAGTTGGATACGTGGATATGTAAGTAGGTGGATATGTAAATATGTGGATACGTAGGTACGTGAACGGAGCTATTTCCCCTTTCAAAATAAACAGAGAAGCAACCTAAATAATCTGTCAAATATCCTTCCGGGAGTAGAGCATTACTCCACTCTCGTTACGTCAGATATCGTCCTATCGTAATTCAAACAGATACCAAAGGCTATCTGGTCAGGGCAAATTGGACAGACCATAAACAAACCTAGTTTCAGAAGATTAATGTATTTTCTAACGGCTATTTCATCACTGACTCAATCTTACAACACACGAGGCATAACAGTTTCAGTTCACGTCTTAATTATACAAATAAATCAATGAAATTCACTCCATGGCTTAACTACATTAATTCCAGTGAATACTCAAGTCTTAATCATACATGAAATCATCTAAGACAACTTGTATCAAATACAGTAATGCATGAAATTCTTAGAATACATTATTTCTATAACAATCAAGACGATAAATTCAAACAATTCGTCAAACTCATATAAAGAAGATTATTGTACGAGTTCAGACAAATGAACTCAAACAAATAGTTATACTCATATCAAGAAAATTGATCTACGAATTTAAACAAATAAATTCATGCAAATATAAACAAATAGATTCAAGCAAATAATTATATTGGTATCAAACGAATTACATGAGATTGGTGCAAATACCTTGTGCTTTCAAGCCTTGCTCGCTTCTACCGCCAGAATTGTGTCCGTCAACTTTCCAGACATCCGTCCCTTGAATAATTGGTTTTACGGGAGAACTTCTTCTAAATTCTATCTCGGAGTCAAATCTATTTCTCTTGCAGAAAAAACTTAGACTGATTAAATTTTGCGATGGGTCATATTAAAACCAGGAAATTTCGTGTGGGAAACACGCCATTTATTTAGCGTAGCCAATCAGATTAAACGGATCTACCGCCTTTTATAAATATGCGACAATTCGGTCAGCGTAACCTTCTAGATTTCGCGCTATTTAAGTAACTGCCTGATTCTGGACAATCTCAACTCTGACATTTTCGATACCAAGATCGAAGTTAACCTTTTCCTTCCAATCTGTCTGACCGTTAAATAAACGAATGCTTAATTAAGAATCAATTTCGACCCTCAACAGGAACATTGAAACCCTCGCAGTCCAGCGATTCCATACGGTACCTTTCCTCATAAATCTAATTAATTGTTCTCTGTCAACTAAAATGTGCTCTACAGAAATCGACAGAAATTTGCAACATTACAATAATCAAGTATCAGGGGCAGAAAACATTATAGATTGGTACTACAAAACATTAAAAGTGGAGAACTTCCGCTTGCAGTGAAAAGATTATTCACTCTCACTACTCATGAGAAAAGAAAATTAAGGGGCTAGGTAAATGCTCTGAAGTTGTCAAATCACGCACAGAATTAAGGGGCTAGCTAATGCTATGAAGTTGTCAAATCACACACATAATTAAGGGGCAGGGTAAATGCTGTGAAGTTGTCTAATCACACACATAATTAAGGGGCTAAGTAAATGCTGTGAAGTTGTCAAATCACACACAGAATTAAGGGGCTAGGTAAATGCTATGAAGTTGTCAAATCACACACATAATTAAGGGGCTAGGTAAATGCTGTGAAAGTGTCTAATCACACACAGAATTAAGGGGCTAAGTAAATGCTGTGAAGTTGTCTAATCACACACAGAATTAAGGGGCTAGGTAAATGCTATGAAGATCTCAATCACACACATAATTAAGGGGCTAGTTAAATGCTGTGAAGTTGTCAAATCACACACAGAATTAAGAGGCTAGGTAAATGCTCTGAAGTTGTCAAATCACACACAGAATTAAGGGGCTAGGTAAATGCTATGAAGTTGTCAAATCACACATAGAATTAAGGGGCTAGGTAAATACTGTGAAAGTGTCTAATCACACACAGAGTTCATGAGCTTTGATGATGAAATGTGTGAAAAACTTATTTAAGAGCTAAAAAATGATATCATTAAAGACAAAACAGAAGCAGAAAGAAAATATTCCATCTATCAATTCAAATGTGAGGGAAAAATATTACCATTAGGTGAAAGACTGAAACAACTGTTCAAAGAAAAGGGTGTAACAATAGTAGCAATTATTAGAGCGATTGCAGTGATTGTATGAACCATTGCTCTGTCCATTGCACATTTGGTAAGAAGTGTTTTTTCCTACTTTCCTAGCCTCTTCCTACTTCCAAACTCATTCTACTCCATCTTTTCCTCCTACAGCTACCTTACCCACTGGAAATACACCTACTCTCTCGACTCCACCTACTCCGCGTGAATTATTTTTAACAAAAAAGGCCTGAAAAGTTTACCCGACTATTTTTTTGAGCTATCCGAGAGAGCCAGTGTGACAGTCTGGATTCCTAGGCGTGCTTGACAACTTGTTTATTTCCTCGCTGAACACGTTTTGTTACTTGTCCTGACTAAACACATTTTGTTACTTGTCCTGGCTGAACACTTTTTATTACTTGTCCTGGCTGAACATGCTTTGTTATTTGTCCTGGCTGAACACGTTTTGTTACTTGTCCTGGGTGAATACGTTTTGTTACTTGTCCTGGCTTGAAGTAGACAAGGAGTCTCTAGGGTTGAATCCATGGTGGAGGCCCAGGGGAAGAAGCCCCCGAAAGCTTTTGCATTTTAAGCATTTCCAGGGCATAATTTTAATCATCTAACTGTAAAGAAAACCTACTCCAAGAAACGTTCCGGGTGTCTTGCGCTCTCATATATATTTTTTATATTTTTGGAAGGTGTGTGGGCTTTCTGCGCACAGCTTCCCCCCCCTCCCCCCCCCCCACCTCTCTTCCCTGCCGAATCCGGTCTTCCCTTGTAGCATTTGCTCAACGATGTGCTGAATGTAAGATAGATTTGACTTTCCTACTGTATGTAAAGCGCTTGCGATGACATGAAAGATGACAATATTAAGATCGGTCATGAGTACGAAAAGCAGTTAGCTATATCAAGAACATATCGGTATAAATTGTGGTTTAGAAAAGAATTATTCACTATTGATACATGCCAATTATCCTTCCAGCTAATATCCTATTGCTGAAGAAGGAATGACTGTTATGTGGGACAGAGAAGTTACAGTGTCTTATTAAAGAACAGAGCATGAAATGTTTTTGTCCAGCATCAAACACTATCGAAATTTCTTGAGCTACCGTCCTTTGTCCTCAATGTCTAAAATGTCTAAATTTGTAAGATATACACTAACATTAATAACATTTAGCTTTAGAGTTCTTCTGCATCTATCTATATTCGAATTCTTACGTAAAAAAATCAATTTATGCAACATACATTTTTAGTTTTTTTTTCTTCTCACAACTGTGCACTTCTATATAATTGTTTCAAATAAAACTTAAGCTCTTGGAGATTATGTTTAGTTGAAAACATAATTGTAATGACGACAGGTGGCTCAGAATTACCCATCAAGTGGCTTGTATCATATTTTGCATTAGTTTGGGTCGATATATCTGCAAATATATTATCTCAACTCTAAACATTAGATTTGCAGCTTTATGCATAAATCATCATCATCATCATCATCATCATCATCATCATCATCATCATCATCATCATCAACAACAACAACAATAACAACATCTTCCTTCTCCTTCTCATTATAATAATAATAATAATAATAATAATAATAATAATAATAATTATTATTATTATTATTATTATTATTATTATTATTCACAAGATAAACACATTTAACCCAACGAAAAGATGAACAAGAAATATGGACAATTAGAACATTTTGCGCAAATGATATCCGCACGACTATGTCCTGAAAATAACGTTCAATAGCAATTTTCAGTTTCCCTACAATGATAATAAGTATTAAGGTGGTGAATAACAATGAAACTCGATCTCTATGCAATATTGTCCCTACCAGACTCAACACACAATAGACTGCATTAACACTGTCAATAATTTCAATGTCTATTGGACAACTGACTTATCCGTCTTCTCGTGCATGCATTGAGAGGCCAGAGATTCATTACAAATTTCTTTACAGCAGTTTCTACTTCATGTGGAGCTCTTCTAAATATTATTCCTAAATTAATACATTTTGTACTATTTGTTGTATCTTGCTCGGAAAAAATTCCAATTAAACTAGGTCTATATTTACAATAATGCGTCATTATTCACTTTTCATTTATTCATTTTTTACTCAGTTGAGAAGAGCGGTCTTGTGTTGTTAGGAAACTATTTTACTTAGTTACGATAGATTGAAAACATCAAGCCAACCTAACTTCATTGTTAGGCTTTATTTGTGGTGCAGCCATTAAATTCTGAAGGCTGCTTCTATAAGGGCACGAAGCAGAACAGGGCAGTGTGACCGTTATATCATGCTTCTTTGCTTTCGTCAAAGTGTCAATAGTGTGGTCATGTGTAATTTTATTATTTGCAAAAAAATCTTAAATGACATCCGCTTCATCGAAAACAGAACAGTCACTGGTACACTTGTCTTTTACACTGAACATATGAGCACAATTCACACAAAATACCAATACCTCAATTTCATCCATAATACATTCTCGATGATTGAAGCAATTTCAATAAATTAAATGTCCGTTTCGAAAGGCAGGATCGAGCATTCAGCTCTGTTGAACGGATAACGCGATCTTAAAACAAATGTTCCTTAAGTGCTGCTATATATTTTTGTATTGGTCGATCATAACACTTTTTCCACGATTCCAGCATGTTCAATGCGTTTTCTTTATTGACTTTGCAGCTGTCTTACTTTACTAATGATTGGGGAAATAAAAAAATCAATATGACAAATCTTATTGGATTGCAAACATATTTTCCGTAGCTTTATTTTCGGGAAAACCTATTACAAAGAATAATCAGCCGATTAAACAATGATTTTGTCCTTAAATGAACATTCCAACTGAAGGTTCTTTAATTACTATATGGGTGTTACGACTCTATGGTCTAAGAAAAATGTAACAGAAAGAAAGTGAAACCAACAAATCAAGTAAAAAATCAACAAACAATTTATTACTAGATAATTAAAACGAAAAATCAAAAAGTCACTTACAGTAATGTGTTTTGAAATCCTAATAATCCAATAAGAATGATTGTTCTAATCACAAGTCCTAAATATAGAATGTTTAGAATTCACGGCTGTGTCCTTGAATGTTATTATGTGCCAATGGTCTCCAAAGTCATGATGTACTAAAACTCTTGATGTGCTGATGTCAAAATGAAGTATTCCAAAATCTCTGAATAAGTTCACATAAATTCCAAAATCATCAATTAAAAATCCAAAATCCAAAAGTTTATGAGCACTGTTATAATCCAATGAATATTTAAAATAATTCCTCTCTTAGAATTTGGAATGAATTTTCACAACTGTAATAGCTCTTTACAAGACTGATGGTAATGTCAAAACTGAATAAATGTCCACCAAACATGGCATATATAAAGATTGGTCACATGACAGAATGTTCTAGAATGTGTGTCATCTTAATGGAATTTTACTCGTAAACAAAAATCAACCTTGACCTTCAAATTGAGAAAACATTATATTGATCAAAACAACCTAATTCAAGGACACTAGTTAAACATGTTTTTCCTGATAACATTAAGATTTAAGCAAATATTAAAGTGAAGAAACATTTATAATTTCCTAAAATATTTATAATATTATATAAACATCATACATAACACCTCCCCTCATAAAGAAAAAGAAAGATTTATATAATAAAGCTTTCTTTTGAATATACATCTAATACTACAATAACCAAAAATACATAAGAACATGTTTTATGATACTGGACTTAATTACATCAAGCAATATTACATTTCTAGGCACGTGAGAGTGCATCTGCAATCACATTGTCTTTTCCCCTGATGTGTTTGATGTCAATGTTATATTCCTGCAATATCAAACTCCGTCTCAACAATCTCCGATTTTTATCTTTCATTTTGTTGATGAAAGTAAGGGGATTGTGATCACTGTACACAATAATTGGAGAAAGAGCTGAGGTAACATACACTTCAAAATGCTGTAAAGCCAATATCAAAGCCAAACATTCCTTCTCAATTGTGGAATAATTTTTCTGGTGCTTGTTTAGTTTTTTAGAAAAATAACACACAGGGTGATCCACACCACTTTTGTCTTCCTGAATCAATACTCCACCAACCCCTACATCACTTGCATCAACAGATAATTTAAATGATTGGCTGAAATTTGGTGCAGAAAGAACTGGTGCATTCTTAAGCATGGCATTTAACTTGTCAAAAGATTCCTGACACTTGTCAGACCAAAAAAATTGGGTTTTCTTACTCAATAAACTTGTCAAAGGTTCAGCAATTTTGGAAAAATTGGAACAAAATTTCCGATAATATCCAGCCATACCTAGAAATCGCATCAGTTGCTTTTTACAAATTGGAACTTGAAATTCAGAGATAGCTTTGACCTTAGCTTCTATAGGTTTAACTTGACCTTGTCCCACAATATGTCCTAAAAATGTGACACAAGCATGGCAAAACTCACTTTTGCTCAAATTAATTGTCAGATTCGCATCACTGAGTCGATCAAAGAATTTTCGAATGGTTTCCAAATGATCTTCCCAGGTGTTGTTGTAGATAATGACGTCATCGATATAAGCGTCACAATTATCAAGACCAAATGTTATCATGTTCATCAGACATTGAAACGTTGCAGGCGAATTTTTCATTCCAAACGGCATGACTTTATATTGATAAAGTCCATCTGGAGTTACAAATGTTGAAATTTCTTTTGCCCTTTCCGTCAGTGGAATTTGCCAGAATCCTTTTAAAAGGTCAAACTTGGTGACATATTCCGCATTTCCAATTTTATCAATGCAATCGTCCATTCTTGGGATTGGAAATGAATCAGTTTTGGTGACACTGTTGACTTTTCTATAGTCAGTACACATACGGAATGTATTATCTGGCTTGGGAACAAGAATACATGGTGAACTCCAGTTACTTTTACTTGGTTCTATGAAATCATTCTCCAGTAAATACTGAATTTCTTTCTTCAGATAGTTCTGTTTGAGAGGATTCATCCTATAAGGATGCTGTTTCACAGGCGCAGAATCTACAATGTCAACGTCATGATAAATTTTACTTGTTCGTGTTGGAACATCAGGAAACAAGTGCTCATAGTCATGTAATAGCTGTTTTAGTTCATTTCTTTCCTGTTGTTGTAGATGTGAAAGTTTCTGGTCCAGGTTGTTCAATATTTCTGAATTCCGAAGATTGGTTATACCAGAGTCACTATAGTCTGATTGTACTCCATCGTTGATATCTCACTGTGTGGGACATGTACAACTAAATTAACTGAATAATTAGCTGGGCTATCTCTGTCAAAATATTCCTTTAACATATTTATATGACAAAGTTGTTTCTGTTTCCGTCTCCCAGGAGTGTTAATGATATAATTTAAGTCATTTACTTTCTTTTCAACGGTATAAGGACCATAAAATTTAGCCTGAAGAGGATTCTGAGGTATGGGAAAGAGAGCCAGAACTTTGTCACCAGGTTTAAAACTCCTTTCCTGTGAATTTCTGTCATACCTTAATTTCATTTTTGACTGGATATTGTGAAGATTAGTTCTTGCTACTTCACAGGCCTTTGACAACTTGTATTTGAAATCAGAAACATAATCAAGAAGATTAATCTTTGAGTCTTCATCTGAAAGAAGTTTCTCTTTCAATAATTTCAATGGTCCACGGACAGTATGACCAAAAACTAGTTCAAAGGGACTAAAACCCAACAACTCTTGAACTGATTCCCTAACAGCAAACAACAACAAATGAACACCCTCATCCCAATCCTTTTCTGTATCAAAGCAATATGATCGAATCATATTCTTCAAAGTTTGATGAAATCTTTCCAAAGCACCTTGACTTTCAGGGTGATAGGCAGAAGATTTAAACTGTTGGATGCCTAATTCATGCATAACTTATTGGAAAATTCCAGACATAAAATTTGACCCTTGATCTGACTGGACAGATTTATGGAAGGCCAACAAGTGTAAAAAACTTCACCAAAGCTTTCACAATAGTTTTAGTTTTTATATTTCTCAGAGGAATTGCCTCTGGAAATCTTGTAGATGTACACATGATGGTCAACAAGTATTGGTTGCCTGACTTGGTTTTAGGTAAAGGACCAACACAGTCTACCATTATTCTACTAAATGGTTCATCAAATGCAGGAATAGGTTGCAGATGAGCCTTAGGTATCTTCTGATTGGGTTTTCCTACCATTTGACAAGTGTGACAAGATCTGCAGTATTTAGAAACATCACTTTTCAGTTTCGGCCAATAAAAATGATT
The DNA here is from genome assembly GCA_029931535.1 of Margaritifera margaritifera. NCBI lineage: Eukaryota > Metazoa > Mollusca > Bivalvia > Unionida > Margaritiferidae > Margaritifera > Margaritifera margaritifera. Next base: position 463,984 of record JAQPZY010001076.1, read on the forward strand.
CAAGATCTTGTGATAAGTCTTACGGACTCCTAAATGACCAGCCAAAGGAGTTTCATGGGCTAAATTAAGAATTTCCTGTCGATATGACTTAGGAACAACAATTTGATAGCTCACTGACCACTCGTCACCAGCGGGTACATCACGTGGTCTCCATTTCCTCATAAGGACCCCATTTTTCACAAAGTAACACACTGGAACTTGTGTGGCTTCAGTTTCACTAATAGCCCTCTGAAACAAACAAGATATCTCGGGATCTTGCTCCTGTTCAACGACAAGGGATTGTCGTTTGTCATCCTGATTAGAACAAAGAGAATGAGTTGCCAAAAGAGGATCACTGTGATCAATACCATTTGATTGATCAATACCTGATGAAAAAGTGACCTCATCAAAAGACTGACCAATACATGTGTCAGCTAAAGAAATAATATCCTGATCAACATCACTCTCAAGAGCTCTTTTTGCCATAGCTCTAGTAACTGCACAAGCAGGGTACAAATCAGGGATTTCAGTTTCGACAGGATCAACTTTCTGATCCAAACAAGGCTTGTCAGTTACAAGTGGATTAACCACAACCTTATCTCCAGCTAGGTCATTGCCTAGTAATAAATGAACACCCTCTATGGGTAAAGAAGTCACTGCCCCAACAGTCACAGGTCCAGAAACTAAGTCTGATGCCAAATTTACACAATGAAGAGGAACATTTACAAAGCCGCACTCTACTCCCTGAACAAGAACACTTTCACTTGAAGAAGACTCCTCCGACAAAGGCAAAGTACCTGATAATAAAAGACTCTGAGAAGCTCCAGTGTCCCTTAATATTTTAATTGGGATAGGCTTGGCAGAATCACCAATAAGTGATATAGAACCTTCTGACATGAATGGTTCATAAGCCTCCAAAATAGAATCAGACTGGGGTTTGTTTGACCCAACAAATGTATTGCTTTCAATACAAGACCGTGACCTTGACCTCGTAGAAATAAGAGCATTTGGAAAAGCTCTGTCTTTTCTCTGTTGCTTATTTTTCAACTTGAAGCAATCAGAAATAACGTGCCCTTTCTTTTTACAATAAGTGCACGTAGGAAGAGATAAGGATTTCTGATCAGTCTTATCAGATGTTTGATTCCTAACAGTTGTGCTGTTGTGAAATTTGGAAGTACTCGAATGAGATTGAAATGGTTTTTTTACCAGAAAACTGCTGAGAGGACGATTTATTACCAAATGAAATTTTGTGAGTCAAGGAATAATCATCAGCCATACGAGCAGCATTTTCCAAAGTTTCCACATTCCGCTCGTCAAGATAGGTTTTAACATCACTATGGATGCACCTCTTGAACTCTTCAATTAATACGAGCTGTCGGAGGTTATCATAATCTTGATCAACTTCCTTGGCTAAGCACCACCTATCAAATTGTCGTTCTTTTTCCCATGCAAATTCGACATGAGTTTGTCCAGTTTCTTTTCTACAATTCCTAAACCTTTGTCGATATGCCTCTGGTATCAACTCATAAGCTTTCAAGATGTACTCCTTAACCACATCATAATCAGTGCTTTGTTGTACTGACAGTGAAGTGTAGACTTCACGAGCTTTGCCAATAAGTACACTTTGTAATAACAAAGTCCAATGCTCTCTGGGCCATTTCAAGTTTTCAGCTATTTTCTCGAAATGAAGAAGGTATTTATCTACTTCTTTTTCCTGAAAAGGGGGTACTAACCTAATATATCTAGTAACATCAAAACCTGAACTTGTTTTTAAAGGAGTGTAGTGTGCTCTGTTTGCCAGTTCTAATTCTCTTAACTTAAATTGCATTTCCCTTTCTTCTCTTTGCATTTGTATCTGCCTCTCTTCTTTCTCTCTCTCCATCTGTATCCGCATTTGTCTCTCTTCTTTCTCTCTCTCCATCTGTATCTGCATTTGTCTCTCTTCTTTCTCTCTCTCCAACTGCCTCTCTTCTTTTTCTCTCTCCATCTGCCTCTCTTCTTTCTGCATTTGTATCTGCCTCTCTTCTTTCTCTCTCTCCATCTGTATCTGCCTCTCTTCTTTCTCTCTCTCCGTCTGTATCTGCCTCTCTTCTTTCTCTCTCTCTCTCTCTGAATCTGAAACTTTGCCAATTCTAAATCCATCTGGTTCTTTAACTCTAATTCCCTTAATTTCCTGTCAGAACCAGATACAGGCTTTCTCTTCAAACTTAAAGCACTATTTTCAAAAATTCCCTTTCCTACTAAATACTGAATCAAAATAATCTTTATCTCCTGTTTTGTCAATGATACTTTTGCCTCAGATAGACTGTATTTTCTGGCAAGCTCGAGCAACTCATCCTTTCTCATGCACTCTAACCCCTCCTGGGTAGGTTTTGAAATGAAATTCTGAACATTAGATGCCATTGTAAATGCTTGTTGGTTTCACACACAAAAAATTTCTCTATTAAAAATCTTTGCCAAGAACAAAAAAAAAATTCCAAGACAAAATCAATATGAATTTCAAAGATAAATTTAATATCTCTAATATGCTTTAAAGAAATTCAGATCCCGGAACGACGAGCCCCCAATTTCTGTTACGACTCTATGGTCTAAGAAAAATGTAACAGAAAGAAAGTGAAACCAACAAATCAAGTAAAAATCAACAAGCAATTTATTACTAGATAATTAAAATGAAAAATCAAAAAGTCACTTACAGTAATGTGTTTTGAAATCCTAATAATCCAATAAGAATGATTGTTCTAATCACAAGTCCTAAATATAGAATGTTTAGAATTCACGGCTGTGTCCTTGAATGTTATTATGTGCCAATGGTCTCCAAAGTCATGATGTACTAAAAATCTTGATGTGCTGATGTCAAAATGAAGTATTCCAAAATCTCTGAATAAGTTCACATAAATTCCAAAATCATCAATTAAAAATCCAAAATCCAAAAGTTTATGAGCACTGTTATAATCCAATGAATATTTAAAATAATTCCTCTCTTAGAATTTGGAATGAATTTTCACAACTGTAATAGCTCTTTACAAGACTGATGGTAATGTCAAAACTGAATAAATGTCCACCAAACATGGCATATATAAAGATTGGTCACATGACAGAATGTTCTAGAATGTGTGTCATCTTAATGGAATTCTACTTGTAAACAAAAATCAACCTTGACCTTCAAATTGAGAAAACATTATATTGATCAAAACAACCTAATTCAAGGACACTAGTTAAACATGTTTTTCCTGATAACATTAAGATTTTAGCAAATATTAAAGTGAAGAAACATTTATAATTTCCTAAAATATTTATAATATTATATAAACATCATACATAACAATGGGCCACGGCAAAATATAAAGGTTTAGCGATCATACTTTTTGAAATAAAAAATTGGAAATATATTATTATAAATGTATTTACTTTTGCAAGAATTGTTTCCACGTACAGTGTGTGTGTGTGTGTGTGTGTGTGTGTGTGTGTGTGTGTGTGTGTGGGTGGGTGGGTGGGTGGGTGGGTGGGTTTAACGCCAGTTTTCAGCACATGATAGGTTATGGCGGCCAGTATATCTGGTGGAGGAAGAACCCGGATAAACCCCTGGAAGAACCACCGACCCACGGAAAGTTACTTTCTCACATACCCACGTTTTGTGAGTCCGAGACTCGAACCCGCGCAAACATATGTGAGATGTCAGTGATCAGTAAAGGCGAGCGCCTTAGACCACTCGGCCATCCAGGGCCCCGCCACAAAACCAACTTGTATGAAAACAAAATCTTTGACTGTTCAATGGCGGGAGAAAATCGTCATCACTAAAACAATGTGCGTATAGACTTCTATCAGCAACTTGATACACATACAGTAAAAAGTAATATCACTGTATTATCATAGTAATTCAAGACTCTGAGTATATTCTTTCTTCTGCAACATATACTGACACCTCCTCTCTAGTCAATCTTTTAAAATCGAAACTTTTAATTCATACTTCATACTTTCAAAAAAGTTAATAGCATCATACATTTATTCCAAGACGTCAAAAAAATTAAACAAATTCAGTTTGGTTGAAGAAATACATTATTCCTAAATAATTGGATTCTTATTATAAACAAAGCTAAGATGATATGTCTCATTGTCTAAATTTTTCATTTTCCATTGTCATTACATAACTTTAGCTCCATTTAGAATTACTTTGCTAGGTTCGGAAAGATAACGTTGAGAAACATCACCTAAAAAATAGCCGGTAGGCATGTGATATTTTTTGAATCAAAGATGTCCAGTGTTACATTCAGTGGCGTACTAAGGGTAAATGGCGCTCGGGGCGTCGATGATGGGCCAAAGTGCCAGAATACGAGGCCCGAATTTTGATCAGCTGTTTTGGCGCCCCAAAATCTCCTCTGGTGCCAGGGGCAACCGCCCGGTCCCCACCCCACCCCCGTTAGTACGCTACTGGTTGCATTAGTTTGTTTATGGGAAGCTTGACCAGCCATGTTCTTTAGACAGTTATTGCGTGTGTTCTGTATGACTGTCAAGTCAGAAGAAAATATATCGAGTGAATTTATTATATGTCTGTGAACGGTATAAGAAATAAATAAATTGTAAAGAGCACTCATTGAACCACTTACGTTTCTCTTTTCATGGACAGGTATCATTTTCAAAGAGTTTGAGATGATAACTGGGTCAGTGAAATGGGCGTCATATGAGCAAATGTCATTTATATGAAGGTACCGACATAGACATATTTTACTTAAGATGTTTGTTGTTGTTGTTTTTCTTTGTTTTTTGGGGTTTTTTTTTTTTTTTTTTTTTTGGCGCTTCGTGGTGGGGAGACTTATATACAGTTATACATAGGAGGGGTATTTGAAAAGTTTAAAAGATCGGAATATTTTGTTGTAACTTTTTTGTTTCTTTCATTCTCTTAACCCGTCAATAAATTTAATTCCGAGCAATAGACAAAATAACATTCTATAAAAGAACTGCAGCTGCACGTACAGCACGCCGGACACATGCAGATATATCCACGTGACGTAATATAGGTAAACGACAGTTACGTAAAAATGTCGGAGAAGAGAAACAATTCTGCTACTGATCAAAGAGCATACTGTAAAATATGGAAGCTCTTATGGTTACTGTCTGACTGATATCAAGGGCAACTTGGATAAAGTTTATGGCTGTAACTCTCTGTCATATCCTACAATTCTGAGGTGGTTTCGTTGTTTTAAAAATGGAATTCATGGAAGATGACACACGTTCAGTAAGACCGTTGTCTGCTATTGGTAAGTGGAAAGTCGATGAGTGCAGAGAGCAATTGGTGAAGATGCTCGACCCACCGTGGAAAATATTTCTATTATCGTGGGCATTAATTTGTCAGCTATTTTTAATATACTGAAGAATCATTTGAAGCTCAGAAAAGTTTGTGCAAGATGGGTCCTGCATTTGTTGACGACTAATCAAAAACAGACTCGGTTTGAAATCGCTAAACGGGTACCCGCCAAATATGAAAAGAGTGACTAGAGACGTATTAATGAGATTTACACGGGTGATGAAACATGGATTTACTTTTTTGAACCCGATTGAAGAAAAAATAATACAGTTTGTATCGGTGAAAACTAGCAGATACCACCGATCGCTCAACGTAGTCGGACCGTCAAAAGAGTTTTATATGCATTATTCTTTGATGCCAATGTCCAGGTCATCCATGTACCTGTGTATGACTCTGCTCGGCATTTGTATGCCTCCAAAGTGTTGCCAAAAGTTGTGACACCAGTACCCGAGGTTTTCATCTACTCTATGACAAGGCACTGGTGCATAAATCCTACGTCTTGACAGAATTCCTGAAGGAGCACAACATCCAAACTTTGCCACATCCTCCCTACAGCCCTGATTTTGTTCCAGGTGATTTTTGGCTGAATCCCGTTATCAAAGATTCGCTGAGGAGCAGACGATTTGAAGGCCTTCATACGGTTGGAAGTGCAGTTTTACAATGCATGAACAACATTACCAAAATGTGAATACAAAATGGCATTTAATAATTGGATAATCAGACTGCGAAAGTGCGTAGAGGTGCTTTGGGAGTACTTTGAGGTACTGTTCACTAATAAAGAAATTTGTTGTACAGCGCAATAATATTCAAAACTTATTAAATACTCGTCGTATATGAACACACTGACAGCACGCAGTGCAAAACTAGTGTTTATACAAGCATTATGGCTTTCATGTGGTCTATTTGTCAAAGGCAAATATTCATTAAAGACACAAAAACAAAACAAAACTATTAACGCAGAAAAAATGCACGAAAATACAAAATCCCATATAGCGCTGTTTGGTTCTACATCAATGTAGATTGACGAGACAAAAAACAAAATATTTTGTGCAACACTATCAATTTGTTCATATACATCGATCAAGCACTAACTTGATTTCTCTATTTGAAACAATTTAATAGTAACTGTAACACACACACACGCAAATATATATATATATATATATATATATATATATATATATATATATATATATATATTTAGAGAGAGAGAGAGAGATATAGATAGATAGACATACAGAAAAATTTATAACGGCGCAAATGCAAAAAAGTTTCCCAACATTACAAGCTCTCCAAGCTTTTCTACATGGGAACAAACGCTAAACACAGAAGCCAAGAGAAATTCTTGACGCCTACATGTCTGAATGACAGGGGGAAATCTACAAACAAGAGATACAAAAAATAGAAGAAACAAAGAAGATATAATTGAAAAACGGTCTTAAAACGAAAGGGTAAGCTACATATCTATTTTATGCTGCCGTCAGCCCAACAAAGTTGTGTAAGAAAAATCAAAGAAGGGATTATCGTGTCTATATCATAGAGAATCAACATGTTTTTATATATAGCTGGTTCTAGATGAATTTTTCTCATCTATTCTCTCTTCGCTTTGTTTTTAAATCATTTGACATTACTCCGAACTTAGCTCGGTTTAAATCATTTGATAGTACTCCGAACTTAGCTCGGCTTAAATCAGTTGACAGTACTCCAAACTTATCTCGGCTCATCCAACAAATTGTCATGGAGGCAAAAAGAGATACTTGAATGATAAATGTTGACGTCTTTGATTTCAGAAATGAGCTGCTTTTCTGAGTCATCTGCGGACATAAACTCTCAAAGTAGCAAACATTTTATTTCTTTGAGATTACACTGACATATAACACTTATATTTCTAGAGAAGACTTTGCTTTGTTCAAGTGTAAAATCAAGCAGCAGGCAAGAAAAAATGTCGGCTCGGAGGGACAATACTATTCTGAAGATATCTAATCTGCCCACTTAATTTCACACATTGTTTCTCGTGGTTCAAGAACTTTTGAAAGCGACTTGGTTTGCAAGCGGTTTGTGTTACGACGAAACGCTAGCCGATGTTCAAAACAATCGTTAAACATCGGATATGAATATCTAGTCACTCATAATCTTTCGTTTGGCACATGCTTGTCACGACCATTTTGTAAATGCTGTTCGTTACTACAAGACATGGATTTCATATAAAGCCAGAATAGGTGGGATTTCTCAAAATGAAACTACCATTCTTCAAATTTTAAAACGCTTCAAATTGTTTTTTTATATCTTAATTTATATCCATAATTATTATTTCTATAATTTTTGCTGTTGCTCCTTTTGGTACATTTGTTGTTTCCCAGATATAATGAGTTCTTTCCCATGTACATGGGTTGTTTCCCAGATATATGGGTTGTTTGCTATATACTTGTTCTTACAATGTTACTACCAAAGACCACCATTCAAAACTTTAATTCTGATTATTGGTTGTGAGTATATCCGATTGACAGTATTTTAATTTTACACAATAAGATGCTTGCATTCTGTCCGTCAATCTACACATCAACATGAATGTCAGACGACGTAGTACTTTAAGCTTTCCTACAAATCTAGAAATCCAGGATTTGGTGTTATCTAGAGATTGCTAATTACATGCCTACGGTGTGCACGGTCCAAACAGAACACGACTGTGACACTTTAATCAGAGTATTTGTGGCGAATATGAAAATATTCTGCATTGTAGCTTGTTTGAATCTGGCCGCTTCATCAAATATTCCGAGAAGCGTGATAGCAAAGTCGGCGATTTGTATGATTTATAGCCGTTTGGTCGAGAACTTGGGTTTGAGAGCTGGCCGGCTGATTTCGAGTACTAGGTATCACACCACAATTCGGTTTTGCTATATATTGTCATATAATCAAATAATTTACCATCGGTTTAGCAATATGAATTCAACCATTCTGATGAATTGGCTTGAAAGTTTTACACTTTGTTTAAATTTACATCATAAAATAAGATACGGTCATCATGTAACCTTTCAAAATTTTCAGTGTCAGTAGTAAAGTATCATAATCGGTAAAATAAGTCCCAGAGCCCAGTGTCAGTAAATATCATGATTCGTAACATACTTCCTAAGTCAGTTCATAAATTGAATCTTACGAATTTCGTGTTGACTTAACAGGGGCAGTCAGTGATCACAAACGTTATTTATAATGATTACTGGATGGCTTTGTTCATTAACCTTTGCAAATTTATGCATGCTGTTTTTATTTTCATTTTAGTTTCTGAAAAATGTATTTATTGCTTTCATTTTGTATAATTTTTTATGTTTTTTTAAACGTTCATTATTATTTCTATACAAAATCTTTATGACTTGGTAGCTACACGCCAGTATATTAATAAGACTTTTCTCCCTTGCTTTCTCATGATTGGGTTAGGTTGGTGTTTTACGGTTCTGCAACAAGTCTGAAGGCTAAATTTTGTCGAGGCAAGCAAAGTGCCGTGCCCAAAACGACACCACGATAGCAGATCTAGACTGATCTGATGATGGGAAGCGAACGTGCACCCTTCCGGCCACAAGTCCAAAGCCTTAACCACTGAGTGACCGTGGCTCTATTACTCTCTCAGGAAAAAGTCTTCTTGGTGATGTTCACGAACAAGATGAGTAAATCCCTGAAACATGCATAAACATGTAATTTCAAGCAGTTATAGACAAATGTTCGGAATTTGATAACCCGATATGCCACAACACAAGATTTACCGTATATACTCGCGTATAGGAGACTACCAACTGCAAACTGCATAGACCCAGATCTGCCGACTCATAATGCGCCGACAGATCTGGGTCTATGCAGTTTGTAAGGACTAATCAGTAGAACAAACAACATAGACCATGATCTGCCGGCGCATTATGCGACGGCAGATCAGGGTCTATGTTGTTTTGCATTTGGACCTCACTTATACGCGAGTATAGACGGTAAGTGTCTTAAGTGAGAAGGTGAAATAAAAAGAAAGAACACTAATGCAAATTAAAAAAAGAATGTTTCGGTGTCATCTGATGTGAGTAAGGATATCACTGTACATGTAAAAATGAAGTGCAGATAATTCCAAACTCTGACAACGACAGTGTGACAAAACTAGAAAGAAAAGTAGAGAAATTGTGGCGTAAAGATAAGAAAGATTTGGTGCAGGTTCTTGACTGTGAAACGTTTCGTGAAATACTCTTTGAAAAGAACACTTTCTTAAGACATGTTGTAAGAACCACTTTTTGCACCTATGATAAGTTCCTAAAACCGGCCCTAACTTTTAAAGAATATGTGGATATATGTCACTTTCCCACGAGAAAATCTCATTACTGACTATTAATGTACCAGGAAATATGAATTATCTTGCCCCGACAAACAACCTTTACAGTGATTCGATTGTAATAAGCCCGTATATCAGCCTTGATAAATTCTATGTATTTGTGTACAGGAACGAAATCACACTTAGAGACCTTGATAAATTCTATGTATTTGTGTACTGGAACGAATTTACACTTAGAGACCTTGATAAATTATATGTATTTGTGTACTGGAACGAAATCACACTTAGAGACCTTGATAAATTCTATGTATTTGTATACTGGAACGAATTTACACTTAGATGCCTTGATAAATATAATGTATTTGTGTACTGGAACGAAATCGCACTTAGAGGCCTTGATAAATTCTATGTATTTGTGTACTGGAACGAATTTACACGTATAGGCCTTGATAAATTCTATGCATTTGTGTACTGGAACGAAATCACACTTAGAGGCCTTTATAAATTCAATGATTATTAAAGTGTTTGTAATCCACAAAGACGTTGACTTCCTTTCCAGTGTGTCAGAAGCCCGATTTAGTGTCGGTTGGTACTGATGACAATGAGTGGAATGAATATCTTCTTCGATATTCCCGATTAAGGTTTACATTTACAAGCTTAAGGCTTTTGCTAAAAAAAAGAAACACAGACGCATCATTTTAGATTTCCTGTTCAGGGTGTCGTTTCAGTGTAATTTACTTTCTCTGTTGCACAAATAGTGTGAGATCTTTTTTTTAGTACAAACTTTCATATTTATAATTATGCTGGAAACCTATATCAGCCTTTAATTAGTCTCTCTCTCTCTCTCTCTCTCTCTCTCTCTCTCTCTCTCTCTCTCTCTCTCACACACACACTCTCTTCTTAAAAACCCTTAACAAGCTTGGTATCACGATTATATAATTCTCAACCACAAAAGAATAAACGTATTTACAGACATTTTAACTACCTTTGTCCGACCATGGTTATTTTTATGAATCTAGTTTACATGTGGTATTTTGCTTAAACTTTACATTAAATGTAATTAGTTCGAAGACGAAGATGCGAAAAAATATTCTTTTTTGATGAAAAAGTGTGTCATTTGTAAAATTTTAATTTTAAGAAAAACTGCACAAAAATAGGTAATTACAAAATAGTGAGATGTGAATTAAGTGAATATTCTTTGCAGAAACAGTCAAGAAAAAATATGGAATCAGTTTGTTCCAGGATGAAAGAGCCCTTGCGGTATTGAACTCTGAGAATGGTGGGTAGTGATCATTGTTGTCGTATGCTAAATGTCAAAATTATGCGTAGCGATTAACATGAGATTAACATCATATACAATATCGAATTTGTATGGATGTATCAGATACAATATCGTATTTGTATGGATGTATCAGATACAATATCGTATTTCTATCTATGTACATGAGATTGCTGCTGAACTCAATCCCATCGCTAATGCCTGTAAAGTATAATTCCTGCCTACACATTTTTGAATGGATTAATCTATTTTACAGCAATGCATACGGTTGGTCTCATTCCTTTTTTGTGATGTTCCTGTTATGCTGATTGCTTCTGTCTATCGCTGTAGCCACTTCAGGCCATCCTCAAACATGTAAGATAGGATTGCCAAGCAAAAGAATCAGAAAGGATAAAGGTATGGAAACGACGAAGACAGATTTGTAAATTAGGGCTTACACAAGGAAACAGCACATGAAAATGTCTATTCCGGTCACGAATATCATTTTTGGTTTGCTTTTGTATTTTTTTTTAAAATAACAAATCCTAATAAAGTTGTTTCAGCCACCCTAATTTTTATTTCATCTGGAATTGTACGACAATAATCGCTCCAACTATCTTCTCGAGTTCAACGCATTTCAGCCAAATCGCGACAAATTTAAGGAAATGTCTTGTTTTGAGTAATCGAGTTAATTGCTAATGGGTGAGATGATTTGATAAATACACATCATGCGATGTAGATATAATAATAATAATAATAATAATAATAATAATAATAATAATAATAATAATAATAATACCTTATAATAGCTTAAATGTAAACTTATTTAAAAGCACTTCTGGAAGAAATCATCCATGTATAAAGGCAATTAATTGTTAACTTCTAGTAATAAGAAAACAATATGTTCATTAGCTAAATTTGTTTAGAGAGCGTTTAAAATAAGAGATAGATAAAAAAAATTGCAGTCATTTGTTATTAAGATTGTTAATATTTGTCCATCCTCTCCTTTCCAGCTTTTCTTGACTCCCTTGATTAGTTTCAGTTTAACGTTGTACGTATGGTATTTGACAACCACCTGTATTATCTACTGTATCAGCATGTACATGCTTATGATAATAAACTATTGCATTGAATCGAATTGGTGTATATGCTTTGATGAGTTCAGTTTACAATCTGATCATACAATCAGATGAGAGGATAGTGTAATTCACCTATCGCAAGAGCACAGATAACCACGTCTGCTCATTAGCATGGCACATCATATAAAATCAGAGTATTTAATGCTTACATTTACAACACGTGAATTAGAATTCATATTTTTAGTTTATGCTAATTATTTCGTGAAAAAAAGAAGTTTGGACGATTTGAATGTGTATATGATATATAGTGGCAGTCGGCTAGGCGGCAGACATTAGGCTTGAATATCCGACAAGCTTCCAGTGCGCCTGTAAATCACGTGATAGCTTACACCTTTCCTAATGATATTATTGGTCGGCAGTCCATAGGTGTCGGCACGTTTTAGGGTGTGACTTACATACTGCGATATGTTAATTTACAAGGATGACGTTAAATGTTTGGAAAGTTGCACTTCCGTTGAGAAAGCATGCCGATGGGCTTTTTATCCTAGCTGTACAACAAGGACAATGGATATCATCCCAAGTTGCAAGTAGCTGTACCTTTTCTGCTTCCTATCCTGCATTAGACTGGCGAGTTAATGTATGCAATGATAGCCTTTTTCATATTGATTTCAATACAATGTCTGACTTTTTTTTATACAAATCTTCATTTGCATGCGAGAAACGGATGTACGGTCCTTTGTGTTTCTGGTAAATGTTTGTCAACATCTCAGGCGACTCTCACCTCGCCTTTATTCAAATACATATATCATCAGTGATATCCAGGTTTTACCTATAAAGCTTCGTTGGGACAATTTCTTTTTCTTCTTCTTCAGAGAAGTCTATATCGATGTCCATACATTTCATGTGGTCAGTGATTTCTTGCGATTTTATATTATCTAGTTTTGTGTGGGTGTCTCTTACATATCCGATCCACAATTTGATTTTGAAATGCTATTTCTAAGACTTTCTCTCAAATTTCTTACACGCAGACATTAAAAAGGCGGGATATACCAGTGAGCCAAGGAAATCTGATTAAAATTACCAAAAAAAATTAATGTTCTGGTTACCTTTGGTCAACTTACATTTAGTACCCCTCAGATAAAGCATTGCTTTGTTACGTATTTTCGTCAGTTTCAGGGAGGGAAACCAATCATATTTTATCGAAAAACTTGCTACGAAGAAGCAACTCAGTACTGAATGCGTTTCGAACGATTTGGATAAGTTCTTTGAACAAAACTGAACGCATACTGGAATCTTGTGCTATTGCGTTATATATATATATATATATATATATATATATATATATATATATATATATATATATATATATATATATATATATATATGTGTGTGTGTGTGTGTGTGTGTGTGTGTGTGTGTGTGTTCTTATGAATACAGTCAAAGTTTATAAGTTATGTCAGAGAGAAAGAAAGTGAATGTAAGCACAGATGGGTTCTATTGTATTAATATGTGTGTTGAGATGGTGCAAAGAGAAATGTACACACACAAGCATACTCTTTACGACATCAATAGTTTCGAAAGGAAGAGAGAAAGAGCAAAGACAGAAATCACTCGCCAGATCAGTCATACCAGAATATAAAGTAAAAAGTATTTGAGTGCATACATACAACAAAGACCGAAGTTGTGTTTGATGCTGGCCACATTCGTGACTTTGTATTGAACATGAATGATGTATAATGAACCAAAAATTAACTATGTATTTACAGCATAACATAACTATTTGGACAAAGTCTATCGAGTAAACATGCTAACAAATGGAACAATGAAACATACAGCATTATACAGAAAGTTTTGAGGCTGCAACCGCCATACAATATTACAAAAGGGATTTCTACGGCTGCAATTTTGTGTACACGGGGGTATGATGGGGTAGAGGTGGGAAAAATTATTACAGAAAAAAAGACAACACGTCTCGACCCCAGACAGATATTGGCTCGACTAACGTCAAAGTCCATAGCAGAGAGAATCCCTCAGCTCGAAACCGGCGCGAAAGCATTGCGATTGGATGGTCAGAACATGTGATCCGAAACTTTAAATATATTGGCCCTTAACAGCGGGTTACACGCCAAAGCTGGCGGGAACATGTGGACCCAATCACACCTCCCATATATATATATATATATATATATATATATATATAAATATATAAATATATATATATATATATATATATATATATATATGTGTGTGTGTGTGTGTGTGTGTGTGTGTGTGTGTGTGTGTCATAGAACTAAAAGAAATCGCACGGAATAAGAAGTACAGCTTGTCCTGTCCGCAGCGCTCATAATAGTGATTTCGACTAAAATTCAGTGTAAAACTCCGGTGTAAAATCAAGCCCTTTTCTTTTCAGAGATCACTAATTTTGAGTCACAGACCAAGATACAATCGCGTGATGGCGATAATGAGCAACGAAATATTGGTCCTTTCACTGAATTTAAATCGATGTGGAGAAGCTATATAAACCTACAACCGTGGAAAAGTATGAAATATTCACTAGTCATTTGTTATAAATGCACTGTACTTTGGCTTTTGATCAGGGTACAAAGCCTAGGGCAGTCAACTATTGATAACCGACTTGATACGTATGTTCAGTACATCTGCTTGACTGTCCATGATTTTTTGTTGTTGTTTTTTTTTTTTTTTGTTTTTTTTTTTCTACTTTGATTTTTATTTGTTTCACTATTATATACATCTTACTTTCAAATGCTACGATATGTTTATTGTTCATCGAAATATTCTGTACCCTTTCTGTACGAACATTTTCTTTAAGATGCATTCACCGGAAGTTATCTCCAGGGCAATGCAGCTGGATAAAGAATAAATTCGATCTTCATTAGGTCACTAGACTGTGCGATGCTTTGAGGAGAAGATGGTAATTCAGCTCGAAAAGTGTAGTATTTGATTACTCATATTCCCGAGGTTTTCATTGATTTCTCCAACTATTGATATTCCTACAGAAGTCCTTTTAGTTTTTGTCAATTTATTTCCTAGTATGTTTGCCTGGGCCATGCTCGTTCGGTGGAAACGATTGGAAGAATCCCCGACTATTCACCGGTTAAATCAGAGAGAGAGAGAGAGAGAGAGAGAGAGAGAGAGAGAGAGAGAGAGAGAGAGAGAGAGAGAGAGAGAGATATTAGATAAAGGGGAAGCGACGATTTTGTTTCTTTGTGCATATTTATCGCTAAGATAGCAATATGTCGACAGAATAAACAAAAATTATTTGTTCAAAAGTTTGAGTAAAGTATCTTGAAAAATATTGTAAAGAGGAATCATTCTCTGTAAAGTATAAAATACTGGTGAGGACTCTTGTTTGCACATACAGAGAGAGAGAGAGACAGACAGACAGAGACAGATACATAGAGAGGGAGGAGTAAAACTTGGGCATTGGATGTTTCGTGGTATTAATGAGTCTATCAGATAAATTAGAAAGCTTTAGTTCTTCGTTCTAGACATGCGCACTCTAAGACAAAGTAGATTATATACAAATACATGAAGATATTTTAAAGGAAGCGTTGACTGTTTCCAGTGCTAATTTTTGTTCTATTTCGAAGAAGTCAAATTTAGGTTGCGTCAAACCGAAGATACCAATCAAAGAGGAGCACAAATGTTGCATTGCATCGGTCAAAAAAAAAATTATGCACGGCTGCTGATAGACCATCATACATACATTACTTGATACGAACATTAACGATATTCATCATAAAAATGAAAACAAAAGTTTTTGTCTTGGTTTTGTTCCTTCATATCTTAAACTTTTGTTGATACCTAAGACTGTCTTCTTTCATAATATCCCCACTGACATATTTTTTTATTCACCTATCAGACTTAAGGTTTATATTGGATTTATAGACACAGACACTCCTGTACATAACATTCGCGAGAGGAGATGCAGAATTGTATCTATTCATTTATATATCTATTATCAAATTGTACCTCAAATATCTTTTCGCTTTCGAATTATTTTACCGACAGCGATGAATGACGTCACTAGACGACATACAAGTGTAAACTAATGGATGGGATTACTTAAAAGTGATAGTGAAACTAAAATAATGGAATATATGCAAAATAGAGTCGAAAATTAACCACTTCCTTTCCGAAATGTTATATTACTGAAATAAAGTAAAAATCTGTTCTCTTTTTTTTTTCGACCGGAGAGAAATAACCTAATATTTGATGCAATGATTGCAAAAGGATACCGATCAAGTAAAATGAGGATTTGTAGTAAATACGAATAAGCCTTCAATATTACCATCTCAAATGTAATCTTTCTAATGATTCTTATACGAGAATCTCTCAGATTTTTCAATTTTTGTAAAGATACAATTAATAAATAGGTCTTTGTAAGATCCAACAAAATGTATACTTTAATTCATCATTAGTATTATTATTCATCATTAGTATTATTATTCACTATTAGTAATTTTTAAAGCTAAATTATTATTTTTATTTATGCATCTCATATAACCACCCAATAGCTTTGAGTTTTTACACATCAGTCCTGGCTTTCTTATTTATATTCTCGTTCATTATTTTGTAAAATGGTTTTTTTCGTGGAAAACCAGGAAAGTGTCTTTTGTCATTTTCTATGTGCAAATGTACAATTCACTAGCCGCAAAATAATGATGGCAGCTGATCAAGCGCTTTTAATCCAATAAAGCACGGAATAGTGAAGGTTAAGTATTGAAATATGACATATTACATTATAATACGCTAAAATTATAAATATCTTTTGTTGTTTTCTTCATTTTAAAACAATTTCATTGCATCATATCTTATAACTCAGACCGAGGATCACAGATGTCATAATGTTGTGTCGTAAATGCATTGGCTTATATCCGAAATATATGATGTCATAATGTTGTGTTGTAAATGCATTGGCTTATACCCAAAATATATAATGGTAAATTCGCTGAAGACTGCTTTCCATGCACGATTTGTTGTTCCTCGCATTTTCAGGGCAAATTATTTGACTAAATTTATTCTTTACAAACATATCAGAATCAAATTTAAACCGCCGTTATTTTCACTGTGCGTTATATTGCATTATAATGTGTACATCATTTTGTTTCTTTCTTTCTTTCATTTTTAGTCGTTTTCTAGTGTCTTTGTTAACTCATGATGAGTAAGTATTACACAGAATCGTCCTGTTTTAACTATTCTACCATTTTTACCTTCGCAATGCAAAAACGGAAAAGTTGCCTTCAGTTATGTTTAGCTGAGTGATACAAAAGAGAAAATTACTATTCCCATTCATTGTTAGGAACCAAGAGTATGATTTTATCTATAGAATTTAACGGCACATCAGCACACTACTGACTATATAGTGCTCTGTAAGCTTAGGTGTTACAAAAACACACTAATACAGATAACAGCAAAAGAAGGTAAAATTCTTCAAATGCAGAGTCAAATTTTTATATAAACCACACTCTTGAAGACCAAGACGTTGACTGGAACATTGTCACAGACTCACCCCTGGGCAAAAAGAATGCATTTATTAGTCGCATCTTGCGATATGCAGAAGAGTACATAGGGCCCATTATACATCCCACGAACTAAGAGTAATTAGAATCTCTATGCGTCAATGACCTAACTGTTTCATCTATCGTTAATTCCTGATAACTAATCAATCAGCACATAAGAGAATTTCCCCCACCTGACAATTAGGCAACAAGCTTGACAACCACGAATATATATATATATATATATATATATATATATATATATATATATATATATATATATATATATATATATAGAGAGAGAGAGAGAGAGAGAGAGAGAGATATATGTATACATGTATGTATATATATATATATATATATATATATATATATATATATATATATATATATATATATAATGCGGTTTGCTAAATTTGCCCCATCTTTGGAAATATAGAATGCGGTCTGCTAAATGTGCCCCATATTTGCAAATATAGAATGCGGTTTGCTAAATGTGCCCCATTCTTGAAAATATAGAATGCGGTTTGCTAACTGTGCCCAATTCTTGGAAATATAGGATGCGATTTGCTAAATGTGCCCCATTCATGGAAATATATAATGCGGTTTGCTAAATGTGCCCCATTCATGGAAATATAGAATGTGGTTTGCTAAATGTGCCCCATCCTTGGAAATACAGAATGCGGCTTGCTAAATGTGCCCCATCATTGAAAATATAGAATGCGGTTTGCTAAATGTGCCCCATTCTTGGAGATATAGAATACGGTTTGTTGTGACTTAACAGGGCAGCATGTTTGTCAGCTTAGGTTGACACATCAGTTACAAGATGCGGTGCGGACAAAACAAGCCATATTATTTTCAAATAAATAAATAATTACATATTTTAATTCCATAAAATACATGAACAAACACGAGTCAAGATTTACAACAAAAAGTGCGACGGGATGGATTATTTAAGCTGGTGTATTATCTGTCATTTATATTTAGGATTGTTCGACGTTGCAGGATTGAATGACTTGGTAATAGCAAAGAAACGGAGTAGCTATTGTTTTTTGATTGCTATTTTTAATTTTAGAGTGCACTTGAAAACCGAATAAAATGCAAAAATTGAAAAATGACTGAGTTGCTTTGTTGTTAAAGAAAAAATAAAATTAAATCATGAATGGCTGAGTTCCTCCTCTAACTAAAAACGAAGAAATGACTGGGAAACAATAGCGACTTCTCTTGAACTAGCCACTTCTGTACTACTACAATGGATTACAAAATAACAAACTTCACTATCCTTCGGAATAGCAGTGTCTGAATTACAACAACAACAAATAATGCGTCAGCGATGTTCTCATACGACTCTGTGGGAGCATATTTCAAAATTCACGATTGATTAAAATCCCCACTGCCCTGATAACTTCCTATCCTATACTACTGTGGTCGAATCTAAACTGGTAAAACTTAACGAAACCGACAAGTACAATTAGCTTTAATATGTCACCAAAAGATAGTCTGTAATACGGTTCAATCTTAGAGGGATCGGACCACTATTTCATTTCCCATAGAACTTAATGTTAATATATTAAAAAATAAAAGTAACTTCTTTGTTAGCTAGGCATTCAAACCACACATGGTTCCATTCATTAGAGTTAGCTATATAAAAAAATCAGCCTTAAAAAACAGGTGTTTCGCAGCATGTTTTCGAGTCTCGTGATGATATACAGGGGGGATCCCTGGTCTGCACATAATAACACAGCCTCGCAACAAGAGTACATATGCTATTTTGTCAGTAGGAAATTAAATACAGGATATCAAAATAAAAGTAAATATTTTTTGTCAGCTATAGTACATAGATTGAAGTTTGTGAAATTAATAATGGAACAAAATTGAACCCATTTATTACCCAATGGGCGCATCTCAAAAGATTTAGTACTCTATTCTTTATACCCCCCCCCCCGACCCCCCCCCCCCCACCAGATGACTGGTTCCCTGGCTGTAAAATAATTAGTGGTCCGATACCTAAATTCTACAATCTTGTATGGCAACATAATATATGACACGATGAAAGCTGAACTGATTGTTGCGTAAAACAGGGTATTCGAGATGCTCTTCATTTCGTTCATTTATTCAAGAAAAAATATTTTCACAACATCTCATTGATGCAGCTGTTACGGTAATCGATATTTGAAACTGTTATTTTTTATTCTTCAATTTTGGTTTCCAAACAGCTTAGATATTGTCTCTACAGCTTAGGTCTTGTCTCTACAGCTTATTTCTTGTCTCTATAGCTGAAGTCTTGTCTCTACAGCTCATGTCTTGTCTCTACAGCTTATGTCTTGTCTCGATAGCTTAGGTCTTGTCTCTACAGCTTTAATGGTCAGGAACATTGTTTAAAGCATGTCAATATAACTAGACCATGACATTGATTTAAAGTCTTCCTCAATTATTTTCATAATGCATTTTCTCGCTGATTAATTTGTTTTCAATATTTCACTCTTCCCTTCCAACTCAATGTCATGTATCTTGCCCATTACAACTAATAGATTCACTCTTTAGTCAAATTCATACAACTAATAGATTCTCTCTTTCTTCTAATTCATCAATCTTGCCCATTACAACTAATAGATTCACTCTTTCTTCTAATTCATCAATTTTGCCCATTACAACTAATAGATTCTCTCTTTCTTCTAATTCATCAATCTTGCCCATTACAACTAATAGATTCTCTCTTTCTTCTAATTCATCAATCTTGCCCATTACAACTAATAGATTGACTCTTTCTTCTAATTCATCAATCTTGCCCATTACAACTAATAGATTCTCTTTGGTGAAAGCCTAACTGTGTAGTAAAATTCATATCTGATAATGTTTAAACTGTTCAATTTCATACACAATCAATAAATTGAAAGTTAACCTGAAGCTTTCGTCCTTGTAATAAGGACTTCATCAGCAGAATGATTTATTCTCTACTGATTGTTAACATCGCCCGAGGGAATAGTGAGAGATGTTAACAAATTGTCCCAGATATGCGGCAGATTGTAACGGCCAGCGTCCCTGTTCAGCGTTGGTTTATGAGCACGGATGTATATAGACTATTTAACCCCCCGCTCAAACCATGATTGTTCTCGATCTAAGATGTTTAATGAGTCCCAAGATACCGTATGGCCCGGGCAAACTGTGTGGATGTGTCGTGATACCTCAGACGAACTTGAACTTGGTCTTCTATGTTCGTTGAATCTCGCTTTCAATGTCGTTTCCGTTTCCCCAATGTAGTTGTGATGGCACTGACTGTCCCCTTGTCCTTCACACTTTATGTGATAGATAGGTCCACAAATATCTTTCTTATTGGAGTTATCCTTTGGGTGAACTAGCATCTGTCTTAGGGTCCGGTATGGTTAAAAACACACATTAATTTTCTGTCGCTGATAAACGCGTTTCAGGCATTCTGAAGTACCTTTCACATAAGGTAGGATAATACTACCTTTCGAGTAACTTTTTTTAGTTACTGGTCGGCTCTTCCCGGTACTGTCACTTTGACTAGCGTTCAGCCTGTTGGTAACCTTCTTAATTGCCCAATCCGGATAATGACACCTCTTGAGGGAAGCATTGACATGATCGAGTTCTTGTTTTAAATCTGTGGGGTCAGATATAACGACATTGGCTCTATGATGTAATGTTCTGACAACCCCAAGTTTCTGATCTAATGGAAGGTGCGAGTCAAAATCCAGGTACTGGTCTGTATGCGTAGGTTTACGATAAACCGTAATTTTCAAGGTTCCGTCGATGTTTCTGACCGTGTTCGTGTCCAAAAATACTAATCCGCCATTTGTTTCCTTTTCTAAGGTGAATGTAATATCTGAATCAATGCTATTAATGTGATCTGTGAACTCAGTTACATATTCTACCTTCTGCTTAGTGTGTGTGTCATCCACATATCTATACCACCAACCCGGTGGATGTGGAGCAGTGGTGAGCGCTAACGAATCAAAATGTTACATGTTTTAATTACACACTATAGGGGACACTGGCGACCCCATCGCAGCACCGTGTATTTGAAGGTAAAAAGTTCCATCATACACAAAGTATGTGCACTTCAAGCACAACTCCAACAGTCTTGTTAAATGTTGCGGTGAAAGTGTGTGTTCTCTTTGTATGGGTAACGTCATGGTAATGATCTTAGATCGAGAACAATCATGGTTTGAGCGGGGGGTTAAAGAGTCTATATACATCCGTGCTCAAAAACCAACGCTGAACAGGGACGCGGGTCGTTACAATCTGCTGCATATCTGGGACAATATTGTTAACATCTCTCACTATTCCCTCGGGTGATGTTAACAATCAGTAGAAAATAAATCATTCTGCTGATGACGTCCTTAGTACAAGGACGAAAGCTTCAGGTTAGCTTTCAATTCATTTATTGTGTATGAAATTTAACAGTTTAAACATTATCAGATAATATATTCTCTCTTCCTTCTAATTCATCAATCTTGCCCATTACAACTAATAGATTCTCTCTTTCTTCTAATTCATCAATCTTGGCCATTACAAATATAGATTATCTCTTCCTTCTAATTCATCAATCTTGCCCATTACTTCTAATTCATCAATCTTGCCCATAACAACTAAAAGATTATCTCTTTCTTCTAATTCATCAATCTTGCCCATTACAACTAATTGATTCACTCATTCTTCTAATTCATTAATCTTGCTAAAAGATTCTCTCTTTATTTTAATTCATCAACTTTGTCCATTACATCTGATAGATTCTCTCTTTATTCTGATTCATCAATCTTTCCCATTACAACTAATAGATTCTCTCTTTCTTCTAATTCATCAATCGCGCCCATTACAACTAATAGATTCTCTCTTTCTTCTAATTAATCAATCTTGCTCATTACAACTAATAGATTCTCTCTTTCTTCTAATTCATACAACTAATAGATTGACTCTCTCTTCTAATTCATCAATCTTTCCCATTACAACTAATAGATTATCTCTTTCTTCTAATTCATCAATCTTGCCCATTGCAACTAATAGATTCTCATTTCTTCTAATTCATCAATCTTCCCCATTACAATTAATAGATTCTCTCTTTCTTCTAATTCATCAATCTTGCCTGTTGCAACTAATATATTCTCTCTTTCTTCTAATTCATACAACTAATATATTCTCTCTTTCTTCTAATTCATCAATATTGCCCATTACAACTAATAGATTATCTCTTTCTTCTAATTCATCAATCTTGCCCATTACAACTAATAGATTGACTCTTTCTTCTAATTCATCAATCTTGCCCATTACAACTAATAGATTATCTCTTTCTTCTAATTCATCAATCTTTCCCATTACAACTAATAGATTGACTCTTTCTTCTAATTCATCAATCTTGCCCATTACAACTAATAGATTATCTTTTTCTTCTAATTCATCAATCTTGCCCATTACAACTAATAGATTCTCTCTTTCTTCTAATTCATCAATCTTGCCCATTACAACTAATAGATTCTCTCTTTCATCTAATTCATCAATCTTGTTTATAGCAACTAATAGATTGACTCTTTCTTCTAATTCATCAATCTTGCCTATAACAACTAATAGATTGACTCTTTCTTCTAATTCACCAATCTTGCCCATTACAACTAATAGATTCACTCTTTCTTCTAATTCATCAATCTTGCCTATATCAACTAATAGATTCTCTCTTTCTTGTAATTCACCAATCTTGCCCATTACAACTAATAGATTATCTCTTTCTTCTAATTCATCAATCTTGCCCATTACAATTAATAGATTCTCTCTTTCTTCTAATTCATCAATCTTGCCCATTACAACTAATAGATTCACTCTTTCTTCTAATCCATACAACTAATAGATTGATTCTTTCTTCTAATTCATCAATCTTGCCCATTACAACTGATAAATTCACTCTTTCTTCTAATTCATCAATCTTGCCCATTACAACTAATAGATTCTCTCTTTCTTCTAATTCACCAATCTTGCCCATTATAACTAATAGATTCTCTCTTTCTTCTAATTCATCAATTTTGCCCATTACAACTCATATATTCTCTCTTTCTTCTAATTCATCAATCTTGCCCATTACAACTAATAGATTCTCTCTTTCTTCTAATTCATACAACTAATAGATTGACTCTTTCTTCTAATTCATCAATCTTGACCATTACAACTAATATATTCACTCGTTCTTCTAATTCATACAACTAATAGATTCTCTCTCTCTTCTAATTCGTCAATCGTGCCCATTATAACTAATAGATTCTCTCTTTCTTCTAATTCATACAACTAATAGATTCTCTCTTCCTTCTGATTCATCAATCTTGCCTATTACAACTAATAGATTTACTCTTTCTTCTAATTCATACAACTAATAGATTCTCTCTTTCTTCTAATTCATCAATCTTGCCCATTACAACTAATATATTCACTCTTTCTTCTCATTCATCAATCTTGCCCATTACAGCTAATGCATTCTCAATTTTTTCTAATTCATACGACTAACAGATTCTCTCTTTCTGTTAATTCATACAACTAATAGATTCACTCTTTCTTCTAATTCATCAACTTTGTCCATTACATCTGATAGATTCTCTCTTTCTTCTAATTCATCAATCTTGCCCATTACAACTATTAGATTCTCTCGTTCTTCTAATTCATCAATCTTTCGGTACAAACTTTTTTTTTCATTCAAAATGTTATGTTCATTTAATATCAAATTGTGAGCTTCCTCTATTCAAGTTTTCCTATGCACTTTGTCTTAACAATCCTCACTGTGTGATGCTTTGAGGAGAAGATTGTACATCAGTTTCATTTGTTGTGCTTCACTTGCTGTAATTGCTGGTAAAGATATTGCAGATCTTAATGACTTGAAATCTTTTAACTGGTTAAGGTACTTACTTTTAACATGAGTGGAATAATTACACATACCTCTAGATGTACGGACTATATGAGGATTGTATAGACATTACTAACTATTTAGGTAGAAAAAACAGTAAGTACTAACTGTCTCAAATAGGGACTATTTATTACATAAAAGTACACAGTGATAAATTAATTTTACCTAATGCTGCCAAATGGTAATAACTGTATAAAATAAAATAGTTAATAAAATGGGAACTTTAATTCACTTGAAGAAATAGCAAACATTATGAAGTGTCAGAATTATTAGCGTTGCAAATAAATATTTGGACACTTTCTAGTTAAACAGATATATAACTCAGAATGGTTGAGGCTACTGTTTATATATATATATATATATAAAATAATAATAATAATAATAATAATAACAATATCAATATTGCATAACCACTGTGTGAAATGATAAACAATGTCTACAAGACGTGTAATGAAATAAAATATTCTGACAAATTCGAAAAAATGAAATGATGTATGGAAGCGATCTACAGAATGTACAAACAAAATGAAGTTTGAATGGCACAACAGATATAGGACACAAAATGAAACAAAACAGTTCAGTGTGAATGTGGTATTTTTGTAAGATGATCAATGAAAGAACATAAAACGGTCCACAATAGACAAATGTTCGAAAAATATAATGACAACAATGAAAGAACACTAAAAAGTGCACAAAAGACTAATGTTGCAAAAAACATATTTACAACAATGAAAGAACATTAAAAAGTCCACAATAAACTAAAGATGGAAAATCACAGTGACAGCAAGGATATTTTAGTGATGATTCGGTTGAAGTTGATAATTCCTCGGGCAGCTCTCTTGAAAGTTTGACGAACGTTTCTGTCGTAGATATACTGATTATAGTTTCGACATTTAAAATATCAAGGTTGTGCATGATGGAAAATACGTTCAGGTATTTCTGACGTAAATTTTATTGAATAAATGTTCACTATTTAAATATCAAGAATCTAGAACAATGAAAATAAGTATTTTCGTTCAAAGATTTCTAACATGAATATATTGAAAACAAATGTTCACTATATATTTATGAAATCGTTGAAGACAAATAAATTACACCGATTAAAGTATTGGAAAAGGAAAGAGATCAGCAAGTTGAGGTGTTGATCATTTTGGATGGAACAAAAAATAAGCAATAAGTACGTATATAGATAGGCTTGTATCGAACGAGCCAAATCATCAAACACAAAGACAGACAATTGATATGCAAGAAGTCTTTCAATCACTTTAAGACAATAGAAACATTAAATGAACACAAAAAGGTTTTGTAACAATGTAGAAAATACAGTTTACAACGTGCAAAATAAGGGTTCAATTATTGAATTAAAAAAACTATTAAAATAAGTTAAAGGTTCCGTATGTGGATTCTTGTGACTTTGAAACTGTTTTGTTTAAAATTGGTGATGAAACACGAATCTGCATTATCTGAAAATACGGAACAAAGCTGGATAGAAAGAAAAAAACCCCTACAAAACACGTACCTTCAGGATTTTGCATGTACATCAAATCGATTCACAATGGATACAGACCAATCGTTCGTAGAGGAAATAATTGTGTTCAAAAGTATTTTTAAAAAATTAAGTGAAGTTTTAAAACTAGCATATGAAGAATTGAGATATAAAAAAAATGCTAAGCCAATGATCTTCGCTGAAGAAGATGAAAAAGATTTTGATTTAACAAACATTTGTGAAAGAAAAATATTATAATACAAGGTGCATGACCATGACCAATTGTCTGGTAAATCACCTAGCGCTGCTAATAACAACTGCAACCTAAACTATAGATATTCAAAATTCATGCCCTTGTTATTGCACAACTACTCTGGATATGTCATTCTCTGAATATGGCATTCAATTATTCATCAATAAGCTTGTTAGACAAGGCCCAGAGAATGATGTAAAAATAATCCATAACACGGATCATAAATACATATAATTAAGCAAAGTCTTCATAGCTGACAACTTTAATATAGAGGGAAAAGAGATCACTGCAAAATGATATTTAGATTTCGTGGACAACCTGTTGATTCTGTGGGCAAACCCTTGAGCAAATAGTTAAAAATGTAAGTGATGATAAGTTTCCAGACACAACAATACAATTTGAAAATACGAAATCACAATTCCTCCACAAAGATGTTTACCCATATAAGTACATAAATAGTTTCGATAGATTTAATTAAATATACATTTCTGATAAAGAAAAGCACTATTCATCGCTCTTTACTTCGAACATTTTAGACGACGATGACTACCGATATGTACCTGATCTGAAGTTACATTTTAATCTGAAAACACTGGGACATCTACACAACTATTATGTGCAAAAAGATATTTTAATATTGTGTGATGTCTTTGAAGCATTTAGAAACATGTGCACAAAAAATTGCAAACTTAACCGGGTGCATTACTGCAGTGCTCTGGGTCTTGCGCATTACGCATCTTTGAATATATCGGATGTAGGTCTTTAATTAGCAACTGATTACTACATATTCCTAATGACTGAGTCAGAAATCAGAGGACAGATAAGTATGATTCCAAACAGATACGTTAAAGCCAACATCACATTCTACGCTGATTGAAAATTAAAGACGATGGTAAGTATAATGAGTAAAAACTAAAATCATATATCGTGTATAATAACAATAACAACTTATATATCGTGTATAATAACAACAACAACTTATGTATCGTGTATAATAACAATAACAACTTATATATAGTGTATAATAACAATAACAACTTATATGATTGGGAAATGTGTCAACAATTGCATATGAAAGATTTCAGATGGGGAACAAATGACAAATTAAACGGAGAGAGACACCTTTAATAGATATCCCCAATGACAATGATACCAGCTATATTTCTCAAATTGATTTAGTAATTCATCAACGGCTCCATAATTACTTCAAAGATTACCCAACCGCGCCACAGAAACTCTTCCGGATGAAAAAGATTCATCACAGTTATAAATGAAATTCACTGGAGAGAAAAAGGCAACTAGATCAACGATACCTAAATTACTTTGG
This sequence comes from Margaritifera margaritifera, assembly GCA_029931535.1. NCBI lineage: Eukaryota > Metazoa > Mollusca > Bivalvia > Unionida > Margaritiferidae > Margaritifera > Margaritifera margaritifera. The sequence goes on from JAQPZY010001076.1 coordinate 491,391, forward strand.
ACATTGACATAATAAAAAAACAACAAATAGATTTACAGAAATCTAAAATTGTACGTAGAGTTGAGAGTGAAATTTACGAAAATGCACAGTCATCGTTTTAAATCAACACCCGTGGTTAAAGCACACATTGAACTGAACACACCTCTCAAACACTAGACTTCAAACGATTTCGAGCAAACATTTTTGTTTTCAAATTGAGGAATAATGCCGTATTCGGCAAACAAATGGAAAAAACTAAGGGAAAAAAAAACGAAAGCTAAAATGTGTACGCATGAGAAGAAAAATGACAAAACGATCTATCGTTGGTATATATAAAAATAATTCATGAGGATTTGGTTTTAGTCAGGATGAAAAACAATGAGCTCAACTGACAAAACCTATCTGTAGCAGATGTACTCAAACTCACGAAACCTAGCTGTAGCGGATTTCCTCAAACTGACAAAACCAAGCTGTAGCGGATTACTAAAACTTACAAAACCTATCTGTAGCGGATTTACTCAAACTCACGAAACTTATCTGTAGTGGATTTATTAAAACTCACAAAACCTATCTGTAGTGGATTTATTAAAACTCACAAAACCTATCTGTATCAGACTGATCAAGACTGTGATATTTATGATAGCAAGTTAAAAGACAAATACGGTGACAGAATGAAACTACTTATAACTATCACCGATTCATTGTTCATCAGTGTTGAAATTGAAAATATTTAAACAGATATGGAAGAAAACATAGTACTTTGGTACAAGCGACTATTCTGAAGAGAACATCTATAACATTCTTTAAGTGAACAAGAAAGCCGTTGACTTATTCAAAGATGGCGTTCCAATTAGAGAATTTGTGAGTTTGATATCCAAAACTCTATTCATCGAAACTTTACATGACGAAAACAAACTTTGCAAGCGTATAAAGAAGTGTGTCATACAACACAATTTTGAGATTTACTGTATAGAAGGAGTGTCTGTTTTAGTCACACAGACAATTGCCAACAAATGAAATTGCTTGAACAAAGTTGATCTAATGTGTGCTGATGATAAACGTTATCTTACTAGATTGTATACATACATTGTCTTACGGTTGTTTAAAATGGTTCAGATTGAAATAAATTAGATCTTTAAAATCAATGGCATAAGAGTACTAGATGCGCCTATTCTAAAAGATAAGTGTTAGAGTGGTATATGTCAACTCACTTAAAATCTGAAACCCTCATTAGTGGTTAAATTATTCTCTTAGCTTTAAATGGACAGAAATATACGTAGAGCTTTTCAAAAGCAATTGCTGATATAAATACATATTATTGAATCATGAAAAGTATGGTATTCCATGACCATTTAGTATAGTATTCCATGACCATTTAGTATGGTATTCCATGACCATTAGTATGGTATTCCATGACCATTAGTATGGTATTCCATGACCATTAATATGGTATTCCATGACCATTTAGTATGGTATTTCATGACCATTAATTTGGTATTCCATGACCATTTAGTATGTTATTCCATGAACATTTAGTATGGTATATGACCATTAATATGGTATTCCATGACCATTTAAATATGCAAAACTAGACACATAAAGAAGACAGAAAGAAATTATGCAGTTAGTAATGAACCTTCTTCAGTTCCTGAAGTACTTTTTCGTACTGGTATGAATACAGTTCCAGAAGGAAATCAACAATTTTAAAAAACACAGACAACTTGGAGAAGAAGGGCTAATAAAGAAAATATAGCTGATCTATATACACAGGAGGAGGTATATCAGAGTGGTACATGCTTGCAAATAACAATACACGCGAATAAAGTAATTGATAAAATTGATAGTCGAATGAATATTCCGTAATAAATAGAATGTCTGAGTTAGTTACATTTGCAAGCGACACTAACTTGCTACACAAGGAAAAAGCAAGTTTATAATCGACATTCCTTCTAATCAAGGAACACAGTCAAGTCTACGCAACGATGGCATATTAAGCCTACAGACATGGTTGTAAAATGTTAGGTGATGCGTTAACCATTCGATGAAATATTTAAAAAAATTGAGAATATGTTAGAAGATAACAAGCAACAAATGCAACGCCTTCGATTATTCGCTCCAAACATTGTACAGAAAGTAACAGACACTTTCAAACCACCAGCAAAAGTTAAGGAACCGACAAATGAAAGACATCAAAGACGGATTTTAAAGTACACCAAGCAAAATATGCAAGACAACAGATAATAACTACAAAAATATATCATTCATATCTAAAAATGATTCTGTTGCTTTTTAGGCAAATCAGGAATACTGACTGAATGGTTTCATACTGTTTTCTAGGCAACTCAGGAATACGGACTGAATGGTTTCATACTGTTTTCTAGGCAAATTAGGAACACGGACTGAATGTTTTCATACCGTTTTCTAAGCAAATTAGAAACACGGACTGAATGGTTTCATACCGTTTTCTAGGCAAATTAGAAATGCGGACTGAATGGTTTCATCCTGTTTTCTAGGCAAATTAGGAATGCGGACTGAATGGTTTCATACTGTTTTCTAGGCAAATAAGGAACACGGACTGAATGTTTTCATACCGTTTTCTAAGCAAATTAGGAACACGGACTGAATGGTTTCATACCATTTTCTAGGCAAATTAGAAATGCGGACTAAATGGTTTCATTCTGTTTTCTAGGCAAATTAGGAATGCGGACTGAATGGTTTCATACCGTTTTCTAGGCAAATTAGGAATACGGACTGAATGGTTTCATACTGTTTTCTAGGCAAATTAGGAATACGGACTAAATGGCTTCATACTGTTTTCTAGGCAAATTAGGAATACGGACTGAATGGTTTCATACTGTTCAGTCATCATTTACAACAGTATTATCATTCACGATGATCCTTACTGCTTACAAAACGGGATAAGTACGACCTTTTTTACAATAATATATTACACTACTATTCAAATAGTTTTCCATTACGTCGCTCGACTCAGAATGCTTGGCGTGGAGGAGGGATACTTTTTTACCTTCATTTTTCAGCACTGGTATATATATATATATATATATATATATATATATATATATATATATATATATATATATATATATATATATATATATATATATTATATTGCTGTTCAAGATTCTAGAATTTAAGATTGTACCGCCTTACTAACTATCTTTCGAAGAAATGTTAAAGCTTATTGTGCCTGTATGTTTTACTGAGTTGAGGAAGAACTCCCTGGGGTAAAACCACGATACAATGTTTCAGACACCCTGGGGTCAGACCACGATACAATGTTTCAGACTCCCTGGGGTCTGACCACGATACAATGTTTCAGAGTTAGTATCCAGCTTAGTAGTTCATATCTAAGTTAAGAGCTTTTGTTTGGTTGTGCCTTTCATTGTGAAATAGTCATGAAAGGAACTGATTTGTACTTTGAATAATTGGGAAAGAATCATTCTTTATTTATTTTGAGATGCATTTCATTGCGGTTGTGAAAGTAGTGATGCAGAAGTGCCCATGCAAAGTCAGTGTGTGATATGGTCATAGCCTATGTTTTGATTGACACGAAAAACATAATCCTTGAACCCTATAGCTTTTGATCAGCTGTTAAATGTAAATGTCCTGGACAAGAGCCAACGAGTTTTTGGTGCGTGTAATGGTCTATAAGGGCACTATCACCAGTGGGAATCCTAGTGTGATTGGAATGTTGGTCTGAGTTCACCTGGGAGAAATGTATGTATGTAATCATATACAGGAAAATTATTGTTGGTCTGACCACAGTACTTCACACACATGCATGAAATACTTGTTCCTAATATAAATAACAATTATTATGTATATTGAATTTATAATATGTGTCCATGAGGTAAGTTGTACTTTAGTGGTCATTTTGTAAATAACATATTTACTGCTTTTGAGTTCAAGGTTAGTCTTGTTTACATAGCATTTAGTACTTAGATTAAAACTTTTCATGACTTGATGTAAGAAAAGTCAGGTGCGCACAGTAATTTTCCATTAGAGTTACTCATATTCTAGAATATTCTGTCAGGTGACTTGTCTTTGTATTTATACAGACTTGGTAAGCAGGAGACCATTCCTATACTAAACTTCATGTTATAAAGATCGGTCTATTAAGGAATTTATTTTAGTAATCAGATGTTACAGTTGTGAAAATCAGAGCAAATTCAGAGTGAGGAATTATTTATTTGAAATATTCATTGCAATTATTAAGTGCTCATTCTCATTTTGGATTAATACTTGACTGGGATTTATATGAATTCATTCAAATATATTCTGAATTACATCATTCAGGCATATCAGAACATTCAAGGCTACTGGCACATCAGCACATTCAAGACTATTGGCACATCAGGACATTCAAGGCAACTGGAATTCATTCGGAACATTCTATATTTAGGACTTTTGATTAGGACACTTAGGATTATAGTATTTTTTGGATTTTAATTCATAATATTGTAAGTGTCTTTTTGATTTGTCATTGTAATTGTCTAGAAATAAATTGTTAGTTAATCTAACTTACATTGTTGGTTTCACTTTCTTTCTGTTACATTATTTTAAGACATAGAGTCGTAACACAATGCACGAAAGAAGCTCCAATTTTAAATTTTGATTTTAGATATTTTTTAATTTGTACATTTCAAAATTCCTGTATTTTAAGATGTGGAACTATTTCTGTATACCGATTCATAAAAACCAATAAATCATGTGATTTTATTGTATTAATACATCATTTTCCTGTTTTAAAAGTTAGCATGGAGGGAATTGTTAATATCTTACATTGAAATGTAATGATAGTATGGTCATGGCTCCAAAATGGGCAATGGCGCATTTGGACTGGTGGACGGACACTAAATTGAAAATATTGCTTTCTTTATATAATGATCCTAATACACAAGAATTGAAAAGGAAACACGTCCACAGAATTGTTTACATGGTTTTATTAAGAATTTACATATACCCAAATCTCTTGAATGCACTCATGTGTGCCATAATAGCTTATGTATCAACACATCTCATTTAAGTTTGAAAAGCCATTTGCCAAATTGTTCGAGAAATTCTTGCCTTAGAGAAAAGAAATGTTTTGGTCATGATACAAATCTAGATTGAACGCTTGAATTTAGAATGTTCCAATAATGCAGAATTCATAAACAGACATATTTTTCATTTATTTGTACTTCTATGTATATTTAAAACTCACTCACTCATCCTTCGTCGTCCCTCAGGTGACACATAAGACTTTGACAAGAGAGTGCCACTACTGACGGTCTGCAGCCATGTGACGGTGTTTCATGCCAGGCCGCATCCCTTCATCTCTTTCACTATTGTCCTCCTACAAATCTCTTTGGGCCGACCCATGTTTCATCTCCCATCCGGGGTCCAGCAGAAGGCTGTCCTGGGCGGTGATTCCAGTGACATTCGGCATACCTGTCCCAGCCATCGCCATCTTCTTTTCTTCACAATCTTGACAAGAGATCTTGATTCTGTCCTCTGATGAAGATCTTCAATTTTTATCCTTTTTGGCCAAAAGATACCAAGAATCTTCTTCAGACACTTGTTTTGGAAAATTTTAAGTTTTTGTGCTATTCTTGATGTTAGCTTCCAGCATTCAGAGCCGCACAGTGGCACTCAGAAGACATTGCTTTGGTAATTCCTCAGCTTTGTCTTGAGTCCAAGTTGTTTGGACTTCCATATTTGTTTCAGCATACCGAAGGCTTGATATGCTTTGCTAATTATGGTTGCTGCTTCTCTCTCTGAGTCTCCGTCTGTGGACACATTGAAACCAAGGTATGCGAATTCCTGTACCTCCACTATTAGTTAGTTATTCACAGTGATAGAATCGTTGTTTTGTTTTTTTTTTGTTTTTTCCTCATTAATTTGGTTTTCTTGCTGTTCACTTTCAGTCCTATTTTTAAGGCTGTCTCACTAAGTTTATCTGTCTTTTATTGCATATATATATATGCCGACTTAAAAATAGTCCAATTTCATCGGCGTAGTCGAGGTCTTCCGGGGATGAAGTGATGGTCCATCTAATTCCTCTTTTGCCGTCCACAGTTGTCTCTTTCATCAAGCAGTCGATGGCAAGGGTGAAGAGGAAAGGTGCAAGGAAACAGCCTGTTTCACGCCTGTGTTGATGCTGAAGCAGTCTGTGAGATGGTTGTTGCAGATGACTTTACACTTGAAGTCTTGGTGCAGAAGTTTGATGATGTTTACAATCTTCAGTGGGATACCACAGAACCGGAGTATTTTCCAGAGGGAGTCAAGGCAAAGTCTGTCGAGAACCTATTCGAAATCTATGAAGTTGATGTAGCCCGTCCTGTTCCATTCAGTTGTCTGCTCAAGTATCGGTCTGAATGTGAAAATCTGGTCAATGCAGGATTTTCCTTTCCTAAAACCAGCGTGTTCCTTTCTGATGGGGTCATCAGCTGCGATGATGATCCTGTTGAGAATGATTCTGCTGAAGACCTTGCTGGCGAGGGATATCAGGGTGATGCCTCTCCAGTTGTTCCAGTCCCCAAGGTCATCATTTTTTGGTAACTTGACAGATTTCTACTTGGCGGGGGTTTCTTCGCTCTCCCATATCTTTTGGAATATTTCTCTGAGGATCTTTGGGGTTTCTGTATCTTCTGACTTCAGCATTTCTGGCCAGATGCTGTATCCACCAAGAGCTTTCACATTTTTGAGGGCATTGGTGTCTTCTTTGACCTCGGTCTCATTGATGTCCTTCATACTGATGCCAAGGTCCTCTTCTTTATATTTAAAAATCCCAACGTATTTCGATCCCCCTATGGATCCGATCAGGCGGTGATAGCAAATGTCACAATCCGCAGCACGTGCTACATATTTACCCCGCTATACTTGGGTTGTTGTTGTTGTTTTTTTTTTTTCTTTTTGGGGTGGGGGTTGGGGGGGGGGGAGTTCTCAACCAAATATTTCAGTCTGTTTCAGGCATATGGGTGTTGTTCCTTTTCCTTTAGCATATCTAATTCTCCGTCCTTATACTCAGATTTCCTTACTTTTTCCAATGTTCTGTAATTAATATGGGTATCTATTATGTCGCCCTATCTTATAAGAGTCTGGCGCTTGACTTTCAGGTCTGGCACGGTATTGTTTGTGATATTCAGATTCTTTTTCAGTTTGATTCAAGGATCACAAAGATCTTTTAGAGAGGCTGACACTCAAATTGTCCAACTTCTTTCCCACAGATTTTCCCAATTTGTATTATCCTGTCTATTGTTTTGACGGAGTGCCGTAAATCCCCACGTCTCGAGAGAACACATATCTTAATGACATCATGACCACACCATTTGTTTACACTGGTCAACACTGATTCAATAAACAGAATAATATGGTCACAGCCTATGCTTTGATTAACCTGGAAACATGACCCTTGGCCCCCATAGCTTTTAATCAGCTGCTACCACAGTAGTATAGGATTAGGGGTTATCAGAGCAGTAGGGTCTTTTACAAATCGCGAATTTTGAAATATGCCTCGTGGAGGGGTATGAGAACATCACTGGCGTAGTTGTTATTTTTGTAATTCAGACACCGCTCTCGTTGAGGGGTACGATGTTGTCTGTGATGCACTTTCTTTGCTCTGCAAACAATGCTATATGAAGGATACACAATTGTTATTCGTAATGTTCTGTAGTAGTACTATAGAAGTGGCGAGTTCTAGAGAAGTCGCAATTGTTTCCAGTCATTTTATTTTTTCATTTAGAGTGGGAATTTAGTCATTTACGATTTAATTCGATGCTTTCTATAGCAACGAAGCTGCTCCGACATGTTTCAAATTATGTACTTTTGTCGTTTTTCTCGCGCACTTAAAAAAGAAAATAATTTTTAAAAAAGTAGCTTCTGCGCTAGAACTCACCACTTCTATCCTACTTTTGGTGAGTACAGGTCAGCTTGTTTACACCAAACTGGCCTAAAAGACTGACCCTAACAATATTTTAAAAAGTACATATCAGATTGTTTACACGAAACTGTCCTAATAGAAACTCTATTTTAAAAAGTACAGGTCAGGTTGTTTACACGACACTGTCCTATTTTAAAAAGATATAGGTACTAGATATTCGCATTTTGATAATTTATAACCAGTTATCATTGGCAGAAATAAAAAGGAAAGTTTGTTTTTCTATTTTCAAAAAATCTGAATAAGTAATAATCTGGATTAATAAAGGAATACAATACATGTGTTTGCGTAATGTGAGGTAGATTTTATCATGATATCAAAGTGTTTACCAGACAATTGATGTCAAGACTAATAATTGAAATGAAATATTTAGATGCTCTGAATAGATGTTATGTAGGTTTGTATGAAATGTCTTTCACGGGTATAGATTTACTGTCCATCTGATTTACCCAAAATAGCTTGGATGGACACCTCTATAAAGACAACTATTTTCGATACTTTTGTTCCACTTTAGACTGTCAGAATCCAAATGATTAGAGAAAATTGGCATGTTAAAGGGATAAAGCAGAAAGTGACCAAACTTGATTTTGGTTGAATATAGTACTGGGTACATCATGGTCTGCCTGGTATGTGAAGTTTCCTTTAACTCGATTGTTTTCTACTTGTAGTCAAAGCTGCTCTAGAATCATCCGTTTCCGAATGGAAGATTACTGACTTAAAGTATAAATCAGCACTTTTGTCATACTTTGCAAAATATGGGGAATGAAAGTTCCACAAACAAACATAATAACATCAAACTCACTATAGGTGAGTGGCATCCCTCGTATAGAACAAATCGTAAAGATGAGGTGGTACTGAGCCGATCGCGTATCGGACACACATACCTGACTCATGCATACCACCTAAAAGGTGAACCTTGACCTGAATGTGTACCCTGTCAATGCCCACTCATAGTGGAGGACATGCTTGTCGAGTATGTCTATTTCCACCCCGTGAATCAGAAGTGAACTGCTTGAAGAAATTGTACAAGTGTTATGTATATTTAATCTATCATGTGTGTTTAAATCTTGTCCATGAAGGTAAGTTGTGCTTTAGACCCTGGTCACTAGTAAACAGAGTGTTTACATGCATTTGAGTTCAAGACCAGTCTTGTTGGCGTTTAGACTATTTTTGTTTCCATTTTATTGCTTCACATCAAGTGTTAGGTCAAGTGAAGGTGTGTATAAACAGGGATTTGGTAAACAAATAATTCATTCCTGTTTTAGATCAGTACTCTGTGTGAATCCATTTGAGGTCATATTTTATTGATCTGAAATCAGATATATTTCAAGAAGATTTATTTACTAAAAATATTCATTGGAAGTACTAAAGCGCTCATTGACTTTTGAATTAATACATTACTTTGGACTTTTGTGAATTCATTCAAGGACATTCTGGATTGTATCATTGTGTTATATCAGGACATTCAAGACTATTGAAACTCTTTCGGAACATTCTATATTTTTGGTTTTGTGATTAGGACATTTAGGATTATTTGGAATTTGATTCACAATATTGTAAGTATCTCTTGAATTTCACTTTGTATTGTAGGGACATATATTGCTTGTTGATATTACTTATATTGTTGCTTTCACTTTCATTCTATTAAATATTTTTAAGACCTTGAGTCGTGGCAACGAAGACGTGCTATCCGAGAAAATATTGGACTTCTTAAGGGAATACGGTTTCTACCAGAAATGTTAATAATGTTTTAAGGTTGCTACATATGTTACTTTAATTTATATACATTTTACGGAATTTTTAACATCTTTGCTTGTGATATTTTATTTTGTAACTTAATGTTTACATTTATTTGGTTTTGTTCTTTCAAACTTTGTGTCATATATTTGTTTAATTTTTCAAATTTAACCTTTAGTTGGCACTACATAGCCACTTTTGTGCTGCGGTGCCGTAAAACACAATTACATACATACATCTCCTTTTGTATCTGTTGCAGGCCATATGTTTGGTCAACATTGCTATTGTAGTATACAACCAATATAACAAACCTTTCTTTTCATATGTGAGAGAAATAAAAATTAAATTATTAAATACTTGACATTAATAACTGTAACGTACACTTTTAAAAGAAATAATGAAAGGATTTTAAAAGTTGAGTTTTTTTAAAAATTTCCCCTGTTTAATGTTTATATAAGTTGTTCAAAGCAAATGTGAATAAAGGGGAGTAACTCTTACAAGCTGGTGCTACACGGAAACTACAACACATTAGATGGGTCATATGCTGAATTTGTTTAATAGAAAATAATAATTATATATGTAGATTCATTAGTAGGCAAAATTGTACTGCACTATATACACATTTTGCTATCTAAGTTTATGCCAAATAGTATCCAGTCTAAATCTGTTAAAACGTCAATATTTGTCCACATAATAACATGGCGTTATAACGCGGTTGGTAATATAAGGTGTTTCGAGCTTAAGGATCAAGCATACATACATACATAGTCGAAGTAAAGAATTGGCAAAAGAGGATAAAAACGAAATGATAAGGTAAAATTACGTTTAACTCAGTCAGCGCTGATTGCAAAATTATAGCACTTAAATCCAAGCCCTATTGGAGCCCCGGGTGGCCGGGTGGTCTAAGGCGCTCGATTTATCGATTACTGCCATCTCACCTCTATCTGTGTGGGTTCGAGTCTTGGGCCCGGCTAATGTGGTTATGTGATAAAGCTTGCCAGTAGCTTCCCGTGGGTCGGTAGTTCTTTCCGGGATTTTCCCGGGTTCTTCCTCCACCAGATATACTGGCCGCCATGTGTGGCCTATCATGTGCTGAAAAATGGCGTTAAACCCATAAAAACCAAACCTAACCAAGCCCCATTACATCAAAACGTCTGAGTCCATTAAACTCGAGAGAAATTTACAGTACTTACAACTATTGACTATCGGTAGTCTATTTCCGATATGAACTGTTTCAATCACGAGCCAATCTGCTAGTCGGCATGATATTTAAATTAATATCACAATCGAAAATCTTATACCCATATACCAGGCATTTTAGAAGCAAGCAAAGACGGTCAATGTCTTGGAAACAATGGGGCATTCGGCCACTATCCAGCTGTTGAACATGGCACGGCCAACTGCCAGTCTTTCTGTTCGCTCCGGATTTAAGACCAGCGAATTAGCCGCCCAGCAAGAAAGCCAATATATTGATGAAATTTGTTTTTACTCCGGGAACGATTTGCATCGTAATTCAGTGAGATCTGCCCTTCATATGATAAGGTAGTATTCAACATTTCGATCCTAATAGCATTCATAGTTACTTGCTTCCTTCAGCTGCTGCAGCCACAGATTTTGGTCGTAACGCTTAACGTGCAGCTACCTATTGCAAGGAGTTCAATTGCAATTTCCTGTCATAGGATCTAGAAGAGTTATCCTATCCAGCTAACCTGTTACTAAGAAGGATTTTACCGTAAGCATTGTAAGGTGAAGTTGAATTTAACATTGTTATTAGTGCAAGTGAGTGGTCCTCATTCAGACGAATTTATTAATGAAGACTTTTTCAGAAGTGTTTAGTTTTTATCCTTTTTAAATGTTTAGAGGTAGGATATCTTTTGTGATTGCAACTAAGTAAATTTATGAGTAAATTTTGTGTACTTAGTCTGGAACATCAATACATATAGAAGTTCTTCAACGACTTTAGAAATACCTATTGCGAGACTGTATGTACTTGTGCGCGTAGTAGAGCTATATACTTATCGATTTGAAACTTTTTTGTTAACAAATATAAATTGTGCCTTTACATATTAACGGAACAAAATACGTTATAATGCAAATTGTTAACGAACCAAACGACAATCTCAGTGTTTATTTCTTTTCAAACATTACGTACAAAAGCATCTGAACATTATAATCGATCTCTTCTAATAGTCATTGTCGAAACATTTGTCTAAAGATTTTTGTTTCAGACCTGTAACTTGAATTTGAAATTTCTCTCTTCTAAACATTTAAAGAAATAAAATGGTTAATAATAATTGAATAATACATACCAGAATGATTACCGTAGCTAATTAATTTAGTTTTGATGGTTAGCATTAGTATGGAAATTCTGAGACCTGGGGCCTGCCGGCGAATGGTATAGTTATGCATTGAATGGATAAAAAGGATTAAGCTACACGATACCATATTAATGATGAAGAAATAATGAAGTTGCACCAATGAGCCACTCAGAAATATCATCACATTATTTGTATGAAACTGTATCATGTCAGTCCATTGATCGTTTTCGACGCCTGCTGTCGGGTGTATTTCCTTCAACGATACTAAGTTAGAAGAATTTATCAGTGTTGAATCTCCTGTATAAATCTTAAAGTGCTTCGGACACAACAGTCACAAACAACTAACACGTTTCCAATCACCTTCGTATAGTGGCAAAACCTGATCGATGCGTTTATCAGCAAAATAACTTATGTTGTACTTTTTCAAAGTGAACATATGTTTTAGATAGATATACGTTCTGTCAGCTAGTGATAGAGCGGCTGCACAGTGTGATGTAACAGAACAAGCGTGACCTGTATTTACTACATATGTATGGAGGAGGAAAGCGGGACCTCGGGGTCTGAGCTTGCCATTGATTGGGATTTACTACAACCAGCGCTGTCTCGGGATGTAGACTGTAGTGTGTGTAGCTCTTCAACAACGTCACTTCCGATGTCATCCATGTCACCACGTCTCAGCCCCATTTCCATCGACTCCAACTCCCCTTACTTGCTCAGAAAGGCCGGGTAAGTTACCTTTTTTTTAGTCCAGCATAGAGGCCGAGAACGTTATTGTGTACCCTCGGTCACAAGTTAATATCTACATAAAAAGGGGGACAGGGGATCTTGCAACAGTGATAACTGAACATACGACTTTATAATGTAGCAAAATACATTTACAACTTCATAGGACAGTTATTATCATGTTTGTCGTTTCAGTTAGATAAAAATATTTCTTGTTTGTATTATATTGATCTCGAATCACAACTTTCAACTGAAATTATCCATTGTTCAATCCCGGATGTGTACAAAAGTTTTGTTCACTTATAGTTTAAGTTGATAAGTTGGCATCGGGAGAATTAGAAGATAGGTCAGGCAACTCTCGTAGAGCCTTTGGCGAAATGTACCACTGTGTCGCAACGGGCAAAAACGACAAACAAATGTTCCGCAGACGTTCCAGTGTCTCGCCTACATCCCGTTCACATACAATATTAACGTTGACGCCGTCGCATTTTCCCCGGGAAAAGTGATAACTCTGTCTTCCCATGCTTACATAGGCGAGGCAAAAAGAGAATTCATATCTGTAAACTAAACCCGGCACAGTCAGTACAAGAAGAAACATAATCTGAACATAGGGAAACACATTTTTAAAATAATTAAATTTTAATATATGGTTATAATTTCTATTCCTTTATTGGTGCTTTTTGAACATAGCAAGCGTTAAAATGTGCTTGAAGTGTCCCCCAAAGACATGACACTTTGACTCCTACTTAGTCAATAAAATGACCACTGTATGCTTAGAACAATTTTGGACAGATAACTGAGCAAGCCGATATTAAGATTTACAGGGATTACAATTTATAATTTTACAATAAACACTATTTCCTACAACAATAGTCATCTGACTTTGAGATGTATTTCTAAAGTGCATGTTTTAATTCATCACTGCATGACATCAGGTGAAAGAACATACGCTTCTTGATCTTCCAATAAATGTCAGATCCATAAGAAGATCTTTGCAAAGCCTGTGTACAGATCCAAGTTGTCACTGCTTTAAGTGTGTCCACAGATCGAAGTTGTCACTGCTTTAAGTAGAGTTCTTACTTTGAAAGAAACTATCCTATGTGTACCTATCCATTTCCCATTCCTCAGAGCTATCAGTCCACCTATCCATTCAGCTAACCTCCTTGACTTTCAACCCTCTCTCTCTCTCTCTCTCTCTCTCTCTCTCTCTCTCTCTCTCTACATAAGATCTGCTCAACAGGTGTAAGCTAAATTACAGTAACTAAGGCAGCCTTGTTCTTTCCCTACAGCATACGACATGCGTGTCTTTCCGTCCCTCTCCATTGTATGAATGTATCTTTACAGCCATATAAACTGATATCTGCAAAAACTAACGGCTTTGCCGTGAATACAGCACACAATACTACACAATTTACATTTAATGGCTTACATTTATCCCATGATATTTAAGCGAATTATACAAGAAACAATTTACCACACGAAACGCAACCGATATTATAAATTCTTGTATAGTCAGGCATCCATATGTGTCTAATATACTTGTATAGATAGGCATCCATATGTGTCTAATATACTTGTATAGATAGGCATCCATATGTGTCTAATAAACTTGTATAGACAGGCATCCATATGTGTCTAATATACTTGTATAGATAGGCATCCATATGTGTCTAATATACTTGTATAGACAGGCATCCATATGTGTCTAATATACTTGTATAGATAGGCATCCATATGTGTCTAATATACTTGTATAGATAGGCATCCATATGTGTCTAATATAGTTGTATAGTCAGGCATCCATATGTGTCTAATATACTTGTATAGATAGGCATCCATATGTGTCTAATATAGTTGTATAGTCAGGGATCCATATGTGTCTAATAAACTTGTATAGATAGGCATCCATATGTGTCTAATATACTTGTATAGTCAGGCATCCATATGTGTCTAATATACTTGTATAGACAGGCATCCATATGTGTCTAATATACTTGTATAGATAGGCATCCATATGTGTCTAATATACTTGTATAGATAGGCATCCATATGTGTCTAATAAAATTGTATAGATAGGCATCCATATGTGTCTAATATACTTGTATAGATAGGCATCCATATGTGTTTAATATAATTGTAGAGATAGGCATCCATATGTATCTAATATACTTGTATAGATAGGCATCCATATGTGTCTAACATAGTTGTATAGTCAGGCATCCATATGTGTCTAATACATTTGTATAGATAGGCATCCATATGTGTCTAATATACTTGTATAGATAGGCATCCATATGTGTCTAATATACTTGTATAGACAGGCATCCATATGTGTCTAATAAACTTGTATAGATAGGCATCCATATGTGTCTAATATACTTGTATAGATATGCATCCATATGTGTCTAATATACTTGTATAGATAGGCATCCATATGTGTCTAATATACTTGTATAGACAGGCATCCATATGTGTCTAATATACTTGTATAGATAGGCATCCATATGTGTCTAATATACTTGTATAGACAGGCATCCATATGTGTCTAATACACTTGTATAGGCAGGCATCCATATGTGTCTAATATAGTTGTATAGTCAGGCATCCATATGTGTCTAATATACTTGTATAGACAGGCATCCATATGTGTCTAATATACTTGTATAGAGAAGCATCCATATGTGTCTAATATAGTTGTAAACGTTGAAGTAGGTTAATATGTTGGCACTCATATCTTTGCAAACTTATAAAATTACTTTAAAATCGGATCGTCTTTTCTGCAGCGTGTTTTTGTCGAAATCAACTTGCTATATAATTTGTCTTGTTTCCACTCCAGTTCTAAGATACATTTACCTTTTTTAAGTTTTCATATGACTGACTTTCTTTTACTTTAGAATTATGAAGAAAAACACTTGGAAATAGTTTGTGCTATGTCATTCTGCCTAGTTAATATGGATTTTAAAGTATCACCTTAAATGGTGAGGGAGGATTACAGAACTCTTGATTGAGTTCTTTCATTGTAAGACTGTAGGCTGTTAGCAGACGATAATACAATCTAGAAGATTCAAAGCCTTTTTGTTTTGCGTGTAGATAAAGATGTCTCATCGCCATTATTTGATGCTAATCAGTTTCATGTGCGACGTATACGTTCTTTAAACATTATACTATTTGAATTTGAACATGTTATGCTTGAATTACTTTTCATATTCTGTTATTTCTTGTTGGTTGTGTTTTCATCTGCTGCACTATTTGATGTATTCAATTTTTCTCATGTGTAAATTGTAAGGCTTGATTGTTTCTCTTTATATACAACAAAAATATTGTTTTCTGAGGATATATACATACGAATAGAAATTACTATTGATGAGTTGAGGATATATACATACGAATAGAAATTACTATTGATGAGTTGAATACTCAGTAACTTATTCTTACTCTGTATGTTTACAAAGAGTAACAAGCAGGGTTCGATCATCAATAGCAGTTATGGAATCATCCTTTGTAAATGCTTAGAGCTTTAAACAATGACAAATGGATATGGCCGATTGGAACACCTTATTGATCAGCAGTGGTGGCGCGAGGGTTCGAGGCGCCGGGGGCAATGTTCTTTAGTGGCGTCCCTACTTTGTTACAGAGAACAGTCTTTTTGTCAGGTGCCAACCCCCATACTACCCCCATCTACAGCTGCAAAAAAATAAAATATTTAAAAAAATGCTCCCGACGGCGCCCTCCCCCCCCCCCTCTACACCTTCTCGCGCCGTCACTGTTGATGAGACCACTATGTGAAATGTATATAAACCCTACAGCCATGCAAAGGAGCGTATCTTATACTATCGGTCGCGTGAAATTTTTCAGAATTGTATGATGATGACATCATCGATTGCATTACTGCAGTAGTAGTCTTCTACAAATTGAAAGTGGCATACATAAATAAGTACATACATACATACATACATACATACATACATACATACATACATACATACATACATACATACATACATACATACATACATACATACATACATCTAGATAAAGTTAAATAAAGTTAAAGAGTTTTCTAACCGTCAGAATAACGCTGAGGACTAGACTGCGATGATGCTAGCTACAGACCTAAGAATTTAACTGTTGACGCAAAATTCTTTACTCGCTAGAGAAGAGTTCGGCAACTGTAAAGGTGATTGTAGAAAGTGGGGTTCTTTGGCTGACAGTTTTCATCAATACTAATCAATATGCCAAACATAGACACCATATGAAGTATTAGCAATATTTGCCTATGCAGGCTAACTAAAAAAAAACAATTAAAAAAAAACAAACAACATTACTGTTCTGTGAATTGATCGTGTCTGCGTGAAGATATGCGAACTTCCGGTATATGCAAGTAGGGCTGATATCAAAATTAGAAACAATTATTATATAAGGATTCAGATGCATCGACTTTTGCCCACGGGGATAAATTATAAATTGGTTTTAAGCTCAGTATGTTTCGTATGCTTTTGAAGATTGTAACCAGCCTTAATCCCTGTGGGAATGTGGGACGAAATCCGAGATTTCCAAATGAATTGTCATTGCTGCCATCTTATGGACACTCGAGAGGGGTCCATTATAAAGTTTGTATAAAGAATTTCCTTTAAGAACGATAAGTCGGCCTGGGAGGAGGTTAGTAACGAATTCTGGAATCATTTTCAAATCTACCACTATGCATTGTCGTTTTTTGTAATATTTCTTTACAAAGTATATAAGCATCGATGTACAGCGTACCGTGCTTGAATCAAGTTCAAGTTAAATGCATGGTCAAGTTGATGAATCCCGTGCATAGGAATACAAAAGAAGTTTGAAACAAGGCTGTAAACCTCATCAATGTCATCAAAGAGTAACAGTGTGTTCGCACTAGCATCACACCAACCTCATGCACTCTCTCCATGGAAAAAAAAAGCCCTATGATATATGTTGAATGAGCACAATTCACTACGTTGTCGAACAGAGACAGTGTACTGGGATGTACCGTCTCCATTAATATGGAAACTATACACCGTGGACAGTAATAAAGTAAAATTGCTTGAGAAATCCTTTACACCGTGGACAGTAATAAAGTAAAATTGCTTGAGAAATCCTTTACACCGTGGACAGTAATCAAGTAAAATTGCTTGAGAAATCCTATACACCGTGGACACTAATCAAGTAAAATGTTTTGAGAAATCCTAAAGACAGGTAACTTGCAACAGATTCGCTGGTGATTGTTGCCCAGTGTCGCATAGAATCTTGTGTTCAACCACTACAGGAGATATGTAAACTTGGCTATAAATGATTCTAGATTATTTAAAGCAAGTCAAATTTCCAGATTCTATCTGACCTTTCAAAAGATTTATGCCGTCTTGTCTCAGTCGCTAACTAATGTAGCCATTTCGCATTATGACACCGCTTTTCAAATTCTGATCCCATTAGTAAGCATGTTCATCGGTTCGTCTGTCAACAATTTGATTTTCACAGTGTAAATTCACTGGGAATAATCTGATTTATATCCCCCAAAACGGCAGCTTAATACTAATGAGCTCGGACAAGTTTGATATTTCAGCATACTATGTCATCATTTAGAGGAGTTATAACCCTTGATTGCCTCCTTAACTTAGGTTTCCGCAATATAACTTTACAAAGTATTGTTGGATTTCAACCACAGGTGCTATTTTCTCTAAATGTCCATCCTCCTAACTTTGGTTTCAGCAGAGTAACTTTAACAAGAATTGTTTGATTTCAATAAAAATTTGCATGCAGCTTTACATATTGCATATTTATGAGACCTTGAATGAGTCACCATTTATAGAATTTATTGCCCCTAAGTGCCCGTTGCCAAAAACTAGCTTTCGCAGTATAACATTAACAAGGATTGTTGGATTTTAGAGAATTTATTGCCCCTAAGTGTCCGTGCCAAAAACTAGTTATGCAGTATAACATTAACAACGATTGTTGGAAGTTAGAGAATTTATTGCCTCTAATTGTCCGTTGCAAAAAAACTAGCAATATAACATTAACAAGGATTGTTGGATTTTAGAGAATTTATTGCCCCTAAGTATCCGTCGCCAAAATTTATCTTTCGCCCCCACCCCCACCCTGGAGATTTTTGTTCTTTAGTTTAACTTTACCTATGAATGTTAGATGTTAATACAATTTAGCATGCAGTTCTGTGTTAATGAGATCTTAGTTGGATGAGTTTAATATTCAGTTATCAGCTTCCAATGAGATTACCTGTAAGGATATAATATCATTATTTGGTGGAGTGATAGCCCTTTGTTCATAATTTGGTTTATGTACCCTATTTATGCCAGTCGGCATTGAATTTCAAGTGAATTTCATGTACAGCTTTATATCGTTGAATTCTTGCATGAATTTAATTTGCCAGCGTATTATATACTTTTTCTATAGCATTGTGGCCCATTATTGTCGGACACAGCACCCAACCACACATCCCCACCCCCACCCTACCCCGCAAAGTTCCTCTGTTTAAAGAACTCCAGAGCAAATTGTAGCAAGCAGGCGCTTTTGCGATTTACCTTGCGTTATCTAGTTTTGTTAACGCATGTCTAACACTACTATTTTAACTTACAGTGAAATTTTGTAAGGTCTATTTATATATTTGTAATATTATAATGACTCAGTGTCTTTTAACATTTGATTATAATAAACTATGTCTTCCTCCTTAAGTGCAGATTGAATTCATTTTTACATTTCACTTTAAAATATTTTTTAGCACACAATTCTTATAAATATTGAACATTATCCTTCTTCCTTTTCTCCACTTCTTCTTACATCAGTACCATGCATACTTTGATTAAGCACAGATTTTGATATATAATTAGAAGCGGATATAGACTGGACAATTTACAGCTGAATATATATGTTAAGAAGTATCAGTCATTTATATACTCCAGAATTGGTATCTCATGGTTGTTTAGTTTAAAATCCATACATATACATGCTATTGAATGTCATACAGATATAGGTTATTAGCATGACAAAGTTGTACGCCCGTACTTTTTGCCCTGAAAAATCAAATTGGAACTCAAATGGAGCGATAACCTTCAACACATATGTCATAAATATCAAACGTGTAATAGCGATGCCAATTTGAGAGAAACTGAGTTAGTAGTCAATCTGAGATAAATTGGATGAGCAGTCACTGATCGTCACTCAATTCAGACAGGATTTAGTATTTTCCCCGTTTGTATCCACAGAAAACTGAACTGCATTAAATGTATCTAAAACATGTAATGGAATAAATAAAAGATCTCTCGAAATAAACGAAATTTGTTCCAGTTCCGCATCATCTTCTACCTTCGAAGCCAAAAGCGGATGGTACTTTAACAGACCAAATTAAACTTCTTTATATGCTTCTCTGGCAATACCACGCATTCAAAGAACACTCTTTGGCGCTCATCTTCTAGTCTGTTTAAAAAAAACAAACAAAAAAAAAAAAAAAAAAAAAAAACATACCAAAAGAACTCCACCATATTTTCACATTTGTTTAATAATTTTGTGCCACGTGCCCGGTGACCCTACTTCGTTTTTATATTTTGTAAATTTTTCTGTTTATCACTGCTAATAGACTATCATGTTTTTTTTTTTTTTTTTTTTTTTTTTTTTCTAATCACACCAATTCTTTGGTGCAAGTGTCACGTCAACGTCAGTTTCTGTTCGACAAGAGGACGGCAGTCTGAGTGAGTCCGTGCTGATGGAGCTGGTTATGTATTACGTGCACACATTTCTTGCG
Source organism: Margaritifera margaritifera (assembly GCA_029931535.1). Classification (NCBI taxonomy): domain Eukaryota; kingdom Metazoa; phylum Mollusca; class Bivalvia; order Unionida; family Margaritiferidae; genus Margaritifera; species Margaritifera margaritifera. Next base: position 511,852 of record JAQPZY010001076.1, read on the forward strand.
CGGTGCAAATCAAGCGCAATCGACGTCACTTGTCATTGAAACTATGTTTGAGCAGGAAAGAACCAGTCAACGTTCGTTTGCAGGTGTTAGATCTCTTAGATGTCCTGTGCATGTTCTGTCACCGATGCTACTCTTCATTCTAAGTCTGAGTACAAGCTTATAAATGGTTGAGTGACTGACGTTAAAACGTCGAGCTAGATGAAGGATGCTCCTGCCCGCAACACGCATTCATAAAGCTTTTTCCTTTCAAAGCCACTGAGTCTTGGCATTTGTTCCCTCTGAAATATCTTTGAATAATCTTTTAAAGCTGCCCCGAACACCACACATACGCTCACAATGTGAAAATCACATGCATTATTACATATGTTAAAAATGAGATCTGCATGTGCATACGGGTTGCATACCATTTCGTAGGGAATATGTTCGAGTATTGACCAGCTCTACTGGACAGAAGAAGGTACATCTCTTTTATATACGCATGTCTGTGCGTACGTGCTTGCGCAGTTGTGTGTGAGTCAGATTTCGTATCTCGGTTTGTTCTATACGTTTTAGGATATAGTCACAACATTAATTGTGGTCTAGATATAAAGCCACAAAATATGTGGGCAGCAACACCTTGATAGTGCCAAAGTAGCAATCCCAATGAAGTTTATCTTTAATTTTCTATTTATCGTTGACTCTAAGTTAATTTCATACCAACCATGGTAGGCTTGGTTGCCTGAAATGTGTACAGTATTGCTTAAAGCGTTTCTATCGAAAGGGGTGTGAGAAAGAATTCAATGAAAACCAACAATCAGGGATCAGCTTACCGCCATCTTTTACAAATGATGGCATGAGGCATTGTTGAATCACGAGCTGAATTACAGTTTATAGGGAGATTAAAGCTTATTTGTGGTGTAGTTGTTTACTGGCTATGAAAAAAACCAGATTACTGTTTGTCACCTCAAAGCCTAAATGAAGAGAACTTTGTTACTGGGAATGATCTTCATAGTCTTGATTGTGTCCACAGTCAATGTTTTTCCCGATTTACTAATTAAGAATAGGACCAAGACAAATATAATGGATGAAAGTTTTCAGTAATACTTTACGTCTCAAGAAAGTAAATATTAGAGTCAGTTAATCGGTGGAAAAGTGTGAAATCTTCTCAGCATTATACAAAGTATTGCAGGCTAACTACAACTTTCCTGTCAGCTTTTGCTGGATTTAATGTCACCGATCAATAGTAATGGAGTGCTTATAATTGACGCTGCTGACACGCTGGCAATAGCATTGATTATATAATTATTGCTAGGATCTGGTATCAGTAGGGAATCCATTAATATTGCTCTTCGCTGTTGACACATGGTCCTGATGACATTTAAAAATGGATATTACCGAGCACTCGTTTCTTTGATTTTAAATATTTTAAAAAAAATTAATCCTTGTCCTCTCTTTTTTACTCCCTAATAGATATTGCAAACGCGTGTATGGTGTGAATGACAGTACAAGGTAATAGATGGTAATGCCATTATTTCGTGATATTCAGTGATTTAAGGTTGAGGCTCCATTATAAAAGGGAGTGGGTTACCTCTTTCCTTCAGTGTGGTTTGACTATCATCCAGAAAACTTGCTTATTATCGTGATTTGATTGGGCTGTTAGACCGATGAAACTACCTGATATAGTGATTGACAGGTGAAGCTTGACACCTAATTAACCATCTGTCCGTGCTAATTGCTAAAACGAGGGAGGCTAATTAGTGAACTATTTGGTACTGCAGGAGACTGACCGATGTTTTCTTCTGACATACAGCTTTATACTGTTAGATAACCAAGTTTCATCTACTCGAACAATCATAATTCCGATGTGGCATATGATACCTACCCTTTACTAAAAACCTGCCGGTTTTGAACTTCAACCTTTAAAATGGAGATGGTTGCCTCTTTCCTTCTGTTTGAATTTGTCTCGTCGAGAAAACTTGTTCCTTGTTGTGATCTGATTGGCTGTTGGACATTATAAACTATCAAACATATTATTTGAAAGGGGAATCTTAACACTTAGTGACCACCTGTCAATATCAAATTGGCTATAGACTGGGGTTAATTAGCCTACTATTCAGCACGCTACGAAATTTAAGATAACTAAGTTCCACCTACTTGACCAATAATAATTTATTTGTAGAATATTCTACCTATATTCTTAATAGCGGCCGTCCACTTTGGAAACATCGGTCTTTGACGAAATTCCCAATCAGAAGACTATTAATCTTCTTGTTCCTTCAGAGCAATCATTACCAGTTATCGCCAACAAACGTCCAAATCTTAAACTGTTTCAGTAGAAGATAGTATTACCTAATTTTGGCTTAAGATGAAAACAGAAACGACGAACGGGTTTAACGTAGTTGTCTTTGGAGATGCATAAATATGCCAAGAAAAATTGATTACGCAGCCTTGCATTAAACTGCCTGTCTGCATTTTAATATCACCTCGGTGCATTTCATCACAAAAACAAGAAAACAGATTTTACAAAACAATACCTGTTTTTTTTTTTTGCTTTGTTATGTGTGTGGTGTGTGGTAGTGGGGGTGGGAGGGGGTTAAAATGAAAGCTGTCATATACCCTGATATCTCTTGCACCATAAACATTTTTACCAAAGAATATTTGGCTAGCACTTAAAGTTGGTATCCATATTACAGCCCACTCAAGCCAAGTCCGGTGAGGATATATTTTAGGTGGGAGCCGCTTGACTCAGCAGAGAGCATACCAGACTCACGATCAAAAGGGTGCGGGTTCTAATCCGGCCCAGGTCAGGCCGGATCAGTAGTATTAATATAGATTAAACACAGCCAGTGAACAGTACCCCTCCCGCCCGCCGCAACTTTTTTTTTTTTTTTTTTTGCAAATACTTTTTTGCAATACCTTGCCTATAATCAGAAAATTATATCTGGATGGGCGGTAGGGTTCACTGGCTCGAAGACACCTATATCAATACTACTCAGGTCAACCGCCATGGTGTGTCCCTGGGCAAGACACTTTACTCCAATTGACTTTTCATGTGTTGCTGTTGCTTTGAATATAACAAAACAAAACAAAAACAAAAAAAAAAAAAACAAACAAAAAAAAACAAAAAACAACCAAACAACAATAACCACAAGCAAAACAACTTTCAAAAGTTTAGGTGCTTTGGTGAGAAGGAATTGACTGATCATCTTCAAATAATTTACTTTCTCGATGCAAAGTTGCAGCAGATGGCTGTGAGTTCAAATACCTCGAATAACGTTCAGTGTCGTATATAGAGGTGCCGGTGATGTGTGCTTTGAAGAGGACATATGAAAGTTCTCTCGAAAAGGCATAGTGAATCTCTGAAACTTCGTTATCTACATATGACCCAAGGTTTCCAAGGTACAGTACTCCACCATTATACCGCTGTACATGGGAGCCAGCGATTAAACCACCTTATATCAAGATCGCTTTATAATGAAGAACATTTACAGGCAATTAATGGAATGCGATCAATGACCATACCTGCCTAATGACAGGAACAGTGTTATAACGAAGGACCTTATAGTGAGGAGTTGCTATACATGTATTTAATGTTCATAAAGAACTAATTTGACTTATGAATGATGAACAATCTTATTTTGCCAGGCAAAATACGTAGACATGGGTTGGATTCCCCTGATCACAGAAGGCAGAGATTTTGTGCCACAAACCATTACCTCTAGATTTGGTTTGTTCGTGATAGCCCAGTCCCAGTTAAACCTAATTTGTCGACGAGGCCATCTGAGTACAATAACAATGATTCACTGTTAATGCGCAGGACTTTACAGCTGTACAGATTGGTTCAATAACACCCTTAATACTGATCCATACATAACATTGAAGAGGGAAGGGGTGGATGTCCTTACAGGACCAAACAGGCCCTATTCGCGTTATTGATATAGTCTCTTTTATGTTGACATGTTTCTTCATCTGTTCTCTTTCAATGCATGTTTTGCTATTATTATTATTACTATTATTATTTTTTGTCAATGTCAATAAATATTTGCCAGTCATATATCTGAGTGACTGTCCCGGCAACTATTTTTATTTTAGTCCAAAGTTGTATTATGTGATTTGAAGATTAAGATAAGAATCTAAGCTACCTAAATATATAATATTCATTAATTTCATGGCAAATAATTTTATTCGCATTTCCTGGCAAGGTCAAATTTGCTTATATATAAAGATTTTTTTAAAGCTATATTGGAATAATTAGGTAAACCTCACCACATTTATTAATTTTTTTAAAAATTGACACAAACGTGATTTTAAGAGTGAACATGGCTTTCTTCTGCATCCGCTTCCGCTAATGGAAGGGCTTCACCACTGATAGGTTTATTGTCAAAGCGATTATACAGATTTTCCCGCCATAATGAAGATCTCTATGAAGTACTGGAACAACACTAAATTCAGAAGAATTCAATTTAAGATTTGGATCTTCAGTCTTTTCAGAATTGAAAACATCAATACTTCGACGTTTACGATTGCAGATATTCAGACTTTTGCTTCCATTCTAGGGAGAATATATATGTTATTATCAATTTGTATTTCATGGAAACAGAGCCTACATCGAGTTCCTTATTTATTGCCGAACCTGACATTTCTAGCATTCTCGAATCTGTAACCCATAACAACATAAAAATCAAACCATTTCAAATAAAATCAATTTAAAAGAATAATTAAGACGGACGAAACAGTGCTATATTTCAATAAGGAAACGTTCATTTTCTTTACGTTTTACTAAAATATATACAATTTAAAGATCAAATTTCGTGCGAAAGGATGTATTCAGTTGAAATTGTTTGTACAAAATAAGATTACCGGGTCATCCTTTTCCTTTCAGTCACATTATTAAGGTCCATTTCCTTCTTGATCATCGCAGCCTTCCAATTTTCTGTAGTAGTAAAAGTAGTAGCAGTGGTAGTAGTAGTAGCAGCAGTCCTTAATAGAGTCTCATAAAATTCGCAGTAAGGGGCATCTCACAACGCTCTTATAAGATAGTCATTGCAACCACCCGTCCCATTGTCCAATACCTCTGGCAGTCTGATTCACAAGATTTACCCCAACCAACTGAGAGTCCTCTTACTTGGCACAAATCCGTTGTACTATGTAAATATATGATCGTTCCATATTCTTTGTAAAAGATTATATCATTGAGTCAGTTAACATGATTCCGTACTCTGTCACAGATAGGATTCAGAAGTGAAAAGAGTATCTCCTCCTGTCAGTTAACACGATTCCGTACTCTGTCACAGATACGATTCAGAAGTGAAAAGATTATCTCCTCCTGTCAGTTAACATGATTCCGTACTCTGTCACAGATACGATTCAGAAGTGATTTTTCCATTACTCTTATACTAATTGTAAAAATGTCTTCAGTTTTCTTTATGTTACTCAATCATCAACAAATGTCATCGGGACTGTCAAGAGGCTCACATCGGACATAACAGGATGATCCTCGGCTAATATCAATAAATTAACACATCTGCTGTGGAGAATTAGGCATACCACATACTTCATAACAATAGTATTGTAGGACAGGTATCAGATGTTTTATGCACATCCTCCGCTTAACCATAACCCTGCATGTTTTTTCACACTACAAGCCCTTCTTACCGGGTCAGCTAATACTCCACTTTATTGCCCACTACGGGCACTGCTCCCCGGGCGAAAAATACCACACTTTGCTTGCTACTATAGGCCCTGTTCCTCGGGGAAAGAAATTCCCCAGTTTATTCGGCACTACAGGCCCTGCTCCCCTGATGATCCCCCCCCCCCCGCCCCCCCACACACACTTTATTGGCCACAACTGCCCTTGCTCAGCGGGCGAACAATTCCGCACTTTATTCGGTACTGTTCCGCGAGTTACAAAAATACCCTACTGTAGTGGCCACTATAATCCACGCTCTCCGGGCGAAATAATACCCCACTTTGTTGGGCAAAATTAAACTATACATTAGGTATAAACTACCACGAAAAAGCAAGGCTTAAAATGAATTACTCTGCAGAATACAGCGAACAGCAATAGTCTGCCTTCTTTATTAAGAACTGAATGAAGCTAAATATGATAAATCCTATATGATGTTTTTATGTTTTAATGTTTTTAGGCTTCTCCTCAGAATAATACCACAATAAGAGCTGTAATCGGTAAACTTAAGATTTTTTTTTCACAAATCATAAAATAATCGCAAACTATTGTCATGTATTGGTCAAGACCGACTTGTTCCACAGAAAACTGCGTCATCAATTACGTCCATTTCGGAAATACCCTTAGAGTAAATAACTAGGTCTGAACTGCGCGAGGAAAATAACAAAGTTTACCAACGTTTCGACCTAAAGCAAGGTCTTCTTCAGGGGACAATGGGAAACATACACAGAGACAAACACATACAAACAAGTTACAAGCGAATAATTAAAGTTAAATGTAAGATTGATGGAGTTCCTGACGTCTTGGAGTACTTTAAATATGGCGTCTAAGGGTGCTGGTAGCGCATCATTTAAAGAAAGCTTGAAGAATCTATGCCGAAAAGGAATTGTCTTGATTTGTCTGTAGAAACTCTGACAAATTTTCATTTCCAAGGATGTAGATACTATAAGGTAAAGAACAAATGCTTTACTTTTCTGGCTCATGACATAAGTTGGTCATGCTAGTAACTATATAATTTCTTAGGTTTCATGGTGGAGATTTGGTGCCAGAGACAATTATTTCTAGCTTTATAAATATCCATTATATAGCTATCATGACTGTTCGACCCCAGTTGATCCCATTTTATCGACAAGGCTATTTAGATGCACTAACATTGATTTTTCCATCATCACGCATGCCATTTTACTATAAACAATTGATTTGATAGCATCCTTCGCCATCCATGCGTGATAAATGCCAAAATAAACACCAGTCTCAAATAAAAAAAAAATACAAACCTTGACACAGTCAAAACTTGTACCTTCAACTTAAATTTTCTCGGTTGTTGAAATATACCAATTCTCAGTCTCCAAATCCCAGTATAAACAGGAACATTTTAAATAAATTGCGTTAGCAGAACGAAACGTGTGTTCACACTTCCCTTCCTATGTGGTGCTCCCTTCCCAGAATATGATTGATTCATATTATTTCGCTTTATTGTTTGTATTCTAGCTTTTCATAGCAAAGTGTGAATGAATACCGATTCTTTCCTCTACTCATTTTGTAGCGAAAATGCAGATGTATATGAAATTAACTAAAATGCTGACACGTAACGTAACATGAATTAGTTTAGCCATGACGAAACTAAAATAAACATACCTTTTGCATGTGTCTTTATCGCAAAACAGGAAAACAAGTGTGCGGCATATGACTACATATTCGTTCGCACATTGATAACCACAAATGGTCTACAGACATGTTAAATAAACAGAACCCATACAATTTCAGGACAGAATGCGAACCATTGTTCTTATTGTATGAGACATAATTAGCACCTATCTTAAACCAAATTAATTTTCCTGCCGACTCGTGTGAAAAAACACACACATGCAGTGACGATATCAAAGGTATTATGTATTAGTATTAATTTCCAGACCTTTCTACTATATAGCGGCATACCAAATAACAACAACGGCAAAGTAAAAAAAATATATATCTTTTTCAAACAGATTTCTTCAGGTTTTGCTAGATGGAGAAAAGTCCAAATGTTGTTCGTTTTCATACGAGTTGTTTGAGCATTGGTGTAATACTTGCTCAGCAAAGTTCAGTTTCTAACTTCAATCATCATTATTGCATTTATGATCAAGGAGTGTGATATTTCAGAACTGGAGAATTTTGTTTATTTCAATTATCCTCACAATCAATTCGTTTATGTAGAGAAAATTGTTTTCTTTAGAAATCCTATCCTGTTCTTAATTGCTTACATCAGTTCGAACCTCTGTTTGAATACATTCCTTTTTGATTGTCAAGACCACATTCAGACTTCGAGTGGGTGCTTTACACGAGGAAATGCTGATTTTATATCCAAGACACCGGTGCGTTAGAATCACTAAGAATATAAAGTGCTTCCAAGGGACAATTGAAACATGGAAGGCCTCAATTTAAAAAATAAAAAGCAATTACACAAGTTTCATTCTGCAATGCTGCTTTCACAAGTTTCATTTTGCAATGCTGCTTTATTTTGTATGTATTGAGATTTTTCAAAGAAGATTTGTCTCCAAAAAAAAATCAAAACAAAAAGTCATTTAGTGTCGGACACATGTGGTACGTTTGCAGAGCTGGCTTTTAGCAGTTTGTTGTTTCGTTTAAAACGTCACCTTAACTGTCTGATGCATGCCAACTGAATCAAGGCAAGTTTATGTGATCATATATTTACACACCTGGCTTAAACAAGGCTCAAACCTAAATAAAATAAACTTTTGCTTTGGTAAATGCAAAATTACTAGAACACAAGTGCCAAATTTAGTTTTACAGCTGCATTACTTATATGGTGTCACAATCATTTTGTCTTGCATAACCAATAATTTTATAATGTTCATTTGTCTGCACAGATTTGTTTAACTCTCTGAAAATACCTTTATTACGAGTGTTTTCGCAAAACTTTATTAACAGGTGGATATTTATCTTTTTCAATAGACAACCGGTTATAAATATGTCCAATCTAATAGTGGGTACGAAGACAAACTTGAATAGATAAATTGCCTGTCACGGATTATTATTCCAACGGCGTAAAACCGCAACTCTGCAAAATTTTACGAACAGATTCAGGGTTATCACGGTACTTATTACGGATTAAAAGTCGACTTAATCCTATAACCCATAAACGTTTCCACATTTCTGCAGATTTTGTGTAACTTTTTTTTTTTCTTTTAATTTATTTTTAAACTTGTCTAAAAATCAAGAATACAATGTATTGAAGAATACATAGAGAAAAATTAAAAGAAAAGGCGAATTAATAGACTTACTGAGATAGGATTCTGGTAAACTGCTATAGTTCATTGTCAAATTTATTTTGATGATATAGCTTATTCAAGAGGGAATAAGAAAAAAAGGAGATGGGTAGAAAAATTTGAATTACTCTTTTTTACAAATAAAGGCCGGCGACACATGTGTTGAGTTGGGAGCAACACAGAAATGTTCAAAATTAAGTGGTACTGCGTGGGTAAATTAAGCAATACGATCATTTTGTTAAAATAAGCAAACATTTAATGAAAGGGCTGTAGGTTTACTATTTCACTCTATAGTCAGTTGCTTTTTTTTAGTCCAACAAGAAATATCACTGCTAAGTATTTTCGTTATTAAAAACATGCACAAGCCTGTTGTAGAATTTTTATTTATCCACAACAGAACCTCGTTTTTCCAACCTCTTTAGACTATATATTTCTCATTCTCGCATACTGATTGAGACTATTACGGCACTTCAGCCATTATTTTTTTTTTTTTTTGGTTAAATTTTAAATAAGGGATTCCGTATAAATTTATTCCAGCATGATTTACTCCCCTTGTGTACTCTTATTTTGTAAGAGGGATTATTTCCTTATTTAAAAACATTTTGCTGAAAAAAAAAAAAGAAAAAAAAAATATAGTGTAAAAGGAGTTTTTCTAATTTTATTGAACTTTGAATATAGTGATTTAATTTACTTCCTTAAAAATTAATTTAACGTCGGTCACTGTTGCTATGTTGTCTGTTACTAGTCTTTTCCATAACTATTTAAGCTTGGTGTTAGACGTATGGGGGTAATCGACGTAAATGGCCGAATGGCCGCACACGTCGTTAATCAAACGAACGAACGTATGGGCAAATATTATGAGGTCAGAAATGAAAATATTTGTGCATGCATCCAATCAAAGCAACGGTTACATAGATACATAACGGACGTACAGGGTCCGTTCAATTGTCCGTATATAGACTAGAACCTCGTTCAAGAGAACTTCCTTGTATTAAATCTTTGTTTGGTCTCCGCAGGTGTTGGAATAAACGATGCTCTTCTGTATCCATATAGTCAGTCAATTAATAGGTCAGGGTAGTGTGAGCAACTAGAATATTGTATTTTTTTATCTGATTATTTCAGAATTTCATTCCCAAAATCGTCCTTAAAACAACGATGTAGTTTCTTCGTCTCCAATCCCATTTTGTTCGGTGATGGACTATTGCCATCAAAGCTATTAATACTTTCGTCTCACGTAACTTGATAAATTTATAGTTAAACACGATACATCATTCCGTTGGTTAGGCTTGACAGATGGCATATTTTGCCTCGAGAGAAGTATATAGAAGCTGTTCCAACCTCAGTTTAGGACGAATTAGAGACACATCGCTAATTTCTTCTTCTTCTTCTTCTTCTTCTTCTTCTTCTTCTTCTTCTTCTTCTCCTCCTCTCTCTCTCTCTCTTTTATCATTGCAGACAGTTTTAAATTAATAAATCATAGACAAACTCAAGAGAAAAAGACAAACTCAAGAGAAAATTGAACATCAAGACAGATGCAAGTATGAAACTAAATATTTTAGATGCTTAGGCAATGGAAGCAGACATAAATTATATCTTTAAGACAATTTAAGGAAATGAAATCTACTGTAACATGTTTTTTATATTATAGTCTGCCTCGTGCACATCGAGGCAATACAAGATACAAGCTGTCATTGGTTCATTAAAAAACTGTATACAAGTAGTCATCTCAGTACCAATGCAAATTTCATTTCTGGAAGAAGTCATGTCGATAAATGACCAACATTTGTCATCCAGTATGTCTTGGAGTTTCATCTGGCGTCAATGTTCAATCAAAATCCATATAATAAAACATTTGTTTTTGTTCACTTCAGAACAGCTTATTTTGCCTCCATAAACGTATTGTATACGTCTTCATTAAAGCATTCAAGACTTTTATTTTATAAATTTCGGAACATTAATCGGGGGACATATTACCATAATATATCAATCACCTGAACTCAGGCAATTTACCGCCCCCCCCCCCCCGCAAAAAAAACAAAAAAACAAACAAACAAAACAAAGCCTCGTATCTAGCCCCTTTGTTATTTTTTTTACTTTTTATAGCCCAAAATGGCCACAATAGATACCAAATAAATAACCATATATAAAATGGATAAGAAATTGAACGTAGTCACTTTGTATTTGAATAAATTGATTTCTATGAGAGATTAGTTTTGTTGATTATGACAAATATGTTCTGCATCTACGTGAAAGAATTTAGAAGGAAGAGGACTTGTCAAACAATCTTTAAGATTTTGAGCACATTTCTTTGTCAAGTTGATACATTTTATTGGCTTTAATTATTTTAAAGAAATTATAAAACGTAAATATTATTGAGGTGAATTTTTAAATAACATAACCGAATTCAAGTTTGATGCAACATCAGGCAAATATATGTCAGTTAATCTAAATCTCCCCTATGAACAATATTACATATACGTTCGAGAATGACATAAAATTTCACTTCGCTACAGCTATCTTCAACATTTTAGTTTTTGACATACAGCTGCATCTAACTTCAACATTTTATTTTTTCACATAAAGCTACAGCTATCTTCAACACTTCATGTTTTCACATAAAGCTACATCTATCTTCAACACTTTATGTTTTCACATTAAGCTACATCTATCTTCAACACTTTGTTTTTTCACATAAAGCTACATCTATCTTCAACATTTTATTTTTTCACATAAAGCTACAGCTATTTTCAATACTTTATTTTTTCACATAAAGCTACAGTTATCTTCAACACTTTATTTTTTCACATAAAGCTACAGCTATCTTCAACACTTTATTTTTTCACATTAAGCTATAGCTATCTTCAACACTTTATTTTTCACATAAAGCTACATCTATCTTCAGCACTTTATTTTTCACATAAAGCTACACTTCAAAGCTGCATTGTATATGCAAATAAACTCTCTTGTTCTTTACTACAATATTGTTTCGTAGCTTTTAACTCCTGAATTCAGATATGCAATCAATGTCGTCCATGCCATGGTGTTAACCTTAGGGCGAATAACAAGATATCAGATCTGAAGTAATATTCGTTTGCAGCTAAATGGATACGGAATTCGTGTAGATATTTCAAATATTTAGCAGAAAAGATTAATGTCAAACATACAAAAATGAAAAGGTAAATAAAACAGCTATTGATATGATAAAGCTTGATGTAGTATGTATTTTTTTTCCCTCATTCTATAGCAAAAAGTCTATTCTTGGTCCCTTTTGATTGAATAAGATTGTATCTTACGTGAACACACAAGGGGTTGGTTTATTGGAATTTGTTCACGGTCTTATAAATATATGTCATCAGGTTATCATATATTGATAATAGATGTATGTGACAGTGTATGTTTCTGTCCCACAAATCGCTCGCAACCGATGACGCTCAGATGGCGCAAGACCATGGCTTTTTGTCATTAGTAATAATAATGTACCAGTATCACAAACGTGAATAACTTCTCTTTGTTGTCCCTCCTTACCCTACCCCCCTCCATTGTTTTGCATTCTTATTTAATGCTACAGGGGAATTTAATCGACAGTAAACAAAAACGTCCTTGTCGTCTGGTTCTTTAAGTGCAATTTAACAGATGTTTGTCGACAACTGTTTTTTTTATTTTTACACGCAACGAATGGAAAGCCCAAAACGAGTTCAATTGCAGTCCATTATGACGTCATACTGTCAATTATGACAACACGCTCTCCTGGGATGAGATCAAAAACGTCGATTCAATCTGATCGTTGTTGCTCATGACAATAAATTTCATATAAACAATGGAATCAATTGTATTGATTTTAAAGCATTTATACACCACGACCGAAGGAAGAACCGACCTTGTTTACAACTGCATGCTTTGTTTCTGTTCAATACTTCTTGAACCCAGTTTCTGACAACGACAAGGAAATGTATTTTACCATAACAGCTCGTGGTGTGTTTTTATACAAGACAGATTGCCTTAATAGCAGTCTTGTCGTCTCTTTCACCGGAAACATTTTTATAGGATATGTAGGTAGCAACTAAAGTGTTGTAAGACGACACGCCCAACTCCCATGCCGATACGTTTAGGAGTAGCCGGTTAAAGTATCGTGTGAGATAAGAATCTTAGAATGTTTTTCAAAGTTACTACTGATTATAACTGAATTAATTTCGGTGCTTAGTAAAAGTCTTTGAGTTCATAATATTTAGAATCAAGGTGAATACCGTATAATAAAGAAGCTGTTGGTATGTGGTTTTAGAAAGGTTCAAAGAGCGATGTGAAAAAGGTACTGTGCTGGTTAACTATACCGTATGGCAGTTTATTTTCCAAATAATCCAGTGTTTTCAAGGTATCCATTGATTATGAGAGTCAGTTTACTCAATTATAATCAGTAATTGTATTATTGGGTAGGACTTTAAATCGAAGTTGATGTTTTGACTGTTTGACTCATTAGTATCGTTTGTCAAGTCCATATGAAGAGAATAAATTTGATTAATTCATCATCTTGGCGGAAATTTGGTGTCAAAGACAATTAAGCTTATATTTAATTCGTCTGTAGCCGTTCTATCTGGGTTTAGTCCATTTAATCGACGAGGCCTTATTGATGCAATACTATCGCTTCGGATTGTCAGTAGTGTTTCTCTCTGCCTCGCCCGGGCAAAACAATTCATTTCTATAACAATGACAGTGCGCTCATACACTATGGTCTGTTTCCGAAATTAGTTAGAATAAATAAACTGCATGTAGACATGCGTGCCTGATCGCAAGGACGGCCTGTGTATTGCATCTGCTCATTTCAGTAAAAATCACACAATAAAACGAGTAGTTGTGTTGCAGCAATAGTGAAAATAAATACATACAGTCTCTCACTTATTTTTAACATGAGCACGTTACACTTGTCTGAAATAGAGATGATTTGGAGGCTTTGAGAAATTTGCTCTTTCTCTATAGTGATCTATTGTCACCATGTGGGCCGCAATGGACTCCAGGCAAGTCAAGCGTTGCTACGCTCAATTTGAATCGATAGTAACGTGTTTCTTTGCCATCATTGGTTTCATAGTAGGCCTGAAAATCCACGTACAACAACTGGATTCTTTCGCAGAAATATAAGATGATTTGTTCTAAGTTGTGTCTATCGATAGCTTCAGGAAAGTATTTTTGTGCTAACAAGTTTTGCTGTCAAAAGGACTGCTCATTCACTCTTTAATCTCATTGTTTTCGATTTTAAATCTTGTTAAAAATTAAATAGATATAGATCAGACACAGATTAGTGTCACTTTTACCTATAAATATTTTTGTTTTATGCTGTAGGCATAATTGTCTTTATGATGGTGTATTCTACCGACGAAACAGACTTTTTATGACACAGACCGAAGAAACCGACACGCAAACACATATCTTATCCTACGTATATCAAGCCACAGGGAAAAAAAGACAGAAATAAAAATGTACTTAAATGCAACAATTTTTCTACTTCCTTGCAAAGCAAAATCTATCATATGAAAGAATTTAATCTTCTTATTCAGTTACCAAGTTGGAAAGTATAATTGTATTTGTCTTTGTAGAAAAGTACACAAAATACATGAGTTAACAGACCAAAATGAAAATAGAGAAGACGTCCAATGTCTGTTGTTCAAACAAAATGTTTCATATCTATATGCATCTAACAAGGTTACACTACGTATTTTATGGCATTTTTTAAAAAGTCAAACGACCCTTAATGTGCTAGTTACATATCTTCAAAAACAAAATGATAAGGAGTGACCTGGTTGAAGTGTAAAGCTGTTCACTGATACAGACTTATGACGGCACATTATAGTAATATGTCGTCCATGATAGAAAACATGTTTTGTTCTGATCCGGGCTATTAAGGTTTTTATGGGTCTCCATAAGGAACGATAAGATTTCAGAGTCACGTTTATCCGCCTTTTTCCAGAAACAAGACTTTAACCCGTATGTACAATTAATATATTGCCTAATGTGGTTATTATCTCCACTAGAACACTTAACAATGAAACCAAGTTCACCACTTAACTTTGTTAACTTTGTTAAGACTTGTTACAAGAGGAAACGCACCATGTTTCACATGTAGGTCATAACAGCGTAAAAGTCATAGAGTATTTAAATTTCTTCTTCCAGATATCTCAGTGAATAAAAAACTGGAAAGTGAACTTTTTCTTATACGCGAAGCTAACGTGTTATTTTTTTTATGGGACTTGAATTGTATAATGGACGTCTTTGATGCTTCCAATAGACCAGAGCGATACAACTGTATAATGGACGTCTTTGATGCTTCTTTTAGACCACAGTGATACTAATAAATGTATAATGGATGTATTTGATACTTCTTATAGACCATGGTGATACAATTAATTGTATAGTGGACATCTTTGATGCTTCTTATAGACCATGGTGATACTAATAAATGTATAATGGATGTCTTTGATGCTTCTTATAGACCATGGTGATGCAATTAATTCTATAGTGGACATCTTTGATGCTTCTTATAGACCACGGTGATACAATTAATTGTATAGTGGACATTTTTGGATGCTTCTTGTAGACCACGGTGATACAATTAATTGTATAGTGGACATCTTTGATGCTTCTTATAGACTACGGTGATATAATTAATTGTATAGTGGACGTCTTTGATGCTTCTTAAAGACCACGGTGATACAATTAATTGTATAGTGAACGTCTTTGATGCTTCTTATAGACCATGGTGATACAATTAAATGTGTAATGGACGTCTTTGATGCTTCTTAAAGACCACGGTGATACAATTAATTGTATAGTGGACGTCTTTGATGCTTCTTATAGACCACGGTGATATAATTAATCTTATATTCGTATAAGTTTTTCAAATCTGAGGAGATTTAATTGAATACGAGTGTACCAAAAAAACCTAGAGGAAACAAACACCTCTGTTGTATGATTGATACGAGCTAATTTTCAAGTATCCAAGTATCAAAACACCTCTGTTGTATGATTGATACGAGCTAATTTTCAAGTATCAATCAGGTTATAGCCTTTGTTAGATAATTTTCAAGTATCAATCAGGTTATAGCCTTTGTCCGATAATTTTCAAGTATCAATCAGGTTATAGCCTTTGTCCGATAAGGAGGAGGACAAATAATCTAACTTTAGATCTATAGTTTACGCTTAATTTTCATATTTCATGAATTTACACTGAATTATTTGAAAATATAATTTGATAAAGTTTGATAAAGAATCATCACTATGAAAATGATCAATTTAATGATTTCGCGGTTGACAATACCCAACAATCGATACAGCTTTATAGATATATGCCCTGTGTTTGCTCATTAACTAAAGTTTTTTTAAAGTTTTTTTAATAAGATGATTAAGAAGAAAGAACCCAAAATAGCATAAATATTAATATTAATTGTTTCGGAATGGCAAAAATTAACCGATATGGCTTAAAGTCAATTTGCAATTATATTTTTTTGTTGTTTTTTTATTTCGTTCTAGGTAGCTCGTGTCAATACCGGATGATTAACGTCGGACGACAAAAATGCAAACTAAGGGCTAAATATTAAATCTCCTGCATATTGATATTTTTAAATCAATTGCTTTTTTTAATACTATTTTTTTTACTTTTTTTTAAACTATAATTCTCAGTCAGGCTACAGTATGAAATTGTGAGAAATGTTCTTGAATGGTTTCTAAGTGAAAGTGCGTATTTTGGAATGACAGCTTGTTCGGATACTCCCGCATTTAAGGAGAATGTTAGGAATGTAGGCCTTTTCGATAACCTATTTATCTCCCTTGAGATGGAAACTCTTCAACGCCGACACTCACTTCCGGGGACTATGCAATCAACAATGGCGTTCGTGGATAAAGGAATCATGAAGCTTTCGACTTTATCTAACGTTCGCGGACATGGGTTTAACTTCACTATTTAACATTCTAGGTTCTGCCGCTTTGCACCGAATATGCCACAGTATACAAAATTACCGTTAAACAGTGTCATATTATTAGCAGCAACTTTTGTCAAAAGTATACTGAGAACTTAAACTATAGACAATTAATGTATGCATGTATATGTGTATGTACGAGTGTATGTATATTTGCATGTATGTATACATATCTATCTATATATCTATATATCTATCTATCACATTTAATGAGACCAAAGCAACGTTATATTATGTTACCGGTGTTACCAGTCCAATTCATAATTTCATTTCTTCAGTCGATACAGAACCATCGTATTATGTTTATGTCAATCGATGAGAGAAACTGGTCATCCAGTTTGGTCAGCGGATTTTGTCAGGAATTAATGTGTGAGCATCTGGTCGAAACCGATAAATTAAAAAGGTTTTGAATTTCTATCAGTGGATTACATAGTAGAAAGATTTGGTATAAGAAAATAATTTTAAATTTTATGCAAGTAAACATCTTAATTAGTACCATGCCTAGAAACAGGAAAATATTATTAAGGGTTCTTTAAGATTGAAGTAAGTAAATACTATTCATGCCAGTCTTCTTTACAACACTGTTTAAATCACACAATTCTTTAATAAATTATTTTTTAAATATAAAATAAATACTTTTGTTACGAAATGTTAAGAACAATGGTTTCAGCAGCTGAAATAAAAGTTTACTTTCGAAGATTAGCTAAATATCTACAAAAACCATTTACAGTTACAGATTCTATTTTGCAATCATCTCAGTTTCAAACAAAATTATTTATACAAATGCATCATTGATGAAATGCACACTTTCTGCAATAGAATTATGTACGTTTTATGATTATTAAAGAAAAACAAGTATGCATAACTGGATACTTTCCTATTTGGCCTTAAGAAAAACATATAATATGAAAGTATTAATCATTGCATTATTATTTTGGATAGGTACATCTCTTCATATAGGG
Source organism: Margaritifera margaritifera (assembly GCA_029931535.1). Taxonomy (NCBI): domain Eukaryota; kingdom Metazoa; phylum Mollusca; class Bivalvia; order Unionida; family Margaritiferidae; genus Margaritifera; species Margaritifera margaritifera. Next base: position 529,709 of record JAQPZY010001076.1, read on the forward strand.
CAAACATTATTATTCTGATTTGTACAAGGACTATTAACAGCAATCGTTGCTATCAAAATAGTGACTTATATTCCATGTATCTTTCTTTTTGTTAACAAACTTAAGAAATTAGGAAAAAATGGGAAAGTATCAACGACATACTCCGTTGAACGTACACAACTTGATTTTTTCTCTAAGTCTTCTCGTGTATGTTCTGTAGCATGTCTGGTGTGCATTGTATTTCTATTGTTGCCATGTAATATCGACTTTGCAATGACCAATACAAACGTGAAAAAGCAAAATATATGTAATAAAAATTCATATTATTACCTTCAACAACAGCTTGAATGTTCAATCTCTTTATGGCCATGTCAGAGCTTTATTTTAGGAACATAAAACATCAGTTGAAAACTGCCATATTCATGCAGAAGGATTCTTCGAGACTTCTATTATTAACCTGTCGTGTATGAATTACATATATTGACTCTAGGAAAAGCAATAAATTACGCCAAAGCCCAGGAGCATAATATGTAATTGTTCAGAGAACATACTTGGGCAAATGAAGCCTTGGAAGAAGTTCATTTAAATAGTAGATAGGTTTTTTAAAAGCCAGTTTTCCCCTGAGTCTGTGTACGAGATACATAAGGCAACTATTACATAAATAAGAATAGGGTTATTGAATAATTCAGGCCTTCGGACGATAATACACAATACAAAACAAATGTATTTTTATACCATGGTCCTGGGATAACAAAAAGCTAGATTAGTTTGTCGGAGGAGGCTGCTTTAAGCTGACAAGTGATAGAACAAAATACGATATCAACTAATTTATGTTGGAAAGGTCTGCCAATCCCAAGCATTGTTCAGTACGTTCAAAATGCATGCAGAAATATAATATGCATAGACATAATATTATTTCTATCACTTGAAGTAAAGGTGGCTATTATATCAAACACCAACATGTAGAAATATAGCATGCATAGGAGTAAATATTCCTTCTATCACTTGAAGTAAAGTTTGACCACCATACCAAACCATCACAAATAAAACTACAGCCTGAACAGGAAAACAAATTCTTTCAATCGCTTGAAATAAAGGCTGGCTAATATATCCAACCAACAACAGGTAGGGCTGGCTACTATACCCAACCAACAACATATAGAAATAGGATGCATAGTAGTAAATATTCCTTCTATCACTCGAAGTAAAGGTTGGCCACTGTATCCAACCACCACATGTAGAAATGCAGCCTGATAAGGAATTCACACTTGTTTTATCGCCAGAAATAAAGGCTGTCCACTATACCCAACCAGGCTTGCAAGAATGCAACGTACATTCTTATGCAGTGCCACTATAACGCTATATGATGGTGAGAAGGTGGAAAGGAAAGATTTGATAAATATTATTTTTCTTTCTTCATCTCTGTAACTTCGTAAATCAGTCGCTCAGCCTTGACCACATGCAATTTCTATTGGCTGATTGAGTCAGCTGACTCATCCCACGCTGCGGAGTTTATACCTGCAGAGATTCAGACTAGAGGGAGTGGCCAGTCCCATACATTGCATAAACAATCAGCTCAGAATATGTATGATAGCAAATACCTATGTCCTGGTACCAGTCAAGTTTTGACATACTGTTAAAAATTCATTTTTATATTATGGTCCTAGAAAAAATTAAGATAAGTTAGGTGGTCGGACCAGACTACTTGTACTGTAGCTCATTTACGTAAGTGCTGAAACAAATATTACATGAACTAATTTATATTGGAAAAGTCTGCCACCGCGGAACACGTGTGTGTGTGTGTGTGTGTGTGTGTGTGTTTTACAAGCAGTTTTTAATATGTTCAAAATGTATGTAAAAATACAATAAACAATGAAATGTTCTCTCTATCACTTGATATATTGGTTGGCTATTATTCCCAACCACTAAACCTGTCAACCCTACTGTGACTAAGGCTGTCCACTGGAGATAGTCGGCATAACTTCCCTGAACCGTGGGCCAGCCTAAACAAAATGCAGAAAATTTGAATTACCCTTCCCTCGAAAATTAGCTTTACCTTGGTATTGAACAAGTTGTCAGGGCTAAATTTTGCCCAGCTATTCTGAGTAGATATTCTATTAATAACTTACTTATAAATTGACTTATTGAAGTTGAAAGTTTGACCTGTAGGAAAAAAAAGCGTGAGAAATACATACTATTTAGTCCATTTTTACCCGTACTAGAAATTGAATAGTCATACTTCACCCGCATATTGCTTATATCAAGACCCATAACATTTATAAAGGGCAATTTCATACGTTTTGAAATAAGGGAGAAATTAAACAAGAAAAAATAGTTACACTATCTGGTCCGCCCCATCGGCTTAATAAACAATTTGTGCCCTATACAGTCTGCCCATACTAGCGTATAGCCCCGGTCAAAATGCAAACAACATAGACTCTGATCTGCCGTCGTATAATGCGTCTATGTTGTTTGTTTTACTGATTAGTCCTTACAAACTGCATAGACCCAGATCTGCCAGCGCATTATGCGACGGCAGATCTGGGTCTATGCAGTTTGCAGTTGGTATCACATTATACGCGAGTATATACGGTAAGTTATCACTGATCCCTTTTATAGCTTCTTTTTCATTTTTCCTAATTGATGGACTGAAAGGAAATGTATGAAATGTTTCAATGCTATTACTGAAGAAGAGAGTTTTGAAAAGATTATTTATTATTTGGAAGAACAAAATTCAGAATTCCTTCTGAAATTCAGAGTGAGACTTTTATGTACAGAAAGTGGCAAATTCAAATATAGAACCAGAGACTACAGTTTTAAACCAGTGGACACAATTATTGAAATTGCAGAAAATAAAATGTATAATTGGATATAAGATGCCAAAAATTGTCCTTCTGTAGAAATTAGTCCTAATAAATATATACTGATTATAAGGATCGAAATTTAGTTTCAGAGTAATATAACAAAACGTAAGCATCTCTCTCTCTCTCTCTCTCTCTCTCTCTCTCTCTCTCTCTCTCTCTCTCTCTCTCTCTCTCTCTCTCTCTCTCTCTCAAAGGAGACTTTTTAGATTCCAGGTTTCGATCCAGAGTCAGTATGCTCCTGGGACAAGCAGGGGAGATGGTGTGTAAATTGTTCATACTGACCTATATTATAGACATGACACTAAGGCCAAGTTCTGTTAATTAGAGAGTTGAGACATAATTTATGGGATTATTGAATAAAGGATGGATGAATGTATATATGTATTGATGGGTGGATGAATGCATATATGTATTGATGGATGGATGAATGCATATATGTATTGATGGATGGATGAATGCATATATGTATTGATGGATGGATGAATGGATATATGTATTGATGGGTGGATGAATGCATATATGTATTGATGGATGGATGAATGCATATATGTATTGATGGGTGGATGAATGCATATATGTATTGATGGATGGATGAATGTATGTATGTATTGATGGGTGGATGAATGCATATATGTATTGAAGGATGGATGAATGTATATATGTATTGATGGGTGGATGAATGCATATATGTATTGATCGATGGATGAATGCATATATGTATTGATGGATGGATGAATGCATATATGTATTGATGGGTGGATGAATGCATATATGTATTGATGGGTGGATGAATGCATGTATGTATTGATGGGTGGATGAATGCATATATGTATTGAAGGATGGATGAATGCATATATATATATATATATTGATGGATGGATGAATGCATATTTGTATTTATGGATGGATGAATGCATATATTTATTGATGGATGGATGAATGCATATATGTATTGAAGGATGGATGAATTTATATATATATTGATGGATGGAGGTAGAGATGAACATCAGAAAATACAGCTATTGCCCACAATCGCTCTCAATGTACCCATCTGTCGGTTGGATATGGTTCTAATCTGCGTTGAAGCTATTCAATATATTTTGAATGTATTCAATTCTGGCGCAAGCAATATGCAGGTTGTTAAATTTAAAAGATTTTTAATCATGCGTGATATGGTATTGTTGTTAGTCCAGATAGCGGTTCTGGCGCTGTATTTTTTCCTTGAAATCACAGAACGGAAAGTGTAATTGTCCTTTCTCGCTTAATTTCTCCTTTATTTCTGAACGTAACGAGGGGTATTTAAAAGATTCTAGATATTATTACGCTGTTCAACAAAATTCTTTATTAGTGAATAGAACGTCTGTGCATCCCCTCAAAGTACTCCCCATGCACCTCTACACACTTTCTGAGTCTGATTATGAAATTATTAAATACCATTTTGTATTCACTTTTTGGTATGTTGTTGATACACTGGAAAGCTGCACTTCTAATCACAAGGCGGCTTTCAAATCGTCTGATCTCAGCGAATCTTTGATAAAGGGAATAAGCCAAAAATCACTTGGAACTAAATCAGGGCTGTATGGAGGATATGGCAAAGTTTGAACGCTGTGCTCTTTCAGGAAGTCCGTCAAGACGGCGGATTTATGTGCCGGTGTGTTGTCATGGAGTACCTCGGGAACCTGTGCCCTGACGGGTGGTTTGGTAGTGTTCTACTACTTTGGCAACACTTTGGAGGCATACAAATGTCCAGTGACACTTGCAGAGTCAGGGACAGGTGCCTGGATGACCGGGCCTTTTGCATAAAATATAATGCGTACAAAACTCTCTTGACAGTCCGACTGCGTCGAGCGATCAGTGGTCTCCTCACGTTTTCTCTGATCCAAACTGTATTATTTTCCTTTGAGTCAGGTACTAAAAAGTAAATCCACGTTTCATCGCCTGTGACAATCTCATTCAAGATATCTCTGGTTACTGTTTTCATATTTGGCGAGTAACTGTTTGGTAATTTCAAACCCGAGTCTGTTTTTGGTCAGCCGTCAACAAATGCGGAACCCATCTTGCACAAACCTTTCTGAGCTTCAAATATATTAAAAACAGCTGAAGATAGAATGAATGCCCTTGATAATAGAAATATCTTCCACTGTCTTTCGAGCATCTTCATAAGTTTTCTCTTTCAGCAGCCACTTCCCGCTCACCAATCGCAGAGAAGGGTCTTCCAGAACGTGGGTCATCTTCCAATGATTCGCGATGATACCACCTCAAAATTGTACGATATCACAGAGAATTACATCCGTAAACTTTATCCATGTTGGCCTTGATATCATTCAGATAGTAGCTTTGATATCAGTCAGATAGTAGCCTTGATATCAGTCAGATAGTAGCCTTGATATCAGTCAGATAGTACAATAAGAGCATCTGGATTTTACAGTATGCTATTTGCCCAGTAACATAATTGTTTCTCCTTTTTCGACATTTCTACGTCACTGTCATTTACCTATGTTTCGTCACACGCATATATCTGCATGACGTGTAGTTGCAGATCATTTTATAGAACGTTATTTTGTTTATCGATTGGCATTAAAGTTATTGACAGGTTCAAAGAAAACAAAAAAGTTGTAACAAAATGTTCAGAACTTTTCAAATACCTTTCAAATCAAACTGCCTGTGACATATATGGTGGGTCTTGATGTACGCAATATATGTGTGAAGTATGGCTAACAGGTGCGTATAAATCAACGACAAAGTGAGTATTTCTCGCACTTTTTCTGACAGGGAAAACTTCCAACTTCAAAAATCTGTTTTTATATACAGTATCTCAATGTCACTTGACGTACTCAAAGATTAAGTACTCATACAATAACTGTCCAAAATTGAAACAAAACGGGAATTTCGCAGGTGAAAAGACAATGATACTCTGATAGAAAATCGCTGAGATTAGCGATGAACAAAAACAATAATTTTGCGAAAATGCTCCTCAATTAGATTTTTCCTAAATTTTTATTGCAAAGACTTTATTTCAGTCAGTGATATTTGTATGAATGAAACATAAATCATGTCGATAAAAATTTACGGAAAGACCATTATCTTCTGCGAGATGGAGTAGTGACGATAAAAAATAAAGTACAAAGATTTAGCTGTATTGAGTCCATGTTTAATGTTGTCTTCTTAGTGCAATTTCTTTTTCATGAGAGTAAATCTTGAACACGATGTTGTGTAATATGGAAGAGAGATACCGTTTTATGAGTTTTGTTGTCTAATTGAATTATCATCGAATTGTAAGACTTCAAATTTGGACACAGCAAGTAACTATTTCCGTTTCCTCTGGTCCGTAATCCTTGCTTTTGACCTCAAATTATCGACTTCGACTGTTAATGCATGACAAACGATATTGTTCGTTAAAATGTTTAGATGGGACTAATGATGGAATATCGGCTCGCAGTCAGCGCGCAGCCCACCTGGGTCTGTGGCGTTTATTGTTTGACAAAAAAGGAAATTGTCCTTCACTGTATCATTTTCGTCGCCAAATGCAAGTTCATCATATTAGAGAATGTTAGTATCAAATAATAGGTGAAAAACAAATACTCATGATCATTCGTATTGATTCACGAACGTTCCAGCCGAGCTTCTGTATGAGTCTTCTTGGCAAAAGAAATCAGAATGATTGATCACCATCAAATTACTCTTGGGGTTTTGTTTGGCAAGCAACGGTGGAAACCCCAACTGTTTCAATATTTACCAGTTTCCTTTCTCTGGATGATAACATAAGCCAGTTAAGTCACTTTGTGTGCTTTCACTTGACTGGTGTTAAATAGGGTGTTTTTCTGAAGACAACTTGACTTAGCAACCCTTTTGGGGTTTCTTGTCGCTTTTTCCATACCACATAAGGTTTTGTTTGCAAACTTAACTTGGAAAATTAGTTTATTGTATCATAGTTGTTCGAGTTATATTTATGTACAGTAAAAATGGTTTCACTGACAGTTCTGATATCACTTATACGGCAAATACCCCCCCCCAACCCCCCCCCCCCACACACACACACAAACCCACCCCCACCCCACCCCTAGCATGTGTTAGTAGAACTCTATGGAGATCCCCATCCCATGATATTGGTCATTATCGCATCATAAACAGAAATACAGGAATATGATTGGTCATTTATCAAGATATAACATCCAGTATTATCTTTAAAAATTAAGGAATATGATTGGTCATTTATCAAGATATAACAAGCAGTGTGTAAGCCACATTCCGATTTGCAATAACACGCCTAAGTAAAACAAAATGGCGGACAACATCCACTTCAAGAGGTAGATGCAAATTTATATGTTATGACCTAAAAATATGAAATTATTTTATTAGAGAGAGAGAGAGAGAGAGAGAGAGAGAGAGAGAGAGAGAGAGATTAATTACTGACTGGTTTATCACTGTTTAAATTATCCCCCAAATGAAGCCTTGACTTTAAATAAAGAATGCTGACTTGTCAGTCGTTCGTCAGTTTTTTCTGGCCCAAGGGAAGTTACTTCTACAACTAGTGCGCTGTTTGGATGTTTGTATTAGCGTTTAACGGCACGTCAGCACAATAACTGCTATATGGTGCCTATTAAAAATAAGGTTCTGAAAATGTAATAATCGTATGCATAGCCAACAATGGCAGCCAGAAGATACGCTACGCACACTAACGATGTAAGTTTTATGAGTTAATAAATTCATTACATAGTAGTTTTCCATAGTCCCCTTCAGTTCAGGTTACGTGGGGATCAAGACGGGCGTAATATTTCCTACACCTTGGTAAACTAATGTGTAACTGTAGCTGGTTTCAGAGGCATCGCGACTGATATAATCTGGTGTTGCATCTACAAATATGTTAATGCAAACAGCCTGAAAAAAATGGATACAGATAGTTTCTTTCTCATATAACTGAATTATTTCATACCTTTCTTTTCTCCGTTAATTTCAATAGTATGCATAGGGTTCACCTTCCAAAGTTCAAGGTTCTCGTAATGTAAATTGTCAGCACTCAAAAAAAGAGCGGCCAGAAGAAGTAATTGGTATGAACAATCGCGTACTATTTGTCGTCTGCGTCGTTATTGGCAGTCATAAATGTTTCATAAAATCGTTATCAAACGATTCCTTGGGAAAGAGAAGAACTTCTCATAAAAACAAATAAATGTTTAAAACATGTTTTAAAAGAGTGAATGACCGGAAATAGCTGGAAACTTGGAGTCTGTGCAAACTTTCAAAGAGAAACCATAGGGCAACATAGCGGCAGTTTTACCATTACAAGCACCTTGATCCTTAGAGAATGAGTTGAATGCATACTGTTGTCGTTAGTAATTAGTAAAGCCTATGCAAGAGGAACTGTATTCTCCACTTTATCGGCTGTTTGCAATAATGATTCTTTAGATGCTGCTCCTGATATCACTCACGATGCCATTTGCAACCACCAGTAACAATCTTATACCATTTTGTGTATATTCATTTAGAGGGAATCAGCAAACGGTCTTTTATTCTGTCACATTAACATTTGTACATCTACGTTCAATATAGATTGCTGTCCTCTCGTATTTTGAATCACCACCTTTGCTTTGTATGGAATACTATATGGGAATGGTGGTTGTGTAATTTGGGGTTGAGTCAACAATGCGCTGTCCAGAATACGTATTGCTTTGGAGAAATCACATATGACCTAGCCGTGCCTAATGCATCTTAAGTCCATGCGCACTAATGCGAGTAATCGCACGCAACAGATGGTCATGAATTTTCAAAAGGAACGTAGACCGGTATATGATCAATATTAGTACATCGTCTGTCCTTTTCACTTTTTATTGGCTCACGACAATAGATGGTCAACGAGATTATTGACAAGTGGCTGTGATTTTACCAGTATAACAGAGAAGATTGAGTGTCAAGGTCAAAGAATCCCAGCAGCCGTTCTTGAATTTGTCCTTTACTGTACTAATGAAGTAAATCAAATTTACTCGACGCCGCCATGCAAGCAAATTAGGATTAGTTTTTGCATTATCTTTAATTACATCATACAAGCGAGAAAGGCATTGCTATTTGCATACACATATCCCTTTGCATTGCAGGGATAGGGAATTCATGATACTGTACGCAAGTCTGTACGCTAGAGTATGTGTACCTGCATTTTATTACACTTTTGTTTAAAACTATTTTATTTTAGGAGTGTGTTACCTTTTTCGGACATGTTCTGCTTGCATCAGACTGTTGATATTACGCTGTGTTGTTGGCTCAGCATGAGAGAAATTCCATTAGATATAGCTCTACTTTGGTTTATGAGATTTTATGAGGGAAATATTAAGCGAAAGATAACTAAGCCCATTAGTCCAGTTTGGAATTGCCATTCCAAGACCACCCTACGCGCATTTTACCGACAACACTGACAGGGGAGCAAAAGCTTTAATTTTCCATCATTTTTCTTAAGTTTTGTGGTTATGAAAACATAAATACATCAGCTTTCGTATCGCACGACTCAAAACTCCGTGGTTATGAAAATATACATACAACAGCTTTCGTATCCCGCGCACTCAGACAGTGTGTTTGGATATTGAAAAACATGTTATAGGGTGTGTTTGGATGCTGAAATATATATTATAGGCTGTGTTTGACTACGGAAAAACATGTTATTGGGTGGGTTTGGATATGGAAAAACATGTTATAGGGTGGTTTTGGGTACGGAAAAACATGTTATATGGTGAGTTTGGATACGGAAATATATATTATAGGCTGTGTTTGGATACGGAAAAACATGTTTTTTGGTGGGTTTGGATACGGAAAAACATGTTATTGGGTGGGAATGGGCACAGAAAAACATATTATATGTGTGTTTGGATACGGAAAAACATGTTATAGGATGCATTTGGATACGGAAAAAAATAGTATAGGGTGTTTTTGGATACGGAAATACATTTTATAGGGTGGGTTTGGGTACGGAAAAAGATGTTATATGGTGTGTTTGGATGCAGAAAGACGTGTTATAGGGTGGGTTTGGATACGGAAAAACATGTTATTGGGTGGGTTTGGATACGGAAAAACATGTTATTGGGTGGGTTTGGATATGGAAAAACATGTTATAGGGTGGGAATGGGCACGGTATAACATGTTATATAGTGTGTTTGGATACGGAAAAACATGTTATAGGATGTGTTTGGATACGGAAATATATATTATAGGGTATGTTTGGATACGGAAATACATGTTATAGGGTGGGTTTGGGTACGGAAAAACATGTTATATGGTGAGTTTGGATACGGAAATATATATTATAGGCTGTGTTTGGATACGGAAAAGCATGTTTTTTGGTGGGTTTGGATACGGAAAAACATGTTATTGGGTGGGAATGGGCACAGAAAAACATTATATGGTGTGTTTGGATACGGAAAAACATGTTATAGAATGCGTTTGGATACATAAAAAAATATAGAGTGTGTTTGGATACCGAAATACATGTTATAGGGTGGGTTTGGGTACGGAAATTTTTTTATATGGTGTGTTTGGATACAGAAAGACGTGTTATAGGGTGGGTTTGGATACGGAAAAAAAAATGCTATAGGGGGAGTTTGGGTACGGAAAAACATGTTATAGGTGGATTTGGATACGGAAAAACATGTTATTGGGTGGGTTTGGATACGGAAAAACATGGTATAGGGTGGGTTTCAAAATACAGCATGAGTCCTATAACGAGTTTTAAAAATCGGAACGGATAGTTGGTATGACTTGTATTTTTCTCACATTTTGTAAAAAAAATTCATTTGAAGGTAGATAAGTGTTGAGCATCACATCAGTAAATCATTGCCAATGCAGATAACCATCCAACATAAAAAAATCAATTCCAAAGCATACATCAGCTTTACACAAAATGTAATAAATGAAATAAATACCAAAAACCATGGGATAATTAATAAATTAAATGTAAATATAATAAATGAAATAAATTCCAAAAACAATGGAATATTTAATAAATGAAATGTAAATGTAATATGATGAAATAAATACCAAAAACAATGGGATATTTAATAAATGAAATGTAAATGTAATAAATGTAAATGTAATAAATGAAAAAAATACCAAAAACCAGGGGATATTTAGACCAATGCCTACGTTGCGGTATTGAAGCATATATTAAAAACTGTAAATGACAAGAACACAATGGATACGGCTAAATCCTTATGTATTCTTATATGTGACAGTTCCTTTCGACTTGCTAGATTTGTTAAAATGATTTCTACATAGAAACGATCATGATTGGAAGACATGGTTCTATTGACAAATGCACATTATAAGACTTTTGAGCAGACAGAAGGGCACTTTAGCACTGAAAAGTGAATTGCCCTTGTGTAAGATCTAATTAGGACTATTCTTTTATCATATTAATTATTATATTATCCGTTTGCCTCGGGCTAAAACAGGATGTGAGTAAAGTATGGATTTCTAATAAACACTACACTGATTTTCAACAGATTTATCATAAAGTAGATCCTACAATGAATCTGAGCTGTCCTACCAATATGGTCAAACGTACGTGGTCTGTTCTTCCAACGGAAATCGTACTATGTAAAACTAATACGGTAACAATTCTGATTTGGACACACACACAGGGCTTTTTCCGATGTGAATGACTGGGTATGGGTAGTGCACCCATTTGCGACAGGAAAAGATAATGATCAATTTGGGTTTAAATCTGTCAACTTTAGATAAAATATGGATTCCGTCACGTATATTAAAACGTGAGCTATATCTTACTACTGGCCAACATATAGCAAAAGCGCTCTAGCGATTGTGAGCTCGCAACATCTGATGATGTATTGAAAGTCAGCCGTATCTGAAAGCAATTTAGACCAGACAATGTTTAATGAACTAGTACCAGCTAACAACTTTCGATGATTGTCGACAGTCTACACTGAATGCATTGTGATCTATCGATACAATTAGTCAATCCGATGACTAATTGACAGCTTTCAAGATATTGTGAAGACCTGCAGTCGGCAACACGTGATTAATGGAAGATGAAAGACAATCTCCAAACATGGAGAATTCTAACTACATTCTAGTTAGTGAGCAAAGCATAGTCATAATTGAAAGTAGCATAAATGAATTAAACGTCGACAAAATTTGATGTTCGATTGGCCTTAGCGAAATTGCATCGCCCATGGACAGTTGGCAGCATCTAATGACCGATTAATGATCGATTTATTGGTTAACCATCTGAAGAAAGCGTCGTCCAGTGAGCAAAGGGTAGCACGGTCCAACATGTCTATTATTGACAAAATTAAATTATCAACTGTCAGTTAGCAAACGTTGATGGAAAATTGACAGACAACAAGGTCATTAGAATCATTAGACGTCTGCAAAATACGAACATCACAGGGCTTCAGAAAGTCCATAGATCGTTAGACATTAACAGCATCTGATGTCAACAATAGAGATAGCATAGTCTGTTGACAGATTCACTGATAGAAAAAGTGAAGCACCAATCAAAGCATGAATATATATTTTATCTGTCTGTGAATCTGTCAAACATGACAAAATCAATTACCGATTTGGAATTAAAATTATCTCATAACCAATGAACCCTCTAATACTTCATCTAATGGCCAATATTTATTGTCGGAAACTACCGGCGATAGACAGTTACAGTTTTCGACCTTGATGATCGCTCCCTTGCAAGTTTTCTATTGATGAAACCCTTCTTGGTTGTCACTGATTCACTGGTTACTACGTCACTCTATCGCGTGTCATAATTACATGATTAAATATGTAGATATTTCAGATAAAATAACATTCTTCATTAGATTTATGAAAATTCTTTTTCTATTTAGGAGGAAAGTTGGATTCCAGATTTTTGTACAATACATGGCTCATTGTGTACAATACATGGCTCATTGTAAAAACTCATTGATATTTATATCTTTGTTTGGATCTTTGTTTCTTTGCAGCAACATTTTTAAACAACGGATGGGCGACACACTAGTTACATATCATTTGAATGTACCTTTGTCGTATTTATACCCATAAGTTTGCTCTTACTTACAGTTCAAAGTTGTCACATAGCGATTAAATACAACCAGCTATTTGTACATACAGTACCTTGGCAGAAACTTTTAAAATCTAACATTGTTTATGAAACAGACAGTCAATGACTACAACCTGAATTGTATACTTTAAATAAAAGTTTTTCTTACAAGTCGCATATTATAAAGTAATCGACAAGCAACACGACCACCACGATACCAGTATACACAATAATCAGTTTCACGTCTGTCGCAGAGCATATGAAGTTGGCTTTACCTAAGACTCCATTTTCATCAATAATATCCAAGATAGCATGCGGAGTTCATGTAATATTACCGTATATACTCGCCTATAACCCAAGTCCAAGTACAAACAACATAGACCCTGATCTGCCGTCGCATTATGCGCCGCCATATCAGAGTCTATGTTGTTTGTTCTACTGATTAGTCCTTACAAACTGCATAGACCCAGATCTGCGGCGCATTATGCGACGGCAGATCTGAGTCTATGCAGTTTGCAGTTGGTATTGGTTTTTCGCGAATATATACGGTATTCAGTATGTAAGTGTTTCGTAAGTAGTATAGAGTTAGCTTCTTCTGGCCAAGCTGGGGATCGACTTTCTACAATTCGAAATTTCCATCCCCAGCCGCTTCATAATTCGCCAACTATATATTACTTCCATAAACTTGAGCATCTTTTACCCTTCGATGGACATCTGCCTTACTTCGCCTTCAAGAAAGTATTGCAACGATTTTCATCACTCCGTTGTGTATGTTTAAGGTATCAACCTCGGACTGTCTAGACAGTTATTGTAATAACGCTGCATAAACTGAGCATTTAAAAATCCTGGTTTTATTGATATTAAATAAACAAGTACTTTATGCCATGACTCAATGCTATCGGATTTATCGAAAAAGAATGTATTTAAAAGAAACTCACATTCTACTCGTTCTTCCTAGTAACATGCATAATGTTATAATAATGCACAAGATGTTATCAAAATCCAATAACTATTGGCAGTATGTATTTAATGTCTATTGAACGGAAATTTATATTCAAACTCGATTATAAATATTTGCGCATAGCACTATTTCAAAACACCTGTCTTTCTATTCATCGATCTATATATCTCTATCCACACCCACCCACCCATATATGTATATGTATGTATGTATATATATATATATGTGTGTGTGTGTGTGTGTGTGTGTGTGTGCGTGCGCGCGCGCGCGCGCGTGTGTGTGTGTGTGTGTGTGTGTGTGTGTGTGTGTAGTCACTGCAACCTCCATTGACTCATTAGACAGTATGACGCATCTTTATTATAGCACGACATAAATATTCCGCTTCAAAATATTAGTTCCCGCATTTTATTTGCTTGATGTAAAGCTGCTGCTGCTGGAACCTGTAATATGCAAGCAGATGGGCTCTAGTGTAAAGCTTCTGCTGGAGGCTGTATTATGCAAAGCAGACGGGTTCTAGTGTAAAGCTGCTGCTGGAGGCTGTATTATGCAAGCAGATGGGTTCTAGTGTAAAGCTGCTGCTGGAGGCTGTATTATGCAAAGCAGATGAGCTCTAGTGTAAAGCTGCTGCTGGAGGCTGTATTATGCAAAGCAGATGGGCTCTAGACTCCTTTTTTACTCAGAAGCTTATAGTGAATAATATGAACATAAATTGTTCGAGGGAGGGTGGGGGCATTTGAATGTTTTGAAATTTTAAAAACAAAATAAAACGGGAAATTTTGTGTTGGTGTTGTACTGGGATTCTGTGGGGGGAGTGGGTATGTGTGTGAGGCAAATGCTCTCAAAAGCAGCACACGGGATTAATTCAATTCATACAGTAAACCTATGGAAACACAATAAAAATGAAATTTTAATAACTTTCAATTTGTAAGAGCTCAGGACCATACCTATATCTCAAAGCATGGAACCATCCTTGATGTATGCGTATGTGTTTGGAAAACTACCTTATATACTCGCGTATAAACTAAGTCCAAATGCAAACAACATAGACCCTGATCTGCCGTCGCATAATGCGCCAGCAGATCAGGGTCTATGTTGTTTACTCTACTGATTAGTCCTTACAAACTGCATATACCCAGATCTGCCGACGCATAATGCGCCGGCAGATCTGAGTTTATGCAGTTTGCAGTTGGTATTTGCTTATACGCGAGTATACGCGGTTAATGAGCCTCGGGCAAGTTTGAACATTTCATGTGCTGGAAACATGTATCACCAATTCCGCCCTTAAAGGAATAAACCATTATTTTCGTTAGCAGGGTTTCTAAACCATGCTAGTGAAAAACTGACATTTCATTATTAGAAATATTTTTCACTCTTATTTCACTTAATGATAGAATCAACCTTGAAAAGATATATTTACTTAATTTTTACTTCTCATTATCAATCAATCACGTTTCCACAACTCCATGCAACCTCTATTTTATGTTCACCCATTTCTAAACTGATTCTAATCCTTTTTGCACAGTTAGAACTGTGAGTAAAAAGGCGAAATGGAATCCTCATATGCACTTATATAAAGTTATATACTTAGTACTGCGAGTCACCATAGGTTTAATGGAATCCTCATATGCACTTATATAAAGTTATATACTTAGTACTGTGAGTCCCCATAGACTTAATGGCATTCTCATATGCACTTATATAAAGTTATATACCTGGTTAATACTGTGAGTCCCCATAGGCTTAATGGAGTCTTCATATGCACTTTTATAAAGTTATATACTTAGACTAACCCATATTTGATAAAGGATATTTGGTAGAGTTATCCCGCCCCATGAGTCGTTCAAAACGACGACGACTCAAACATGCCCATTGTTTTTAAGACATTTATAAAGCATTGACTCCATTGCCTTTTCGGAGTATTAATATATTCTCTCTCTCTCTCTCTCTCTCTCTCTCTCTCTCTCTCTCTCTCTCTCTCTCTCTCTCTCTCTGTATGCAAGGTGCAAATCATTCGAGAATGTTGTATCCTCAGAACAAAAGCAGTTAGAATGCATTGCACTTGATATAATTTAAATTTATCGTGTTATAATATTGCCTTGAATTATTACTACTTATTATAAGGTGTACTCTTCGTTATCAAATACGGAATGTATCTACTTGCCAGCGGAGAATACGCATGGTCGCGGTGAAATTGTCTGGAGTTTATAATCTTCATGCTTTGTCAGCTAATCAGTACCAAACACATGTCGTGTAGGAGTGAGAGCTAATCAGTATCAGGCACGTCATGTAGGAGAAGCTTTTGACAGCTAAGCAGTACCAGACACCTCGTGTAGGAGTGACAGTTAATCCGTACCAGACACGTCGTGTAGGAGTGACAGCTAAGTAGTACCAGACACGTCGTGTAGGAGTGACAGCTAAGCAGTACCAGACACGTCGTGTAGGAATTACAGCTAAGCAGTACCAGACACGTCGTGTAGTAGTGACAGCTAAGCAGTACCAGATACGTCGTGTGGGAGTGACAGCCAAGTAGTACCAGACATGTCATATACGAGTGACAGCCAAGCAGTACCAGACATGTCATATAGGAGTGACAGCTAAGCAGTACCAGACACGTCATGTAGGAGTGACAGCTAAGCAGTACCAGACACGTCGTGTAGGAGTGACAGCTAAGCAGTACCAGACATGTCATGTAGGAGTGACAGCTAAGCAGTACCAGACACGTCGTGTAGGAGTGAAAGCTAAACAGTACCAGACATGTCATGTAGGAGTGACAGCTAAGCAGTACCAGACACGTCGTGTAGGAGTGAAAGCTAAACAGTACCAGACACGTCATGTAGGAGTGACAGCTAAACAGTACCAGACACGTCATGTAGGAGCGACAGCTAAACAGTACCAGACATGTCATGTAGGAGTGACAGCTAAACAGTACCAGACACGTCGTGTAGGAGTGACAGCTAAACAGTACCAGACATGTCATCTAGGAGTGAAAGCTAAACAGTACCAGACATGTCGTGTATGGGAAGCTTTGGCAGCACCGTTTAGTCTATGTTTTCATTAATAAGCCATGTTTTTCTGCGGTATATTATACACGTCATCACCAAAGCAGTTGCAGGAGATTCTTTGTCCGGATTTCTAACAACCGATCTTGCAAACATGCAGAAGACTTGTGCACCCTTTCGAAGATATATTTAATTAGGGTGATCAAGAGATAATAGCACGTTCCGATATAGATATATATATATATATATATATATATATATATATATATATATATATATATATATATATATATATATATACTCAAATACAACGAACGAAGGTCAGCACAGCTTTTACATCAGACACCGTCATAAAGAATTAAATCAGGATGACCATTAATTATTGACTCTAACCAAGTAGTATCTCTTGGACAGAGATACTTCTGCTGCTTCAAACTGACATTTTTATTTCCTAATACAGATGAACCTGCGTACTCCGGCTATTAAGAGGACCAAAACTTTTGACCGGATTGAATAGTGAATACTCAATTCCAAATCAAATATTAGTTGTCTGGGATGGACTAGTATTTTTAGGGTTCTATATATCTTAGCTTTATTATGTTACCTTAAATACATTTTAATAAATTTTTACATATTTACCTTTTATATTTTATCTTACATAATTATAGAAAACGAAGGGATAGTAACAAGAAAGAGAATTAAACCATGTTTAAAAAGCTAGCAACAGCAATGATAAAGGAGTAATTTTGTAAATTTTGGTTAATGAAATATAATAAAGAAAACAGTCTATTATCGTCAAGTACCCTTGAGACAGAAAGATCTGAAGACATTTGTACATAATAATTTAAAAGAAGCATATACTTGGTTGCAAATTGCATTCATTTCGATTCTTTGACATTTCACTAACTATGGTCGTCAACAAACACAATATAGGGGATGTACAAGGAGCAATTATAAAAAGCAGGATGCATCACTCACACAGTGACATTTATAACAAATTGCCATTTGGGCAATTTGTTATCATTTTAGTCGCTTTCAACTTCCATTGGGCAATTTGTCATCATTTTATTCGATTTCATCTGCCATTGGGCAATTTGTCATCATTTTTGTCACTTTCAACTGCCACTGGGAAATTTGTAGACATAATAATGTCATAATTTTAGTCACTTTCAACTGCCATTAGGCAATTTGTAGACATCTTAATGTCATCATTTTAGTCGCTTTCAACTGCCATTGGGCAATGTGGTATCATTTTAGTCACTTTCAACTGCCATTTGGCAATTTGGTATCATTTTAGTCGTTTTCAGCTGCCATTGGGCAACTTGTCATCATTTTGGTCGCTTTCAACTGCCATTGGGCAATTTGTCATCATTTTAGTCGCTTTCAACTGCCATTGGGCAATTTGTTATCATTTTAGCCTCTTTCAACTGCCATTGGCCAATTTGTTATCATTTTAGTCACTTTCAACTGCCATTGCGCAATTTGTCATAATTTTAGTAATTTTCAAGTGCCAATGGGCAATTTGTAGACATCTTAATGTTATCATTTTAGTCACTTTCAACTGCCATTGGGCAATTTGTTATCCTTTTAGTGGTTTTTGAACAGCCATTGGGCAATTTGTCATAATTTTAGTCACTTTCAACTGCCATTGGGCAATTGTCATCTTTGTAGTCACTTTCAACTTCCATTGGACAATTTGTCAACGTTTTAGTTACTTTCAACTGCCATTGGGCAATTTTGTAGACATCTTAATGTCATCATTTTAGTCGCTTTAAACTGTCATCGGGCAATTTGTCATCATTTTAGTTACTTTCAACTGCCATTTGGCAATTTGTCATCATTGTAGTCACTTTCAACTGCCGTTGGGCAATTTGTCATCATTTTAGTTACTTTCAACTGCCATTTGGCAATTTGTCTTCATTGTAGTCACTTTCAACTGCCGTTGGACAATTTGTCATCATTTTAGTCACTTTCAACTGCCATTGGGCAATTTGTAGACAATCTACAGCTGATGATTATGTTCAAGGAAATTCATATATGAAACCTTATTCAGCAAAATTGTCTATTCTGCTTCCTAGCTTCGGCATCATGTACTGTGTGTTTCAGCATTTTAGGGACATATCTTGCAATCAAAATAACGTTCAAAGTACGTTTGAATCATTGTCGCTGCAACAGACCGTACATTAACATTTTCTGAAAATATTCTTAAGGCTATTTAACGTTTTGAAACATATTCGGTCGCGTCAGTGTTATAACAACCAAATCAATGAAACCAATTCAGGCACACATTTCCTCATTCACTTTCATCTTTAAATTGAAATTTCCTATCATGCAAGATTCTAACTGCTAGCATGTATTGAACACACGTCAGAAAGTAATCTGTCGTTTGTCTGTGCATGCTTTGTGAATAATTTACTTGATGACTTAAGTTTGATAGAATATCAGATGTCTCGTGCACGAGATGATCGTTTAACCTTTTCATTTGCTTTTGAAACCGGTGTTTTTAATTCAAAATTTACGACGAAAACATCATGATATGCACTGTGAAATAGTTGCATCATTTAGTTACACGTTCGAAATGGTATAAAATCACCTCTGCATAACACAGTAGCATGTGCGCGCAACGGAGCACATTTCCAAGAGATGATTATCACATCCTAAAAGGTGGATTTGAAGATCAGTCCAAGACCCTATGATGTGATGATTATAATAATTATAAATACCTGTGTGCAAGAGACACGTGTTGTAAAATTATGCAGTTGTTTGCACGTTATAATTTTATAACATTCCTTACCTAAAATTATCTTGTTAATTAGATTCATGTGTGTAGATTCATAACCAACAGGGAAATTCAATGGAAGTACAGATTAAACTTTGATTATACACCAAGGTTTAGAAACTTATACACGGATCATCAGAAAACAAATACTAACACCTTAGCTTGAAGTAGGTTGACAAACCGAACGTGTAAACGCATTGCTACCAACCTACTTACACCAAAACTATGACATCGAAAAAAATCGAAAACGGAACCTCAGATATATCAAGCAAACGCTTATCCTGTCGTATTGCTCAGTTGTTTGGATGTATATACCAAGTAACTATGACAAAAGATTAGTATTCTTTCGTAATAGTTAACTGCTACTGAATTAAAAAAAATACCGTCAAGCACAGTTAAAGAACTACATTCGTGCACCGCCAAAAGCCAATGTATCATTTTGTAAGTGTGCCGACTGAGCTTGCCAATTGAATTTGACTGTAGGCAATTATACTATTCTAAGTTCCATGATTAACCTTTTGCTTGTCACTTTGGAAGGTTTACAAGTGTAATGGGTTCCCTTATTAAAATTGGTTACCTTGTTATCAGAGGAAACAGAATTTCCAGCACTGTGATTTCTTTTATCAAATTTCGTGGGAACATTTTCATTTTAAAATTATATTGTGGAATTGAATTGGTGTATACCACAATATTCAATTTGATTGTAATGATTTAATTTCACCCATGGTGTTCTCAATCGATTGAATATAACCATGACAACCAAATGTTGCACGTCGTGGCAGATGTGAAAAAAAGCTTTCAAGTATCGCTCAGAAAAGTCATAGACTCTTTTCTAACAATTGGAAGTTAATTTTCTACATCACCTGCCGTAAGGACCGGACCAAATCCACAACCTTGCGTATATAAATTACAACATTACCTGCCGTAAGGACAGGACCAAATGAACAACCATGCATATATAAATTACAACATTACCTGCCGTAAGGACCGGACCAAATCAACAACCTTGCGTATATAAATTACTGAGCTTATTAAACTTTAAGTGTTCTTAATTTGACGCAAGGATGAAAAGACGGTTAGTTGGAGCTAATATTATTATTATTGTCATATATTCGTTATCACTTACTTATATCAATGCTTATTGTGACCTATATTTACATACGTTTATTCTATTGATATTACAAGGAAATCATGATCAAGATTTCTTACCTCAAGATTAAATTGTTTTCTACGTAAGTACTAATATGTCAGCATGCAGCCATTTATTTATGTACTTATTTGTTTATTCATTTATTTATTTTTTAATTTATTTCAGCGGTGACAAGCATAATGTCCGCCCCGGTGCTCCCTCAGAACCGAATGAGTATAATTTCAACTACCGGCGTCGTGGTCTTTTCATCATCATCAATAACAAGAATTTCCTTCCTTCTACGGGCCAGGACGTGCGAGACGGAACAGATATTGATGCTGAGAGATTGGAGGAAAGATTTCAAGACATGGGGTTCGAGGTCAAACGACATGATGATGTCACTAGTACCCGGCTGATGAAGATCATGAATGAAGGTATTTTTACAAATTGAAATATGTATTATATTTATTTGCTGTCTCCATAAAGTAATTAGTATGTACCTAGATCGAAAGTGAAGAAGATTTAATTTAATTAAGCCTGAAGCGATTTCGATCCTCAGCGTTTGCAGCCAAGGCTCCAATTTATATTATTTGGAATTGACGACCTCCATAATTGAGGCATATTACATTTTAATTACAGAGAACAACGCGCTAGTAGGAAGCACTGTAACGTATTTTCAAACAGTTTAGCCATCCCTCGGTGCTCGTAGTCTGCGAAATGTCAGTTTTAATCAGATATGTTCAGACAAAAAAAAAAGTAATGACGGTTGCGTTCTAGGCTTTTATCCTTTATTAAATAACATAAAACACCTGCTAGCAAAGCAATCCATCAATTTCCGATTTATCAAATTCATGTCTGGCTACAAAAAGAAATTATAATTGATAGTTTTAGTAATGTGATTCGATATCGATCATCTCAAGTCACATTTTAACACACAAGAAACTTGTCAGCGCATTTAAAAAGGAAAGTTCTTGTATTTCCTAATTTAAGATCAACAGTGTTGTATCCAAATGCCATAATATCGAAGGAACTATCTGGGCGCTCAACGTATATGATAGTTGCATAAAAGGTTCTCTTCGTGTACTTGTTTTTGATAAGTTGAAAACTAATCTAATTATTCTTCCTTGCTTTAGTTCTGATGTCTCATTAGGCTTTATGGTACAGCTGAAATCGTTGTTAAAGTTGTCTTGGGACAGATTGTGATATATTTTCAAGCACACTGTATCGTGAACGTAGAGAAAGGGACCCATCGTTAAACTTTTGCTATTCAAGAATAAGCAATACACGTATTCGTTACAGCAATACGTGCACCTAACTGCGAGTAGCTGATACGCAGATCTGGCACTGCATTATGCGCCTGTCGATGTTGGTCGATGCTGTTCTCTGCTGGGCGCACGTTATACATGTTCAGATACGTATACTACAACTCAT
Source organism: Margaritifera margaritifera (assembly GCA_029931535.1). Taxonomy (NCBI): domain Eukaryota; kingdom Metazoa; phylum Mollusca; class Bivalvia; order Unionida; family Margaritiferidae; genus Margaritifera; species Margaritifera margaritifera. The sequence goes on from JAQPZY010001076.1 coordinate 551,884, forward strand.
GAGGGAATATAAACTGACCAATCACCTTTCCTCTGTTTCAAAAGCTTATAATTGATGTTGAGGATTCAGACAAATGATATAGTATGCTAACTGTAAAATAAATCTACGCATGATAGATTTTTCAACCTTTTCTACTTTCACCCACTTGATATTATATTTCAGATAAAACAGATCTTGATATACAAAATGAATAAATAATATCGTTGTCTTGTAGTGATACTGATTTTCTTGAAAGCATGTTAAAGTCATACACATGTGGATACATAATTTGTTTTAGTAGCTATAGGACATGATTAAAATGCACAAAAGTAAGACCGGTAATAAGGGTTCCTGTACAGTCAGAAGCTGTGACTTCCTGGCCTGCGTCACGTTTACTTAAAAAACCCAAAGATATAGAGGATATGTACGTTTGTTGAGTAGATACACGGAAATATTTTACGAGTGAAGTGGAAACATTGTATTATCACGAGTGAAGTGGAAACATTGTATTTTCACGAGTGAAGTGGAAACATTGTATTATCACGAGTGAAGTGGAAACATTGTATTATCACGAGTGAAGTGGAAACATTGTATTATCACGAGTGACAATACAAAATGTTTCCATTTCACTCGAGAAATATCTCCGTATACCTACTCAGAAAACGTAGAGTTTCTTTTATTTTATATTTTTAATGGCAAAAACCGTCGATATGCATGGCTTTTCTCCATTCTGCGACAGTGCAGTTAACATTTGCATTACTACATCGATAAGAAGAAGTTCCTGAATTTTACAATAATTTTGGGACAGGGACGTTTTATAAATTTAGCTTGTATATATCATTCTTCAGATTGTGTATTTTGTAAAAATAATGACTGTATTCGTACGAAAATCAAGAGATTTTTATTTTTGTTAACACATTGGGGTGAGGTAATATAGAAATATCACATAGTGGTTATATCTGACAGACTTCAGAGCGTAACATCTTTAAACAAAAGGTTTTAATGATTGTGAGTTTACTTGTAAGGATTTTCGTTCTTTATTTTCTCTATTTCTACATTCAAACGTGAATTTTGTCTGGCCTAGGCAAGTTTGCAGTTAGGTAGAAAATGTTATTATTAGATTTAATAACGATTTTCTTTTCTTAAAAGGTGTGTACCGTTTGTCTTAGAGTATTACAGGTATACAATACTGTCGGGGTGACATATAACAACAGGTCATATAGTTCAGTGACTGACAGTTTCCATGATTCATGTAGAAAACAAATTATAAAAAGTTAATCCTTGAAGTCAATTTTTAACTGTTTGGAGCTCGTTTGTATGGATTTCTTGATGGCACCTCATTGATTGTATAAATGTACACTAGAGGGTCTACAGTTGACACATTTTAAGATCTGTACATACTGATGTGGAGGGAGATAGAGAATAAGGGAGGGAGGGAGAAAGAAGGAGTAGAAGAAGAAAAATGAAATGGGTCTTAATATGCAAATAGATGTTTGAATAACATGCACAAGAGCAAATATATTTCCTAAATGGGGGAAAAAAAATAGTTCCAAAAGTGATATCGCCACTGTGGCGATAAAAGTAGTATCGCCAGTGTGGCGATATAATTTTTCTCCCACTGATATATTTCAATATCTCACGATGAAATATATAATAAATGGTGTAATAACTTATTCCCCCCCCCCCCCAAAAAAAAGGAATAGTGATCCATTTCACTGTGCCATATAGGTAAGAATTCAAACGAGATATGGTGTTGTCCAATATGGCATATCAGGAACACAGTGAGGGATACGGTCAAAAATCTCCGTTAAGCTTTGATGTAACCAGTGTCTGGTACGAAATAATGGGTTTATGGAGTCAGACGTGTTGCTATATCAGTATATAAAAGGTATTAAGTTGATAGAATCCTACCTAACAATAAATTCAAATGGAAATGGAAATGTCTTTTTGCAAAACAAATAAAAAATTCGACAACAAGCTAAGATATGAAACAATCTCAGCCCAAAATGATTACGTCCATATCTGCGTAGCGCTTCTTGAAATTATGTCTGCATAGAAATAATTAAGACGTTCTTAACTTATATCACGCATTAAATGTGAGAAACAGAAATAGAGGATATTATATTTATTGTATTGATAATTTTATTTTTCAGAAAGATTACGAAATTCTGTAACAGTCTAATTACACCATGAATAATCTGTAAATATTGGAATGTATCAATTTCGAACTACAATAGAACTTCTCTTTACATGCTTAGTAATTGCGGCCATCTATATCAGCTACACAGAAAAAGTAGTCACGCATATTAAACATATATTTGGATTCACATATGTTTAACGTATGTTACAACATAAGTTTAATGGAAGTTGAGGAATATATGAGAGATATGTTAGACATATATGGCGTCCCATATTTTAAACATATGTTTTGATTAAAATATACAAAACATGTGAGAAATATATCTTACATGTACCAAACATCCCGTTATACAAAATCTGTTTGAAGTGGACTCACATGTGTTTTCCATAAGTAAATGTAATGCAAAATCTGTTTAAAGTGGACTGACAAGTGTTTTTCATAAGTAAATGTAATGTAAAAATCTGTTTTCAATGGACTGACAGCTGTTTTTCATAAGTAAATGTAATATAAAATCTGTTTGAAGTGGACTGACAAGTGTTTTTCATAAGTAAATGTAATGTAAAAATCTGTTTGAAGTAGACTAACAGGTGTTTTTCATAAGTAAATGTAATGTAAAAATCTGTTTGAAGCAGACTAACAGGTGTTTTCCATAAGTAAATGTAATGCAAAATCTGTTTGAAGTGGACTGACAGGTGTTTTCCATAAGTAAATGTAATGCGTGTTTCATCAAATGTCTAACATATGTGACTATCATGTTTTAAATATGTCTGGTACTTCAGTATATGTTTGCCCCATGTGAGGTCACAAGTTTCATATATGTTTTACATATGTAAAACATGTGGTGCCACTTTTCTTGCGTATATGAAAGGGGATGAAACTATGGAAATCGGTAAGTTTCAATGGACGAAGACACACATATTCTGAATTATATCAAACTTTTTTTACGTACCCATTTAATTTTAATCTTTGATCTGGTGTTTGATCGGTATGTTCAATCCGTATTTCCCTAATCCCACACTCAGACTGGAATTATTTCGGGATTGTCACTGACGTCCGCCTGTCGATATTCTTAGATGAACAGAATAGAACTTTTATAAATCTCAGTTTTTTTAAAAAAATTCCATTCACACTGTATAGCGGAAAATATATGGAAAGTGTAAGACAGGGGTAAGTAATATATACAAAACCAAAATTGTGTTTTGTTCCTAGTCAATGAAAGAACTGGTTTGATTTGACGTTTGAATACGTCTCGGCCTGACGACCTTAATTTATCCCAACCCCGTCTCAAACTCGTTCTTTCCACCGACTCGGAACAAAATGCATATGTAGTTTTGTGTATCAATGCCATTTACACTGGCAGTCTCCGCACTAGAGGCCATTTTTATTGAATGTCTACACCTACATTTTCATGAAAAAATAATTACGCGTCCAAAATTACCTTGATGCTAAACCGATCCTTTATTATTATGTTTTACAATGAGCACAGTGGACTCAGAATCTTGTTTCAGTTTTGGGATAAGTTTACATGGGTGATGGTAAACGTTGCAGTATCATGGTGCTATGATAAATATTGGAAATTCTACTGTAATCTTCTGTTGAAAAAGAATATCCGTCTAAAATATACTTAACATTTTATATGCCCGTAATTTCTCTGTTGATAGAAAAGCCACATGTTATGTTGATAGACAATATATGAACATCCTGAGTTGATACAAACATCAAATAAATTGAGAACGGTTTCTCATCAAAGCAATTGATCTCTACACTGTCCACATTAATCATTTCATCGTATATTTTCCATTAGGTTGATGACAGATTATATTCCGTAAATGACTGTTCCTTAATTAGACACGGCACCAAATTATCTTGAGTGATCAACAATTAGGGAATATCAACAGCAAGTAGAGTTACCGTATACTACCGTAATAAAAGCAACATTTCTCTGTTTGTCATTCAAATCGCACCAAATACGGATAAGATCGAGAATTATGTCACAGAATCACTTGAACAGCCTTTTACATAATTTTCCGATGGGTAGAAAGAAAGGAAAATTTTCGGAATGAAAGAGTTTTGTATCAAATTTCAAAGGAAGTGTATTATCCATATATTTTAGCCGACACAAAGCATGTTTACATTTTGTTTTTGTTTCATAATTAAATCATAAAAATTAAAATAAGGAAAGTCAATTTTAGCTTTTCTTAGATTCACTTGAAATCATTTTGTTAATATCAACGTGTTTTGTCTTGTCAGCGGTGGTTGGACTTTAATGTAAGTTGTATATGTAGCGTTCAGTACCAGCACACTAATAAAACTCATACATTGGCTGATCAGCAGGCTATAATTTGTCCAATATATTGTGCGTCAAGCATCCTGTTTGGTATGTATTCTGCCTGAACGATACTTAATTGGTTAGTCTGTAGAATAAAGTAGATTAAGATGTATCTATGTTTGTATTATGCTTAGAGCACATGACATTACAATTGGCGACGATGATTCAGTTGCTTTGCACACCAAAAAGGTTGATAGGATAAGGTCCAATCGATTAAATTCTGAAGAATATAAGACAGAATTAAAATTTCCGACACGACACGAGGAAAAGAAAGAATTCAATTTGGAAAAAATTCCGATGCATTGATTAAATTCGGATGAATAAATTCAATTTCAATTTAAAGATCAAAAGGTGAATCCTATTGGAAGATTTACGTGCATAACTTGCTTTCCCAATTTTTCTCAGAAGTAATGGCTGAAGAAGTGAACATTTTGAAGTTACAGGTGATCAGATAATTTTAGCCCAGAGATGATGCAAATGGTTGACAAGTTTAAATTATTTTGTTACGGGATCAGAATTTACAGACAAGGGGCAGAAACAAGCGTTTCTTTTATAGCTTGTTGGACCAAATGTTCACGAGATACATACCAATCTAGCGGATATTGGTTATCATAAAATGTTTCATAAAACTGTGGGAAAGTTGACTGCTTCTTTCAAGCTAAAGTCAAATATTCGATTCGAAGGATATGTGTATGACACATTGGTCAGGAGGCCCATAAAACCGTGAAACAATCTGCAGCACGCTTGAAGAACTTGGGTATTTCTTTTGACTGTGGACACGTAACGGACGAAATGATCCGTGACCAGATAATTGATAAGTGTGAGACAAAGAACTCTACGCGAAAATGACTTGACCTTGGATGAAGTGCTTGTGTACACAAGAAGTCACAAAGCTGCATAAACACATGCTTCAAATACAGAGTAAACAGAGAGATCAGAAGGACATGCGATCAAATCTATGGATAGAAATGACTCTCAGAGACGACAAATCCAGGAGGCAAAATCAACAGATCTTTCTTTTTGATGTGAAAAATCAGGATATTTGGCCAGAGAATGCCGCCTTATAAAACAGAACAATAGCTTTAAGTGTAAAAAAGAAAGACATTTCCAGAAAGTTTGCAACAGTGCAAAGAAAGCAAACGTCATCAGAAACACAAGAGGTACAGAAATATGAAAGTCGGAATGGTTAAGAGCCAGTCGGAGGACTCGGAAGGTGATAATGTGTTTGTGATCGGGCACAAAGGAATAACTGCTGACGCAGGTATTGCTGGAGTACCATTTCCTATACTGATCGACAGTGGTGCAAGCTGCAATATGAATGATTCGAAAACACGGAAAAGACTGAGGTCCAAACTGAAAGTGGCAAAATGCAAGAATAAAATGTATGCGTATGTTTCAAACAAATTCGTGGAAATTATCGGCGAGTCTGAAGCTTCAATCTCAGTTGGTGACCAAATTGATAATGCATAATTTGTGGATACAGATTATGGTTCACTTCTTGGATGTCAAAGTGCTAGAAAGCTTGGAATTAAACATATTGGACCATAAGTTAGTGTCATAAACTCAGACACTCACTTTCAGAAAATGTACCCTGAAGGATTTATTGGCGTTGGAAAAGTGAATGACTATCGGCTAAACATTAATATTTATGATAGCGTTAAGCCTGTTGCACAGCCATTTAGAAGATTGCCACACTCTTTCAGAAGTAAATTAGAGAGCAAGCTGGAGGAGAGCTTCAGGCCATATATATCACTGAAAAATTTCAGAGGGAAGACTATCATCAGGCTGAATTATCAGAGGGAAGACTATCATCAGGCTGATGCTCGCAATTAGATCTGCACCAGAAATGTACCAGAATTTAATTGGGCCAGTACTTCGAAGATTATGACGGTCAAATAACATTTCAAATGATATTATTGTCTATGATAGCGCTAAAGAAAAGCATATAAGACGTGCGTGCCAAGTACCAGAACGTTTGAGAAAAGAAGGACTGACCTTAAACAGAAAAATACAAATTCAACATGACCAAGTTGGTATTCATGGGTCACACTTTGTCACGTAGAGGCACAGGGAAGCCATTCTCAACTCAAAACAACCGGAACATGCATCTGAACTTCGTAGTTTCTTGGAACCAGTACATGTTAATGCTAGATTCATCTCAAACTTAGCAACAATTGCGGAACTATCGCGACGTTTTCATAGAAATGTGTTTCCTTTATATGGGGCTCGGAACAAAAAAAGTCATTTAACTCTCTTAAAGAAAAGGTAAGAAAAGATGATACGCTAGGATATTTTGACAGCAATACGAAAACAACAGTTATTGAAGATGCTAGCCCTATTGGTCACGGTGCAGTTTTGATCCAAGAGCACAAAATGAAACAGAGAGTGATTTCATATGCAAACATTATATTGACTGATGTTACGAAACTGTTCTCAAACTTAGAAAGAAGCCTTAGCACTTGTGCGGGCATGCGAGCAATTCAACACGTAGACCATGAACTCAAAACTGACCATAAGCCGTTAGAGGTGATCTATGGCAGAAAATCAAAGCCCCCACCAACAATTGAGAGATGAGTTATGCATTTACAGTCCTAACGATTCACAGTAAAGTACAAACTTGGACGGATGAACCTTGCGTATGCTTTGTCAAGACTAACGCAAGAGACAAAAGATATGTCACGCTCATCAAACGTTGCTGAGGAATAGATCAGGTTTGTTGCTGAAAATGCACTATGGATTACAATGACCGCACATTGTATTGAACAAGATTGGTGACCCTGAAATCGAGCAAGTGCGACATGTCATTTGTAATATTGATAGGAGTTACTTACCACAATAAAAAAGTGTCAATGATGAATTGTCCATACTTGGTAAATTGGTACAGAGACGTACAAGAATATAAATACATGCCAGCGTGAAACACAGAGTACTGCAGTTTGGACATGAAGGACATGTGGGCATTACTAAAACAAAACAGAAACTTAAAGAAAAAGTATGGTGGCCTTGAATAGACAAAGATGAGAAAGATTAGGTGGGAATTACCATGCTTGTCGGTATGACAACAGAAATTAATGACCACAACGCGCCCACCAAAATATGACTATATCACAAGTGAAGTAAACATGCTAACGGGATTGCAAAGATGAAATGGACATGGGTATGAGTTATACATATATACCGTATGATGGAATGGACATAGACATGAGTTATACATATATACCGTATGATGGAATGGACATAGACATGAGTTATACATATATACCGTATGATGGAATATACATAGACATGAGTTATACATATATACCGTATGATGGAATGGACATAGACATGAGTTATACATATATACCGTATGATGGAATGGACATAGACATGAGTTATACATAAATACCGTATGATGGAATGGACATAGACATGAGTTATACATATATACCGTATGATGGAATGGACATAGACATGAGTTTTACATATATGCCGTATGATGGAATGGACATAGACATGAGTTATACATAAATACCGTATGATGGAATGGACATAGACATGAGTTTTACATATATACCGTATGATGGAATGGACATAGACATGAGTTATACATATATACCGTATGATGGATTGGACATAGACATGAGTTTTACATATATACCGTATGATGGAATGGACATAGACATGAGTTATACATATATACCGTATGATGGAATGGACATAGACATGAGTTATACATATATACCGTATGATGGAATGGACATAGACATGAGTTATACTTATATACCCTATGCTTGAATGGGTTAGTGCATATCTTAGGGTCATAACATTCTGACTTTGGGTCAGCTGACATAGAAATACTAATAACCCAGAACTGTGTTTGGTGAAGTTAAACTTTGTTATTGAGAAATTAAATTCCAAGAAGTGGAGGAATGCAGTGTTCTGTACCAGCATACTAATTAAGAAATACATCAGAGCTAGAGAAGACATTGGTTTACCATCTAGGCTTTAATTGGTCTAATATATTGTATGTATGTGTGTCATGTTTGATTTGTATTCTTTCTGAATAATTCTTAATGAGGTAGTCTGCAGAATCAAGTAGATTACTGTAAAGTTCTGTCATATACTTAGAGCATGTAACATTATAGTATACAAAGAGATAAATCTTATATGGGTGTAAGAATTACGTTTTTTGCAAGTTAAAGACTAGACCGATGTTGACTGGATATATATGATCCAAATCGATAACTTTCAGTACATTTTTGATATTTTTTAAAATTATTTTATGTACACTCAACCTACTAGAGGGCATACACGGCAAATGGAGACCAATGTCCGCGGTGCTGGCGGGGTGCTGGTATAATTTGCTTGAAGATAATAGGGCCACTGGAATAAAGAAGTCATGAGGATCGTAAAAAAACCCCCCAAAAACACGGATAATGAGAATGCACACACAAATCAATTTCACCTCTTCCCAGCCGCTGTAGTTATCCATCTACTAGTATTCTACTTTCGCAATGTAGAGCAAACGTATTGTAGATTCAGACTTGAGGAATAACATAAATCTGTTTTACTGTAGTAGACTGATGATCTCAAACTTAAACTGTTTGTTATGGATTCCTAGTACTGTAATCTCTGTGATCTCCATTCTAAGGTCGTATTTCTTCTTTGGAACTACATTGGTCTACCGATTTGCATCAAATAATAAAGATTTATCAGTGCTATGTTTAGGCAGCACTATAGAGTTTTCGACCCGGCTGCGGCGGATGGTATCTTTTCACATTTGAATCCACCCGCTATCAACAAAATACTCCATAACCATTAAAATGAATACATTTCCAAGCTTTTCACAGAATGGAGAAACCAAATCAATATAAAGATTGGCACGGCAAAGCTAATCCTTTTATGATTACCTTCTTTAAAATAACACCAGCCACCTCTCTGCAACGCATGTAAATTCCTAAAAGTCGCGATTTTCAACAGCAGAAAAAACCTGCACTAAACAAAATGGGAGATATTTCATACGTAAGACGGTGACTATTGCGTCCTGTATATTACTTCAAGGAAGAGGAAAGTGGACCATGAATTTACCACAAAATCACCCACTATGAAAATGTTGGTAACACATAAAAACAGAGCTAGGAGAAAATTGGCAATCGCTCATGCACATTATATACCAAAATTTAATATGAACCCGGCTAACTTAAAATGTGTTTCGGCACAAGAATCATCCTCTTTTTGCATGCAACATAAAATGATTAATTCTTCAAACCATTGTAAATAACGAGGGAAAAATATGGAGTTAAAGTATGGATGTCTCTTCAATCAAAAACTTACTTTATGACCAATCATATGTAACTGTTTGGTGCTACCTTAATTAAAAATAGAGTTCTCCAACTCCCGGGCAAAAAAAGGTATCGAAAGCTTTTTAATCTATACTTTGCACTTTTTAACCGTTTTCACTAACATGTGTGCAAAATGGATTGGTTGTTCAGTTCATGCTTGAAAATAGGAGACATGTTACACTTGTTTTTTTTTTTGTTTTTTGTTGTTTTTTTTTTTGTGTGTATGTGTGTGTGTGTTTTCATTTTTATTTATCTATTTATTTATTTTTTGTTCTATTTAAGGAGACAAGATTTCGATGAATATCCCATGTTATTCTAACGCGTAAGATCGAAATTATTCGACTAGTTTCATAAATTTCATTTGTGATGAGCAAAAGAATATGATTCCATCTATCACATGACAACAAAATACGAACTGTTTTTTTTAACGAAACCGCAGAATGGTGTAGTGAACTGACTTTGAAATACATTCAAATGCCTCAGATATTACTCCTTTCTGACGTCATGAGGTGTTATTATACATGTTACATATACAAAATTCTGATATTATATACAGTGAAACTTCGATAACTCAATGTGCCGCGGGACCAAAACTTTTGTTAAAGTATTCCGTCTGTTGGAGTGTTTGATGTTTGATTTATCGACATTTTACTGTATTGCCGTAAATAACACGGTAGGCATGTGATAGAAAGGTCAATCGGTTTAATGAGAACGTGTAACCTAGCACTGAACCTTCTTGTTTCTTACATTGCCTATTTTATTTGTCATAAAGATAGTTGGACTGGTCCGAACTCTAAGTATTTGCAATATTGTAAATTTACTCTTTTTGTGCGGTTTTCGTTGTTCCAACAAACCACCAACTTATCGACCCAATAGACAAAAGATCCTTCAATGAAAACAAACAAATCCCCTTCCCAACTCCATGAATCTCCTTCCCAACTCCACGAATCCCCTTCCCAACTCCACGAATATACTGGCTTGATATTGCTTATGAATACGTCTCGACCTGACGGCCTTGACGTATCTATACGCCATATCGAACTCGTTCTTTCCGTCGACTCGGAACTAAACACGTATATAGTTTTGTCTATTTATCATGTTTTACGTTATCTTATTTGTCAAGAGCCTTAAAGTTGTATATTTTTCAAGAATTTTCGATTGTATAAAATACATGAATTCAATTTTGTTCTTTTCTTTTTGAAGGTATGAAAACCTTATACCAAAATGTAGTAGGACACTAGTATACAAAAAATTACCTCTGCGAAGGCTTTACCTTACAATTATTTGTAAACAGAAGATGATGACGGGATTTTTAGTAAATTCAAAAGAAAGAAAAGAGAGAGGAGAAAGACTGCGCATTTCGGACACGTATTACTGACTACTCCCGCCTAACTTATTAGGGACCTGTCTCTGTATTCAAGACACATATCAGTTAATTAAACTACTTTCTACTTGTAAGTCCATCAGACTACGAGAATTGCTTGTAAACAAAATGGCATGCATACTTCAACAGCATTGTTTACTATATGTTCAAAAAGGTTTGCCATAATTGTGCGAAGATGGCCAGATTATAATAGGATGAATGTGAATTAGCATATGTTTCTGAGTCGTCTCGGCCCTGGAAAACAGTCCGTGCATAACTGAGACTGCAATGGTTCACACGTGACTAGCAATATGCAGTATGCTTGCTCTGCAGTTTGCGGTCCACTAGAATCACCAATAGTTGATTCACAGTTAACGAATAAGCCAACTATCCAATTCAAATCAATTCAATTTAAATTTGTTCAATTTGATTCGATGATTCGATTCGATTCAATTCAATTGTTTATTATTTCAGTATGAGGGGATACATACATAAGGAAGAGCAGTGGTATTAAAACTGAAAAAGCGATACAAGTAGGAAAATACAGCAACAATACAATGATTCATATACATGTGACAGAGGTTGAAGGAAATGATGCAATACCAAGTTCATTACATTCATTTATTCATTTCAAGCGTACAAATAAAAGACAGACCTGTCAGACGCTAAAATGCAGAAGAGTAGAGATCTATGGTAATGAATAGTCACTCTCTCTACATATGAAGAACTGGAAGATTTATGTTTTTATGTGAGAATTGTATGTTAGTACATAAAATCAGCTCTAGTGAGAGAGATTCGGGTTGTCAGGTTATTTACACAGGAAGATACTCACACTCACACACTGAACTTACACCACATACCTGCACAACACAAGACAAATCGCAATGTGCTGATTGTGGAGGCCAGTGACTCGTGAGTGAATATAGTTTTAGGTGACCTAAAACAGACTACACAACATACTTGTTAATAGAGTGCATTTCAACATATGTTCAGACATATAGCTAATTAAATCTATAGAGAACGCACACAGACACACGCACCCGCGCACATACCTAAAAGGTGTCATTTTGGTACCTCTATATCGATATAATTGGATGGTCATGCAACCGTTTTATCATGACTGTTTTACTAGCGTGTGGTAATTGAATGGTCGTAAAAAATCGTTTTATCATGACTGTTTTACTAGCATGTGGTAATTGGATGGTCGTAAAACCATTGTATCATGACTGTTTTACTAGCATGTGGTAATTGGATGGTCGTAAAACCATTGTATCATGACTGTTTTACTAGCATGTATTAATTGGATGGTCGTAAAACCATTTTATCATGACTGTTTTGCTAGCATGTGGTAATTGGATGGTCGTAAAACCATTGTATCATGACTGTTTTACTAGCATGTGGTAATTGGATGGTCGTAAAACCATTGTATCATGACTGTTTTGCTAGCATGTGGTAATTGGATGGGCGTAAAACCGCTTTACCATGATCTGTTTTGCTAGCGTGTGGTAATTGGATGGTCGTAAAACCATTGTATCGTGACTGTTTTGCTAGCATGTCGTAACTGGATGGTCGTAAAACGATTTTATCATGACTGTTTTGCTAGGATGTGGTAACTGGATGGTCGTAAAACCGTTTTATCATGACTGTTTTATTAGCATGTGGCACAATTTAGACAAAACCCAAACTAATTTGTTCGATAATAGGTTTCAAAGAACCTAGTTGGAAATGAAATTGTTGGTTTACTAATGACCAACTGGCTTCGTAAGCAACGGGTTTCCGGTTTGAACCCAAGTATAGGCAAAATCTTGCAATCTTTATATATGCACTTTACTTACATTTACTCTGCCAGAGTTTCTTTAATATAATTTTCCTGCTTGCATACATACCGTTTTTGCAATACCACTGTTTTTGCTGTGTGCAGTGTATGTTAAATCGGAGTTTTATAACTCTCATCAGATTTTATTTGAGACGGATTTTGATTGTTCAACTTTAAAAAAACGCAAAAAACTATTAACATTTCCTCGTAGAAGTTATATCTGCTTATTACTTCTTTCACTGCAATGTATGTATTGCTCTTCAGTATAGATGAGTTTATTAGATAGTGTAAAAAAATTATAAAAAACACACGAACATGAACTATATTTGCTATCATTAGTTATTTCAGTCGTTTGCAAAGTGATAAACAAAATTATAATTTCAAAGCAATAAGTAAAGATATTTCTATTTGAAGCACTTAGTAACAAGGTTTTGTTTTATATTCACATAATTCTACATTCATTTACATGAAAGAGTATCTGTCCGATTTATTTTTTAAATAAGCGTCTAACAATATTGTTATTGCTTGAAAACTGATTTCAAAACTCAGGTTTACACTAGTTTGCTAGAAATATGTAAGAAATACAAGATTGAAAGCGAAATTTTAATTATCATAAAAAAAAACTGTCGATCGTCGTGGGACATTTGCACAAAGCATTCGGATGTATGAAGCTAAAATATTCTATTTTATTTGTGTCTTTTATGCCTCAACTCGTGTCCTAATACGGTTGACCCAATCCTTGATCATAATCCAGATGTGCTTTTCATGTCAGTCTCTTCGAACGAGTGTCAGTCAAGACGTGCTTCTTCCTAAATAAGATAATATTATATAATGTGCTATGTAGCAGCTTGTGAATTGACTGTGACAAAGCAGGATTCGTCTTCTTGAATAATGTAATACTCTATTATGCGATATTTAGCAGCTTGTGAATTGATTGTGACAAAGCAGGATTCGTATGTGATATCTCAGGCTGACTAATAAGATATTAAATGTAAAAATGACTTAAACAAGAATTAAATTTACCCAAATATAAGTGATTTCTTTTGTGAATTATTTACCGTAGGTAGGTACAACATCGTCTTCCAAGTACAAATGCCAATAATAAATGAACGTATCTTCAAATTGTATTCATACAGCTCATATTAGAAGGGTACAATTAATGTTTGGGCTTGTGGAGAATGATTTTTTAAAAAAAAAGTTTTTTTATAAATTAATTCTTTATTTTGCGTAAGAAAAAGTACATACCTAAACAGTGTTATGTAACTTCAGTACAAAAGTGGACTTTAAATGTGTATTGCATTATACTTAGATTCTACTTATTTTGTATTGGAGAGAGAGAGAGAGAGAGAGAGAGAGAGAGAGAGAGAGACTCGTTTCATATAGCTATAGTATAAGAAAGTTTACCTAATGTTGGGAAAAAAGAAAAATCTGCAAGAACAGTCTTTTTTTTCTATGGACTCGGAGTAGCTCTGAGCGGCTTCCATTTCTTCACTATCTTATTTAATTTATTTTGATGAAAACCGATGATTTTTTCTATGTCGTACCTATCATATAGAATCGAGCGAAAAACGTCAATGAAAGGAAGTTTTTATTTAGCAAATTTGCACGTATAAATAAAATGTTTTGCTAAAATTAAAATGAAATTTACCAGTTCCTTGTCATTTATTTTCACACCAAATAAAACGTTAAACATATTGACATTTAAATCATTATTATTTTCTTTGAAAAAGTCCTGTGAATTTCCAAAGAAATCTTGTACATACATGCATTAACAAAATAAGTGAAGCATATTCTCTTCGTTCATTCTACATAAATCGCACATCGATGTGCAATGGATTTTACTTGTATATAACAATTAGTTGATTGCTAAAATACGCATGAGAAATTTGTATTGACAAATTCTTAGTTTTGTATCCAAGGTACATTTAAATGGTATATCGTGCATAAACGTCCAATTAAAATGATGATATTTGAATATGTCTTCCCATACTTCGTGTGATACTATTGCCGATTCATTATGCTCTATTTTATATTTATAGAGAAGATTACATGCTTTGTTACCTTTCATGTGCTTGTGTCTATTAAATGTTCTTGTTCACTTGTATTAAGTTTTGGCTCATTTTTAAGAGAGGTTAACCAATCTTTTGGAATAGAAGAAACTAGTATGTAATATTTTAAGTATGATTTCTACCCAGAAATAATCTTGTGAAATAATGGCCTGTCCCTGATAGAGGAAAACGTTCCGAAAAGTCGCAATGCATTTCGTGCTATCAATCAACAAAAGGAGTAAAACACACATGGTGTAAAGTTGACAGCGATAAAAAGTTTCCATTTCTCAGAAGTTGAAGGTACATTGGGATTTTGTTGTAAAAATTATTCCTGTATATCTTTCTATTTTTTTGTCTAGGAGCTCGGACCAGAAAATAAAATATTTTAAACGTTGCACACACACTCACACTCCCCCGCGTAATATCTGACACCCAATGCCATATGCTTTCTATGGGTATGAAGAGAGCAAATTGCATAGGAGTCATTCTGTATCGACACCTGAGATTTTTGTAGTGGGGTTTTCTGCCAAAAATTGCAAAAAATGGTGGAGCAGTTATCACAATCTTGTTCGAATTGGTTGATTTTCTTCGAGAAATATTATGACAGTATACGTCAATCTCAAGAATTTTATTTCAGTTTAACTATTTTTGCAATACTCTAGTGTGGATAAAACTGACTGTGTTGTATGAACCTATTGAAGCACATCATACAAAACTTCATCACTGTTCAATGGATTCTGAAGAAAGCATGCATTCAACAGTTAAACCAAATGTAACATTAGATAGGTTCGGTATTTGGAAAAAGGATTAAGTAAAGAAACATGATGTTATTATTTTAATGATGTCCAGAGTGTACTAAGAAATATGATGTTAATATTTTAATGATGTCCAGAGTGTACTAAGAAATATGATGTTATTATTTTAATGATGTCCAGAGTGTACTAAGAAATATTATGTTAATATTTTAATGATGTCCAGAGTGTACTAAGAAATATGATGTTAATATTTTAATGATGTCCAGAGTGTACTAAGAAATATGATGTTAATATTTTAATGATGTCCAGAGTGTACTAAGAAATATGATGTTAATATTTTAATGATGTCCAGAGTGTACTAAGAAATATGATGTTATTATTTTAATGATGTCCAGAGTGTACTAAGAAATATGATGTTAATATTTTAATGATGTCCAGAGTGTACTAAGAAATATGATGTTAATATTTTAATGATGTCCAGAGTGTACTAAGAAATATGATGTTATTATTTTAATGATGTCCAGAGTGTACTAAGAAATATGATGTTATTATTTTAATGATGTCCAGAGTGTACTAAGAAATATGATGTTATTATTTTAATGATGTCCAGAGTGTACTAAGAAATATGATGTTATTATTTTAATGATGTCCAGAGTGTACGAAGAAATGAACAAGGATACAGTTTATTCAGACAATATTTATGTATATAATTGCTTGGCGCTGAATGTCATCAACTAATTAAGTCAATGGTTAACAAAAAACCATGGTATAGCTAGTAGACAGTTAATCATTTATTTAGGTGGGTAATTCCTTAGCTAGATATAGTTTTATAATCATTTAGAATTTTTCAGGGGAATGGGTTAAGTAGTATATAGATTCATATCAAGAGAGAGACAGAAATAGAGGTAGTTAAAGAGATAAAGGCTGTATACGTTTCTTGCTGAAATGTAATTGTCTTCGCTAAATAAAATACAACACACACAAGAAAGAAAAATGGCAGAGACAGAAATACATATCTAGTCACCGTCAGGTCTACTCTCTCGTTTCCGTCCACTTATCAGTGATAGAGTATCAGGTAGTAACAACAATAAGAGTGAAACGTTTAACAAGAGGCTGCCATAACTACTATGGCACAAAAAAAGTAATCTTTCAAGCATTCCTTGACGCTTCCAAGTCAGATGTCATAGTCCACAGTGGAGTAACATTAGGTCAGGAAATTCAGTCACTCTTACATTTAATAAACTGGACTTCAAACACATCGAAAGTAAACTGCTTGTTCCAATTGATAAAGGCAAAAAAAAACTTTTAAAAAACAACACGTACTGCACCATGCAGCTGAGAGTTTGCGTTCTAATTTAATGAAACATTACAATGCTGACGGCAGATGGCATTGATATAGAAAAGGTAACTTCTATGATTCTAAATATTTTTTAATTTTCTGATTGATCCTGGGAAGGATATGGATGAGAGTATAATTGACAACATCTGTGGGAAAGCTAGCTATCAATCATTGCCTGAGATTGTATATATTGCACAAGATATATTGCATGTATGCTCAAGAGGTAAAGTCCATAGGCCTAAACATGTTGGATTGGCCATGAGCGTACGACAATTGATAAGCAAACAGTTCATTACAATGCTTAACAGGATAGTGTAATGCTGTAATTACGATACGGTTGAATGCATAGACACATCTCTTGATAAAATTCAACTTGAGACAGCAGAACAAAATGCTGATTTTGACTATTCTTGCTAACATAAACCCCCATAATGTCATGCACGCTGCCACGGACGATCTAGATTTGAATGAATAAACTCTAGATGGAATACGATTCATGCAACAACTCTTGTGCTGTATCAAAGGTTAAATGAAGACAAAGTGTGTGATATGGAAGTCAAGGCACCCTGTAATAGGAAGTCATCAAGTAGATCACTGCAAAAGATTGTAAAGAAGCAAACAAAAATTGACTTCCCTCGTAATATAGGGCGACCATCTCCGCAAGATTTACTTTGACAGGTGTCGACTGAATGATAAACGGATGCTACAGCTTTTACAAACAGCAGCAAGCTTAATATTGCTTTAAATTTTGGCAAGGTTATGTTAGAAAAATCTTTCTAATCTATCTTTTGAATAAATAGCAGGTAATTCCTGTGGACGATATTAAAAATGTTACTTAGTGACATCACAAACAACCCAATATCGGGTATAGCTCCTTGTTTCTCCGAATATACGACCCAATATAGCACTGTTTTCACTGTTATGAAAACAGAGGCAAAAAATGATGACAGGACTTGGTGAGGAAAATTCTTATTTTTGATGGGGTTATTCATTATAAGAAATACAGTTAAGATATTCGGATGAGTTTAAGAACGAGGTCATTCGCCTCATGGGCTTCCATATGGTTGTACCATTTCTTGCGTGTGTGGGAAATCAATATGCAAACAGTGGCTTGGAGGAACTCGTGGTTGAGGCATCTATGGGCTAGCAGGATGACTCGTATAATGAGTGGGAAGTCATACATCAGGTCCATTCCGATACATAAACACGTTTTGAAATCAATGCACATATTTCGATCGAGGTCATTTGGTCAGTTGATTCAGAAGGTTGAATTGCATATAGAGCTGGGTGAAGCAGAAAGTCGTATCATAAGTCTTACTGATAAGCTATGTATGCTATTTAGCGATGAAGAATCGACGGTCCAATCAGCAAGTGAAAAGCTGTCAAAAAGCTAACTGCCGTTCTTAAATAATGAGTCAAAATAAATTCCAAAACATTTTGATTCTTTCAAAACTACTAGCAAATGATTTATATTATTCTCTCCTATGTAAGAACAGATAGAGATTGACCTTGGGAAATTCAGCCTTCAGCTGTTAGTCAAAAGATCTCATATTTCTTTGCTTAGAACCGAATGAATTTTGCTAGATGGGATATAGTTTCCTTTGTTGGCATGTGCAGCCAGAAACAGCGCCTTCAGTCCATAATTCATTTTTTTACAGAAATCATCCTCTGTGGTTCGAGAAAGGATTGTCTCAAGTGTGAAGCGAGATGAAATTGAAACACGGTGCAAAGAGAAAATGTAAGACTAAGGGTGGTATAGTGGGCTTTAGCCAGAAGTCTGGAATTTTGAATACGTGATTCCTAATAGCCCATGAGCGGCTGTCGATAAGTGCTGCAACCACTCGTATGTGTGCATACGGCACAGTTAACGTACGCAGGAATCAAGTTAATAAAGAAACTGATCCAAAGAGGCAACAACTAGATGAGGTTGATGTCCAAATGATCATCCAAAACAAATTTGGGCAAAATGGCAGATTCTTTCAGTGGTGAATAACTCCGTCTTGTGAACATTGCGACTGGTGTATTTCTACCCAAATAAACAGCAAATACAATGCTAAATATCGTGAATACTGGTAAGACTGCAATGGTCACTTTTGTGGAATGTCAGCTAATTGAGAGCATAATTCCTTTATTTGATCCATTCCTAAAACAAACTTTAGGGCCCTCTCCTCCCTTGTGGCTACAACAAAAGGACAAAAGAATGCTGATTGAGAGTTGTTCAGTAGAATACTTGTCTTTCAATAGGAACTTGCCTCCGGACCGTTCTCTTTGGTACATATAGATGGCATTCTCAGAAAAGCGGGCAAACGTTGCTTGCTGAGTTATCGTGTGAACATGATGGTTGATTGATGTGATGTGAAAAATCATATCAAGTCGTTTGAGCGTTTAAGATCCCATAACTCTGACAGCATTTATTTAAATATACATAGTTAAGACACATCACTACCAAAAACTAGTTCTTGTACAATTTTCCTCTTCTCAAACAGCGCAACATTCTTACGCTTTTAGTATGATTAATGGCCAACTCTTGCCACTGAAAAGCTGCAACCTGAAACAGTTTTTGCTGCTGGCGGATTTGAAAATGGTCTGGAGGTTAAGCAAATCAAAACTACGGAATAAATGGCTTTAGAACATCTGTACAGCACACGGGAAGAGGCTGATACAAAACTAATTGTACATATAAGAGTCTGGTCTTCCGATATAGACGTGACAGTCTTGGTGTAAAGGACAAATCAAGTTACATATCAATCCATGCCGTTGCAAACACTCTGGTGCACAAGGTTTGTTCTATTCTCCCTGGACTCCATTCTTTGACATTATGCGATTCAGCCAGTGGACGCTTGTCAGTAGGAAAGGTAAAACATTTAAAGCCTGTTCAATGAGACATCCAAAACTGTTTGGCACTCTCGAATGTTGTAAGTCATGTCACCATAAGCACTCAAACATCGAACTAAGTAGCCTGATGCATGAATCAACCATCATATTCACACGAAATAATTTGCAAAAGGTATCATGAAAAATGTGCCGAGACCGATGTCAATGAGCTGAAATACGATCTCTTCTAGAGATAGCAGTCCAATAATAAATCGCTTCTTCCTTCTGCACATATTGATCATAATATAAAATAAATAGTATATTTTCAGTAATTTATATGGAAAGGGCACCTGAAATAAATCTGTCCTATGCTTCTCCAATTGTTAAACGATGGGAAATTGAACGGAAAACAACGCAACTCACATTGGGGACACAGGATCCAGCCCCTAAAGCTTTTATTGAGGTTTTTATATGCACCTGCAAGAAGTCTCAGTGTCAAATTCGCTGCAGTTGTTCATCTCAGGGGTTTCATTGTACCGTGTTCTGTTCACGTGAAGACGGAAACTCATGCCGAAATCCTGTATAGGATTTGATAGGATAGATATGAATGAAGAGTATTTTGCTGTCATAAATGAGGACTTCGAACATAGTGATAACAGCGATGGTGAAGGTGAAGGCTGAGATACTAGATAATGATCAACAATAGCGTCACCAACATTTAGTCAGCATTACTTAAGTTTGTTTAAGTGCGTTTAATTCATTTATCCGACTACTTAGTTCAACGTTGACAGGTCATGAAATATGAACAACCTATGTCATGTCCGTTGGCGTATTTGCTTTATTTTATTTATGAATGATGGTGGGTATCTAAACTCAAGCATAACTCCCTTGAAAGTGTAGATTGAAAGCGATACATGGTTTTAAAATGCCGCTAAACTTTGCCTTTTCACATGCCGCAAAGAAAGAAAATGTTATACAGGGGGTACTAGTAAAATCAACTTTAGAGGCCTATGTTAAATTGAGCTCCTGTACTACTTTCTGAAAATAATATGAGAGGTGGATTGAAGTGATTACTATACCTGATGAGAATAATTTGGAAAATATATCTAGTTTATGTGACTGTTTATGTAATTACATGCATAAGAAACAGGTCATTGTGTCTTTGCGGGTAATGGACGTATTTTCTTGTAAATTTGTCGAAATAATTCGTGTTGAGCTCCTAAGGTCTCACCAGTTCTTTGACTCGACTACACTATTCACACAATAATCTGCAACTATTGGTCAACGAGAAAAGTGTCAGTTTCGTTTCAATATGCTGCACGGAAAGGGGAACTGACGATATCTGCCACCTGACGCCTCTTCCTTGAGTTCCTGATTTTTTAAAGTCTTCATCAAACATTAATTCATTATCTGTTGTCAGCGTCGTCATAGCACCTTTTGGAAACGTGAATGGAGGTACCAATTTCTATACGTTGACGAAAATGAGAGATTGGATATATAGACCACCCTGACACTGAGTTATCATCGTTATCTAAAATCTGCAACACACGCGGACACGTACACAGTCTCTCGAGTGTCAGTGTCGACACGGGAGATAAGTGTGGTGATTTATGTTTTCTCTCTGAGGAGTGTCAGAGATCAATTTCATCTCAAAATATCATCGTGCTTGCTCAAAACTGTTAAGTCATAGTCCTTAAAATCCAACATTTGCATCAAGTGAGCGGTATGTCTATGCACAGGAACTTGGCGTTAGGTAGTGTTTACAATTTAATGAATCGCACCCTGTATATAATAAAGACAAGGACGGACAGTCGCTATCTTTCCTTCCATTGGGTAGTCATATCGGTAGATAATTCTCCCTTACAGAATGTTGCTTTCATATTTTTCTGTGTTAAATATATTTTAGTCAATATTCCAAGAGAAGAGTCTCCATATATAGAAATCGTTAATTCCACTTAACCTGAAACAAACTGCTTGTGACAAGCCGATTTATTTAACGCAAAATGTGTTGAAAAAGATAGAATTTACTTTTTGGTTTTGTGCACTTTTTGTAAAGGATAATTTCTCAGTTTCTTTACCGCAATCAACGACTTTCCCGATGAACAGGATGTCTCTTGAAGCTCTTAACCTGTGCAAGCAGTAACTGTTCAAACATATGACTTTGTTTAGTCCATTCTAAATTATGCCACAAGATGACAGTCCGCTGAAAGTGGCTTAGGTTTTGATAGTTCTTAAAACGTTGGGATATAATCTGATTCAACATGGCAACAGCGAATAGGCAGACCAATGTATCGAAGATAGACCAGATGCGACTTAGTAACATCACAACTATATTAGTCATGGCGACTTTCGTAGACCAGACTATCAACGCGGATGTTTGAATTAATTGGCCATATTTTTACAGCTGGATTTGAATATAATTTCGGTATGTATTTCCATTCGCTGAATAAATATTTCCATTCCCTTTGTATATTATTTGAAGGCACACATGTAAAAAAGACTTCGTTTCCTTTAAGATTCACGCTAAGATTTACAATACGCCTCGGTTCTATTCAAAAATAGAAAACTGCTTAGATGACATACCTATTCCAACATTAAGACCGTCACGTGATCTTTTAGTATAATTTGATCAGCCGCTTTGCAGACTGATTTGAATGGGTGCTATATAATGCAGATATGCTATTATTTTTCTATTAACTTTTAGAAAACTATTGATTCTGGGCCTTCCGAATTTTTCAAATATTTACACTGTTTTCTTGTACACACAGAGAAGAGAGGAGAGATTGCTCGTTAGGCCGTTGATACGAAATCCATACAGTTAGTTTGAAATTGTTTGCTCACAATGACGTCGCATTATTTACCATGTGGAATCTTATCGTATTTGGTGATTAATGGACTGATCGAAAAAAATGTAACCGGCAAGTTAATGAACCCACCACAGCTTCATCTCACCATTTGTTTTTAGCACGAATTTAAATAAACAGTCGACCTGTTTAAATGACAATATACAACGACTCTGGAATCAAAGTTCATAAAACATCTGTTAGTACAGAACTCTTGGAATACATTTTATCAGAACTTATTGATATATTCTTAAATGTAATTTGGCTTAATCTATAAAGTAAATTGCCGAAATACATAAAAGAAGGAAGATTGTATATTTTGAGGACCAATATTTTACAATCCTTTACATCAATCCTAGTAGGGACAAGGCCCAGCGTATGAAGACCGAGCTAATTAAAACACTTTGATAGCTAAAAGTTAGTAGCTCGATCCAATCTATGCTTTATTCATCAATACATCGGCTGTTTTTCCCAGTGTTTCCACCATCGAGTTAGTGTGGAGTCAGATACTTGCATCCCCTTTCACTTTCAATGCGCGTTATATATAATCTTGCGCATGTTGTGCGGCCCTAGCCTTCGGTGGAGCTTTTATTTAAAATTCTTTTTCATTCATAGCTTTTTACAAGTTTATTTATGCTTTCCTGGTAGTAAGTGTAGTGTTCGTCATCCAATACAACTTACAAATTAAACTAGATTCTACCAATTCAATACACAAGACACCATTCAAGGAAACACGCTACTTTAATCAACTAGACTGCGCATGCATGTACACAGAAGTAAATATACTATGGGACGCTGATGGAGTTATGCTTTACTTGATGTCGCTCTGGTAAATACTACATGAGTAATCATTATTTCCTTATTGCTAATACTACATTCCCTTCCTTCTCTTTTAGAAGACTTTATCTACTCTGATGAATAAGACTGACCTTTGCTATTGGAATATTATACAAATAAATTCTGTATGTATATACCAATTAATTTGAGAAACTTCAAAAAGTAATAATACTGTAAAATATATTTGGCACAAATGTATTCTGAAACTTCTACTTAAGTAACATTATGTAATAGTTCTGTATACTAATGGAAACTATTCTAAATGAATTCACTAGATTAATTCCAAGGAATTTACACTTTACACACAAATTAGTTCCTAACAAAGACAGCACTTCCATCAAAGGATCCAGCCACATAGTCCTCGAACGTTTATGGTAGTTTCGGAACGTAAATGGGACACGGTTCTGATGAAGTAATGTTCTGGTTCGATTTTCTTTTCTCGAATGACTTTGCCACAGAGTCTGGACCCGATGTGTTTGTAAACAGACTTTGAATATTTGTTTTCTCCTTTGATTCCACCGGATATTCACTGGCAATATTTGTTGGTTCAATCGATTCGTCAGTACGCAAATTAGATGGTACATTGTCACTTCTCTCATTAAACTTTTTAACATAAGTAATGTTCCGTTTATACTGAACACCGTCGGACTCAACAAAGACACTATTTCCGTTTTTCTGATTAACTGTAAACGGCAATGAACTCAATGTTATTGACAGTTTATTTTCCAGAGTCTTTTTCAATAACACTTTGTCTCTCATGAATGTCATTTTCACGCACATTACGACTGATTTGACCTTAACTAGTACTGGTCCGACTCCACGCTCAGATTATTATTTTATTTGATTACAATCGTGAAGCAGTTCATCATTTTTGTGGATTGAGTAGCGTTCACAGCGCACGGCTAATTTCTCTCGACTCATGTTCACGCATAGTCTGATGTAGTTTCCTCCCTTTGGTACAGCCACCAAAGCAACAGCCCGGTGCTCGGCCCATTTGTTTTTTCAATGATATCCAGCTCTTTTTCTACCCAGCTTCTCACATAAGTGATATGGAACTCTTCTTATTGGTTGTGCAATTGGCTAAACTTCAGTGTCAATTGTAAATCGTTAGCTTCCACAATCCTCAGAACAATATGAGTATTTCTAACAAATATTGACATTAATTTTCATTGTTATTTCTTCATCTCGCGGTTTAACTGGTTTTAGATCGGGGTCTATTTTCAAAACTCCTAGCTGTGTAGCTGTTTCTCTTCCTATTAGAGATTGACCTTCCTCTTTTATGACAACAAATTCTGTTGTCTCCACTGTGCATTTTGCAGGCGAATTTGTGCTCTAAATGTTCCCGGTATTTCTAATGGCTTTGTACTACCATATAGGTACAGTTTCTTTGCGGAAAATTTGGATTCACATTTCACTTTGTTAGTTTTCAGATTATCCTATTTATGTTTGTCGATAACGTTGCAACTGGCACCCGAGTCAATAATTGTTGGAATAACAACACCAAAATCCTCTACTGTCATTTTATCTGTTCCTGGATCCGATACATTATTGTATACACTAAAGGCATACGCATTTTCCTCACTTTCTGTAGTTTCTACATTCACTTGTCTACCTTTCCCCATTTTATCCACTTTAGTTCTGCATTGTTTTTCAAAATTCCGTTACATTTGTTACTCCTAGTTCCTTTCGCATGGCACTTTGAATCCTTTTCTATATGTCCATCCAATCCACATCAATAACAACCTGTCCCGCGATTTCCCTCTTGTTTTTCCTTTCCAGTTTCGCAATTTTGGACCATCTTATGATCCCGCACTCTTAATTTGTTGCGATAATGTTTTAAATCTTCGATCAAACATGCTGATCTTTTTGATTCTTCAAAAGCACATACAATATGTCTTAGATGCTTTAACGCAAGTCCAGATTCTTTCTCTAGCAACTTCTTCGCAGTTCTTGGGATAAACATTTATTAATCACTTGGTCACGAATTCGCTCATCGACTCCATTTCCATCTCCAAATTCACAAGTCTCAGCTTTTTGTCTTAATATTGAAGATAAAATGTCTGACAGTCTCATTCAGCATTTGGATGGTATTTATATACAGAAGTTTCTCGTATGTCGCACTTGAATGAGGACTGAAATATTACACTGTAGAGGGCTTGTTGCTTTCTTGTTGCTGTTGTTACCATCTTCCTTAAGCGTGAAGAATATGTACTGTGCACCCATTCATGCCGTCTGGTGTACCAACGCTTTCTTTTGGTCCAGGAATTTTGTTAACCTATTTTCCCTCTTCATGCATTTCAAACGCTCTTAACCAACGTATCCATCTATCTGCTATACCGGTCGTCTTGGCGCAATAAAATGAAGGAATCCCATTCACAGCTCTCACCCAAGAAGTAGCCATTCTGTTATAGAATGATTTTTGTATCCTGGTCGCCAAAGTGTAGTGTTAGTAATCCAATACAACTTGCAAATTAAACTAGATTCTACGAATTCAATACATAAAGACAAAATTGAAGGACACAACCTGCTTTAATCAACTAGACTGCGCATGCGTAAACGAAAGTAAACATATTATGGGATGCTGATCGAGTTATGCTTTACTTGATGTTACAAAGGAAATAATCATTATTTCGATATTACTAATACTACAGTACGTTACTAATACTACAGTACGTTACTAATACTACAGTACGTTACTAATACTACAGTACGTTTTTGCCTAAGTTAAGTCTGATCGCTATAGTGCTCGTCTTACTGACATTTACGGTGAGTCTGTTAAGTCTCCACTTATAAATTTAAACACCCCCACGTTATCCCTCGTAAGCTGCCCAATATAGCTTGGTTTTGATCTAGTTAAGAGGACGTTTTATGACGATAACAATTCGAAACAGATGGGAAGAATTAAGTTGATTGGGCGAGAATAATCTAATTTCCGACTGCATCAACGGATTTGACATATGCTATTTGATTTCGGTTACAGAATGAGGCTAACTATATATGGAAACAACTGTTCCATCTGTGTAAATGTATGGCTCTCGGCCTCTGTGTGGTAATAACAGCAAAGCATCACTTGATGTAATGGCTGCGTGTGTTCATGCTAGAACACAGCTGTAAGTGGATTTCATAATGTCATTCCCAGGCCGTTCACTTGGCTAGGGACAGAGCTCTTCCGTATGGTGTCCGAAAAGGGGTATAGCTATTGATAGCCTTTTAGTACTTGGAATGTGACCACTTTAGTATTGCATTTTTTGTTCCATTATAACCAAATTTGATGTGCTATTTTTCGTCTTTAGTAGTACAGACATATAACATATCAACATGGATAATGTTGTAAGCCCCAAGCAAGATTCTTTCTTTTTTCTTCCTTTCTCTTTGTTTTCAAAACTGAACATGGACAAAACCATTAGGTGATACAAACTTTGTGAAACTAGCCATTCTTAACATTTCACGTTTTTTAACAGTGTGTTTTTTGTTTTTCATTTTACTTGAATGGTGTTCTGCAATATTCTTACCGCCAAAATGGAATTTGGGAGCTTTCAGTTTCGTTTTCCTTCTGGAAAAAGATGTAGAAAGCGTTTATTACAACTTCGGTAAGTCATGGGCACCCTCTCTATATATATGCAAACTGCGTGCACGTGTTTGACCCCTGACGTTATAGGGTCGGTCAATAAATTTGACATCCATAACCTTTTCAAGTGACAAATAAATCTTAGTACTGACGAAATAAACAACTGCAAATACATTTGTTTCTTTGATAGCTTCCATAGCTACTGTGTGAAAAGTTACTTTTGACTTCTCAAAATGGTGGATCCAATTTTGATCAAACCTGGCAGAATTGTGTTTATAGAACATGAGATGTCGAGTTTGTATCCAAAGCGGCTTCTCATGCAACAACATAGGATTCCGCTGAAGACAGGCTAAAAATTATTGTTTCCTGGAGTGGTTTTTTTTTTTTAAAAAAAATATCCGTTACACAGGTTACAAGTTATGCGTATGACTCTTTATGGCATCACCACTACTCCATGATATATACCTTTGTCGCCAATCTTGTTTTTAAAGATACGTCTTGTTTGTACGCGAAATGGATAACATCAATGCTGGTTCACTCATAAATATATAATTACCTTTTGTGTATCACCGAGCAGCAGACATTTAACCTGGAAATGATGACCATACGTTATTTCCTTTTCCCATTTTCCTTATTCCTTAATCAATAACAAAATATGAAATATTTCCTTATTTCTTATTCGATCTAAGTTGTTTACTCTTCATTTTATCTTATTCCTTAGTAGTTAAGGAAAAAGAAAATATTTCCTTATTCCTTATTTGATTTAAGCTGTTTCTTTTTTCTTGTTCTCTTATTGCTTATTTAAAAAAGAAAAATACAATGTTTCCTTATATCTCCCTCGATATCAATCGTTTCCTTTTTTCTTTAAATTTATTTTCCTTATTCCTTATTTGATAGAAATAAGGAAAAAGACAAATCAAGGTCTTTTTTCACTGTTTGGAATAAGGAAAAAATATATTTTCTTATTCGGATCCAGTCAGAAAAAAGCAAATACTTCCTTATTCCTTAAAGCCAGAAGTTCCTTATTCATTACTCAAAATAATTCAAAGTTTTGCTTCTCTTCTCTGAATTAGGAAAAAAAAGTATATGTGCTTGTTCTAACATAATAATAAAAAAGGAAATACGTATTCATTCCTTTATCGGTTTGTACCAGGAAAAGGAAACATTCTCCTTATTTTTCTTATTCGATCTATATAACAATGTAAAAAATATTTTCCAGTCTTGTTTCACAGCTTTGGATAAGGAAAAACATTATTATTCCTAAAATCCGACCCAATAAAGAAAAAAACGATTTATTGCCTTACTCCTTGTTAGATCTAAATCAGAAAAGAGAGAAACCAAAATAGTCTTTGGCTTTCTGAAAAAAGACAACAAAATTCATTATTCGGACCCAATAAAGAAAATGGAAATAACTTCATTATTCCTTGATCGGCTTGAACCAGGAGAAAGGAATTATTTCTTCTCTTCCTTACTTGATTCTAATAAAAAGTTTACTGTTTTTAATAAGGAAAAAAATCCTTATTCGGACACAACCAAGAAAAAGCAAATACTTTCTTATTCTTTTTTAGCTTTAATCCTGAATAAAGGAACACTTCCTTATTCGTTATTGAATGTAAATAGGAAAGGAGAGATATAATTCCAAGTATTGTTTCTCTCCTGTAAATAATGGAACAATTATTTTCTTATTCAGACTCAATAAGGAAAAAGAAAATATTTACTTATTCTTTTCTGGGCTTGAACCTGGAGAATGAAAATGTTTCGTAATTTGTTATTTGTTATTTTAAAAATGAGAGAGAGAGATGGATGCCATGAAGAGGGAAAACCATTATATTTTCGTGCTGGACTAATATGGAGAAAGAAAACATTTCCTTATTCATTGTTCTGTTTCAAAAAGGGAGAAGGAAATATTCCCTTGCGCCGATCTGAAAAAGGAAAACAGAAAGGTTTCCTTCTTTCTAATTTGGTCTAAAGTTAAGAAGGGTAAACTAAAAATGTTACTCTACTAGTCATAGACCAGAAGAGCTTATGCGATGTCCTGTCGTCGGTTTGTCTATTCGTTAGTACAAGTTTGATTTTGCTACTCCCCTATTGGGAGGATTGCCATGAAGCTTTACACACACATTTATGCCATGGTCTAGCTGGTCCTAAAACACAATGGTGCCCGGGGGACATTCAATACACGTCGACCATCTTGAAAATTGTGTTTTGGGGGATTTAGCTAAATGATTTGTTGTAATGTGTAGTTCGTTGTAGATTAAAATTGTGTCGATCTGACATCAGGTATGACTTTCACGGTGTTCATCGACATGGGGTATTCCCTAACGACTTCTCATGATATCCAGTTAGTTCTAAATAAATAAATGTGAGTAAATGTGAGTATCTGACGACCAACTTGAAAACCTTGTATCCGTTACTTCTCCTGAGCGGACTGGCGTATCGACATGGCATTTTTACTTTTAAAAAAAAACTTCTTATGATCTCTAGTTAGTTCTCTACTCCTGCTGAGCGGATGGTCACGTCGACATTAGATTTTCACTTGAAGTTTTATGGTGTCTAGTTGGTACTTAATCAGAATGGTGCCGATTTGACCTCCAACATGGCCGCCACAGCGGGCATCTCGAAAATCTTGTTATTGCTTCTTCTCTAGCACTATTGAGGGTATTCTTCAGATATATCGACATAAACTCAGTTTGACAAAAATCCATTCATACTTGTTTGTGTCATCATGCTCACAATCCAGTACAGTTGCAAACCTGAGTCTGGGCCTATGCCCATAAATCCATGTCAGAGTTCTGACTATCAACCTCTTTATTAGAATCCAACTAAATACAAAGCCGGTTAAAAATTCATTTGTATATGTACAAGTCACTGTGTTCATAAGCCGAATGAGGCACAAGAATGCAAGAACTTACCTATTGGTCCTCAGTTCTGCACCATTCTCATTCAGAACCAGTTATATATTGCGTGAAGCGTGTTAGTGACAACCCAATGCCACCATTAGTGCAAGAAGAGTAATGATAACGAAATTACAGGGAGGGCCACTACGGTACTATGAAGAGGGTCATATGAGCACCATTTTCATTCAGAGCCATTACAAATAATGTAATAAAGTTTTGTGAAGAAAAAAATTCAGGAGAAGCAACCAAAATACAGTTTCAAGATTGTCGTCAAGATTTTCAGAATTCTGTAATTTTGAAGGCTGGATTAGCATCATTGTATTATATAAAAAAGCTACATATTGCAAGATAGAAGAGGTTTTGTACAAAGCAAATTCGGTATAGCCACCCATTAAGGAGAAGTAGCTATAACAAGCTTCGTCAAATTTTGGATGGTCACATTAGCATCATTTTCATTTAGGTCCAACTACAAAGTGTTTTAGTGAAAACCCCATGTCGATACGACCATACCTTCAAGACGAGTAGTGATAACAAGCTTTTCAATATGGCCGCAATATCGATGATGTGGGACGTTTGATCCGCACCATTTCTATTTAGAACCACCTAGACATCATAAGAAGAGTTTTAGTGAAAGCCTCATTTGTATAAATCCACGCCTTCATTAAAATTCGAATGACAAAATTTTCAGGATAGCTACCATCGTCACCATTTTGATTTTAGACTAAATAGATATCATAAGAATTCTTAAAGTGGAAAAACTCATGTCGATATGACCATCCGTTCAGGAGAAGTTGCGATAAAACGATTTTCATCATGGCCGCTATGGCAACCATATTTGATATCATGTCAGCACCATCTTCATTAAGGCCCAATTAGTCATCATAAAATGTATTTTGGTGAAAAGCCCATGTCACTAGAGAAGTAACAACAACCGTAGTTTTTAAATGGCCACCTCAGGGGTTCCGTTGAAGATCTGAGTAAGGATATTGTCTGTGTTTCCTCGCTGATGACAGAGAAACAAGACTTGGAATTGTTTCTTTATTTATTTTTTTGTAACTAATAAGAAATAACGAAATAGTTTCTTTGTTCTGCTTCAAACCAAAAAAGGAATTCGAAAATATTTCCTTTTTTTTTTTCCTTTTTGGGTCAGAATAAAGAAATAGTATTGTTCCTTAGTCAGAGTAGAGATACAAGACGTGAAATTATTTCTCTCCTTTCTTATTTACGTTAAATAATGAAAAAGGATGTGCTGCAGTTGTCCGTGATCAAACCGAACATGGAATAAGGAATTATTTGGCTTCTTTTGTTTGCATCAGAACAAGGAAATATTAATTTCCATCATTTAAAACAGTCTTTGCTTTATTTGGATAAAAAAAGAGTAAGTAACTAGTTGCTCTTTCATGGTTCAAACCAAATAATGAGTAAGGAAGTATTTCCTTTTTTTTATTATTACGCCAGAATAATGAAATATTCCCACACACACACACCCTCAAATAATGAAAGAGATCTCCAAACGTCCAACAAAAGTTATTTGATATAACACGCTATATTAGTCTTTGTATGTATTTTCCTTTTCTTTTTTGTATGTTCCTAATAATGTATGTGTGTGTGCTAATGGTCTTTTGCGTATTCATTTATAAGCAAAGTCGAAATGGTGATTACAATCAATGCATAATATCGAAGAGCAGACTTGCAATTTATTTCCATTTATGATAAGAGCTTTTTATATAGGGGAAGGGCTGTACCTAAGTTAGAGAACTTGTCGCCCAACCCTAATTGCTTCTTTAATATGGCAATACAATATATTTAAACTAAACTAAACATGCATTCACCAAAATGTTCAAACCCTATAGTTCATATGTAATACCGGCCCAATACTATGCGAACATCTGGTAAATGGTTGTCAACTGCCTGCAGGCGCTTTGATATTGTAACTGCGATAGGCATTGATTGTTTGGACTATTTCGATCGAGTTCTGTTGTTAAGTTTCAAGGTGCGCCTCATTGCCCGTTTGAATTTCCATGTAAAATTGTCAAAGGTGATATCACAACTAATAGTAATTGTTCTCTATATTAGAGTAACTGACATTTACACGAATCAATATTACAGCCGCCCATATCTGCTTCAGTCAGTTAGAAATGTCAGGGTCAATATATTAGCTCAAGTGTGATAGTTGGGTCAGACACGACTGCGTTTTGAACTTTTAGACGCCCCTCTGCTGGTTTCCTATGTGTCGTTAGTCTGTAATACAGGTGCCTTCACAAATCTACTTCCGATGAAAGTACTGGCAGAGGGAAGTATCAATTTATGAATTTCCTGTTCCTGGAGGCGTCAGAAGTCAGTTTCACGAATAAGTAATTATGTCTGCTAAGCATTGTTAAATGAATACGATATACGGCTAACAACAGCATGTCGTTAGGAGTTTTAAATGTCTTCAGTTTGGTCTATGAAATAATATGAGCAATCTTGCATTCAAAATCTGTCAAATATAATACCATTAATCTGGATTTCTTTGTTTGATGATAACGTTTTCACAGATTTGCCAGTATCTCTATCACAAAACATCAGTCACAAAAATATTTATTTTCAAAAATATGACTACCAATATAGTCCATTACATTTTGGGTAGGGACACTCTTTGACTTTGCTTTGATACATATTTATATACAAAGCCAGATTTTTACACTAGCAATAATACAATTACTTTTTAACTAAAATGTTTGAATCATGCATCACGTCACATGATGCATTTTCTCATCAAATACATAATGTCTAATTCATTCAGTATCTCTGTAATTCATCGTCGTAAATTAAAACACTACAGCTGCACAGAGAACAAAAGTTATTAAAGAATGAAGGATGAAGGTAATAAAACATTAAAATAATATCATACATAAATCCGCAAGAATAAGAAACGCAAAATTAAATATACCCCCATTTTGGGGTAAATTATCAAATATACGCATCATTTTCGTAAGAGTTACTGCCCTTTTTTACTTACATCTGGATGCAAGGTATCACAGAATTTTGTGAATACAGCAACTCTTGCAGTTTTAAATTTATTGCTGTGAACTTAGTATATATCATGGTCAACATCAGAAGATATACATGTTGAGAAATGATTATACTGGACCTATTTTCAGAAGGGTTATGTTCCATTCTCACCATATAGACTCCTCTCTATAATGGGGTTGGGGTGGGATGCAGGAGAGGCGGGGGTATATTTACGTGAGTAAATTGTTTACCATTTCTCTAGTTTGTACTTCACTGAGATTGTAAACGAAATGGATGTGCATAAACAAATTAACTCTGACTAGACTTTGTATTTTGTTGTTTTTCAATAAACACGTTGAAGGTCATCATTCTGATATCGATTTCAAGGTCAAAGGTCTTGACATGTGGTTTTTATCTTTGATGGTTTATGAGAATGCTAACAAAAAAACAAAAACTGACGGATTTGTATCAAACCCAGTTTGTAGATATATCTGAAGGATACCTTAAATGATGCGAGTTTTACAGCTTTGGCTTTTATTCCCCCAGCCCAGCCATCCCCCCCCCCCCAAAGCAAAAAGATATTATTTATGGATGAATCAAACTTATCAAGTGGGTATGTCTTAAGAGTATCCGAGAGGAATTCAATTCTTCTAACCATGATATCAAGTTAAAGATCAAAGGTCATGAGAATTATATTTGCACTGCACATGTATTTGGTATGTATGGGAAAATATTGTGAAATACGAATACCTCTTTTTCTCGATGCGTTGTATAAGGAGACGAAATGGATTCGTGTTAAAATCAGTCGTATAGTTAAAATAAAATGAGTATATAATACACATCTTACTATATTTGAAAGGGAAAGTATAAACTGATTTTTTACATTTCAATGGGAAATTATAAACTCATTATTTGTTTCTGTTTTTCTGAGCGATACTGCACTCCCAACATCATGCAGTGTTGTTCAGAAAACAATCATTCATATTTTTTCAGTACAAATGCAACCTAAAAGACAAGACAGGACAAAGTAAGACAAAACAAGGTCATACACGACATCACCTTATAAATTTTAAGATGTAACTATTTAAACATTTGTTATTAATCGCGAATACATGAGAGACATTAAAAGTAATAAAAGAACACGATTCTTTGTTTGATCTCTAGCTGGCTCTTTCATTCGATGAAAATAAAATCATCTTGAAGACAAGAATAATATTGATAAATTAGAAAAGTCCTAAGAGAGGACACGAGTGAAAGTGATACTTTAGAAAAGTACTAAGAGAGGACACGAGTGAAAGTGATACTTTAGAAAAGTACTAAGAGAGGACACGAGTGAAAGTGATACTTTAGAAAAGTACTAAGAGAGGACACGAGTGAAAGTGCATGGCATACTGCTGTTATTGATTTCCCATCCATGAAATCAATCCAAATTAAACTTTTCTCTCTTCATTCACGCTTATAATTGATGCAGATTTGAAGGGGAAATTCTGATGAATGATATGTCTTGCCTGCTTTGCGGGTACATAATCCAAAAATGTAGCATACCCACTTTAGCAAGAAAAGCATGTCATCACAAACACAATTGGATTTTTATGTGTGCTAACATCAGTGACAAAGGTGAATGCACACATTAAGTTGCATGACCATACATGCAACAGTGTCTAAGAAACTGTGCTACATGTAAATGCGAAAAAAAAGAAAGAAAATACATAAATAAAAAAATAATTAAAAAAAACGGAGCATGAAAAGTGTATGTCACATCTACCTTTTTGTACCTTCTGCCTATGGTTATTTAAAATGTGAAAACACATTTCAAATTTTATGACTATACAAATATGAATATGATTACTGTGACCTACGTTTTCCGATAGTTAGTAGTACCTTCCAATGACAACGTACAATTTAGGGGTAGATAACTTAAGGATAGCGGACACTTGGAATTTCGCACATGCGATACAATGTAGTCCGATATATCTGCGCACCTAAGAGTTTCTGGCGTACTTTGCCAAAGTAACTATGATCGCTGGATAAATATAACTACAGTATGTTTGAAAACTCTCCTTTGCTCCTGTACCGCCACTAAAATTTGAGCTGCTAACATTAAACAAAATAATTTCTAAAA
This sequence comes from Margaritifera margaritifera, assembly GCA_029931535.1. Lineage (NCBI taxonomy): Eukaryota > Metazoa > Mollusca > Bivalvia > Unionida > Margaritiferidae > Margaritifera > Margaritifera margaritifera. Next base: position 587,052 of record JAQPZY010001076.1, read on the forward strand.
ATTTCCTTTTGAGTGGACACACATGTCCAGTCAAACCTACAAAAAGTCGGATATATCTGTGTAGGCACAATAAAATCCATGTCTGACTTGAGAAGGATGTCCAATGAGCAGATGAAAGAAATTATTTGAAGCAAATTATTTTTATTTTATTTTTAGATCGCGCATTTGTTTTAAAACCGCAGTTGTGCACGATTTGGTAGATCATATCCGCCCACTTAATTACGCATGCAGAGAAAGCGGAAAAGGACATGATATCATTGACAAAATAGATTGTTGTCGTGTACTCTGTTCGGTTTTTACATTGGACGTAATGGGCATACTATTTTCCTATTATAGTCAAGTTTTCTCTTGAATTAACCTGGCAAAGACATTTCATTATTGTTGGGCACACTTCAATTGACATCGTACGTGCCAGGTACACAATTCTTTTATTAGGATCAACCTTTCTACAGGAGCTAAGAAAGACGGTCCAATAAGAAAGAAATGTGGTACTTCAAGAAATAAAAATAGCCCAAAAATACCCGTATCTAAAAAGCAAATAAAGAGGACGCTAACAATAAATTCTATACGTAGTGATAAAACAAGGAATAATCATTCAAATCTGTATGCTCAGAAAGACGAGATTTAAAATAAATAATTCTAAAATACAGCATAAGTGACCAGTAGTTTGCACAGTAAGAATAAGAACGAATCCGAAATGGGTTTCTACGTCAGATGAAGCATCATTTCAAATTAAAATGGTAAACTTTTCAGTGCAAAAGTGAAAAGCGTTGGCCATGTTAAGGGAAACTAGCAACCTCTTCTCAGAATTGAACCCTAGTAGTTTTTATATGGACCTATGCCGGTATTTCTAATTTTGCTGTCCATTGCAATTTTATTTACCAGAACATTTTGTGTTCAGAAGATATGCTGATAAATTAAATGTGTGATTTTAACCAAGTTCATGTTCATTTAGTAAAATCATATGTTTAGTCTGTCTTTATAATCAAATTAGAGACCGCGCTTTTCTGATAGTGTTGTTTTGGTAAATTAACATTTATTCTCGAGGTGTGTCGTGGAAGTAACTTCTATTAAAAACATAAAACCTAAATTGCTCCCCCCAGTTACCCTTCTATAGTATAGGCGAATGTTTACTGTACATTTAACTTGAGTGCAATAAGATGGATCTAATTCCCAGTCTTCCGGTACCCGAGTTGACTGACATTGTCTCCTAAAAATGGGAGTAGCTATCTACACGAAGGGACATTGTTTTATGACAAATGTTAAAAAAATCTTTTTGCTGAATATCATTTTTCATGCGCATTGTAAAGCATCCGACGGAGTTTTTGATCTAATCAAAACCTTGATTATTAATGTATTCTTTAAGGTTTATTGAAAAATTGCAACAACGCTATTAGAGTTGATTTATATTTCTCTCGGCATTATCCATTCCGTCATAAAGCTAAATCTGGCAGAAACTGACAAACCGTTAAGATAATGAAGAAAGTGCAACAGGTAAGGATTTCCGAAAACACAGATGGCTTGTGGCCAATGCGTCATTGAAATAATCCCTGGTTTATTTGATGGATCGATTTTTTTACCATTTTAGCACAATTAAGATTAGATAAAATATGATTCGACATGTTCCATGAGAATTATAACCCACACACAATTGAAAATCGGTCGTCAAAGATAGCAATAACAGATAAATGTGAAACGAAGGCTACGTGCTTATCACCGTGTGCTCTGCGTGCATACAGCACATTACAAAATAGATCAACATTTTATTAAGTATCCATATAAACTGTCATCTCTGATACAGCACTAGATAGACACAAGTTGTACGTTCTTCCCTATAACACATTTAGTACCGTATAGAACATGTGAGCAGCACGAAAATATACTTTCGAAATTCTTACTCTGTCGTATCCCTACAGACACTGCTACTATGTTACTTATTTTAAATCACAGTATCAGTACTTTAAAGGCATATGTAATAGTAACAAACGTAAATGTGTGTCTTGGTCCGAGATAGAGGAAACAAAAAAGTCGTTTGATGTATAGGTATTGTGCCCCATTTGTGACACTACGCCTTTCATGAATATAACAGGACATTTCATCGCATGCTAAAAAGTCAAATTAATCATTTAATTATTTACTCATATTGCACCCAGCATAACATGCAACATGATATCACAACATTTTCAATCGGTTCAGTAATGAGTATTGTATTGTTTCAGCAGCTTCTAAAGCTAAATAGAAACATTAACATTTTGAAATGGGTAAGCTGAATGTAAAGCAAGGGCAATAACCAGTACCATTCTTACCAAAGTTAAAATACAGGTCCTCCAAGATCTGATGACAGATAAGGATTCTGTCAATACGTAAATATTTATATCAACCAAATATGAATAATCGTCCGGCAAAAGGGGTGGACAGCTTATCTGAACGTGTAACAAATACCATCTACACTGCTTATCCACATGTGGACGTATACTTCAGATAGATTCGGGCAAATGTTGCAGGTATAGGACACATTGATATCCCATGTGAATGTTATTATACTTAGCCTCATGGGTAAATAATTCTACTATTATTAATTTGGCAATGTAACAGGGGTGAATTCTTGTTTATATGTTGTTTTCAGCCTCAGTCCCTTGTTAACAAAAAATAAATTGACTAACGCATGTTTGGAAACAGTGTATTATCAGATTATTGTAGACATATAGGAATAATAATATTAATAATAATAATAATAATAATAATAACAATAGGCAAGGTGCTGACAAGTGCACGTTAAGCAAGAGTAGTAGTAATCACCAGAACCATGCATACGTCATACGAAATAATAATAATAATAATAATAATAATAATAATAATAATAATAAATAAGGTTCTTGAAAGTAATTGTTATGTGTCTTACAAATTAATCGAGGATGTATAACGTACAAGCCAGATTATACAAATTGCTCGATAAAAGTTTTACTTTTACTCTTTTAATTTCCAAACAAATTAATCCAGTGATTTTTAAAAAAAATATCTTGATCAGCCGTTTTATGTCAAAGATATTTTCTTTTCTTTAATATACTTTGTACCCCTTAATTTGTTTTAGAAACTATTTGATTGCTTCTGTGTAGAAGATGCCAGTAAATAGATCTGATTTTATCACCATGTGTAAGTTCAATAATCGGTTTATGCAGAATTTAATCAACCTATCATCTTTCAACTGATACATTTATGGTTCAAATCATAGGCTCATAATTTGATATTTGTTAAATATTCCTCTGGAGAGAGTCTTTGTTAATATCCGGTAAGTGCTTAGCTCAAGAACCAATTATCTATCTACGAGTATGTATGTATCTATATATCCTGATCATTGGCTCTAGAGTCACACCAACTGGAATGAAAGACGACTAAGAGACTGTCTCAAAACTAATACATAACGCATACTAATCGTTCCAAGGTCGATAAATTCATGTAGACTCTTTGCTTTTTAATATATGCTGTCATTTCTTTTATCCAATGGGGACTTTTTCGTATATAAGTACTACCTCTCTGAAGTAGTCGATATTCGCGCAAACGATGATTCTGGTGCGCGATGAGTTTCATGTTCGCTGCAACCCACCAAATGACGAAAATTCTTCAGCTTTTGTCTTTTTGGTTTTCCTAGACACTCTCATTTCTTTCTCTTCCAATGATGAATGCCGTTAAAACTGACTTGACGGATACTAAAATTGCCTTTACTTCACGTCTGAAATATTTTTTTTTTTTTGTTGCATTTAATCATTTTCGATTGATATCTTAGCTCACGGAAAGCGATACAATTTACTATTTATTATCATTGCTTCCCATAAGAAATAGACAGTGCACATTTATTTTACAACTGGTAGCCAGAAAATTCTCGTATGAAGTGCCCATGCTTCTGGAATGTGCTTGATAGTGGGAAAGATACACAATTAGTGTCACTTCCGCCGAAGTTGCCATATCAATTGATTACAAATTACAAACCGTTGTCTCATCAACCTTTCAATTACACATTTTCCTCCGCTGAAGTGTTTTGGAAGAACGCAGTATACTAGCTGCTATTTTGCCTTTGTCCGACACTCAAAATATATTACAATCTTTTGTCAGACAAACAAAGTATATTCCAATCCTTTGTCTGACACTCAAAGTATATTCCAATCCTTTGGATGATGCTCAAAGTATATTCCAATCCTTTGGATGACACTCAAAGTATATTCCAATCCTTTGGATGATACTCAAAGTATATTCCAATCCTTTGAATGACATTCAAAGTATATTCCAATCCTTTGGATGAAACTCAAAATATATTCCAATCCTTTGGATGATACACACAGTATATTCCAATCTTTGGATGACATTCAAGGTATATTCAAATCCTTTGGATGACACTCAAAATATATTCCAATCCTTTGGATAACATTCAAAGTATATTCCAATCCTTTGGATGACATTCAAAGTATATTCCAATCCTTTAGATGATACTCAAAGTCTATTCCAATCCTTTGATGACATTCAAAGTGTATTCCAATCCTTTGGATGACACTCAAAGTATATTCCAGTACTTTGGATGATATTCAAAGTATATTCTAATCCTTTGGATGACACTAAAAGTATATACCAATCCTTTTGGATGACACTCAAAGTATCTTCCAATCCTTTGAATGGTACTCAAAGTATATCCCAATCCTTTGTCTAACACTCAAAGTATATTTCAATCCTTTGTCTACCATTCAAAGTATATTACAATCCTTTTGGAGACCCGCCTTTCAGAAAGCTTTTTCAAACATGACGCTATCTTATTTGTGCCATTCTATGTCCATTTAGCCACCAGAGGTTTAATTTCCGATGAATTTAAATTTGTTGCATATTTTCTACACCACAAATATAAGCTTTGATCTCGGGGAAATAATTTGTTTACATGATAGTCAAATAGAAAAGTTGTCTGCAGTTCGAACGGTCGATGGAGTTAACTGGTGCACAGGCTAAATATGTTAATGTTATTTTACATTGCATAAGACTAACAGCTAGACATTCGGGTACGGAGCGAGTGATATGTATTTAACTGATGGTTCTAGAGCTCCAGTCCCTGCATAAGTTGTTCTGCCTTACACCACACCAGCAATTGCTTTTCCATTAGACCATCACATTATGTATGTTAGTCTCAGAACCTCGCATTTTTCAAGCAAACGTTTAACAGAATATAACCCATATTCATGGCGGGAGAATACTCAAAATTCGCCACGAATCAGCCCTCCCCCAAAGACAAATCAATATTACAAATAAAACAGGATATAATTCCGCTTTGAAAATAAATGTCATCCAAATCACCAATCTTACTGTGTTAACCAGAGTAATGAGTTTTAGATACGTCTTTGACACTGATTCTGAGCTATTGATCAAGAGCCTACACTTTGTAGTCTAGTTAGCTGAAAATTAAGCAAACAACTTTCAAAAATTCGTCTCCATTGTATTAGATAAAAAGATCTTCCCGTCTCTGTTAAGCAAGTTCTGTGCGAATCCTCAATTAAAGGCACATGTAGTAAATCTAGTTGCAGTAATGTTACTTTAGAAGCATTGGCCCCTCGACCTTTCCTTGGCAATAAAAAGTTTGAATCTATATGTCTCTTGGCTCTGTATCTCTCAGCGTGAATAATAACCAGGAGTTAATCGTCGCCTGACCTATATTCACGAATATCCTGCATTGTGAATAATACCCATGAGTTAATCGTTGCCTAATCTTTTTTCAAGAATATCATGTTCTTTCATTAATGAAAGCTGTAAAAAAAAAAAAAAGTGTGCTATACGATATGTTGGACAAATCCGCGAGCAAGTATCGAAAAGCATGAACAGACATAGATTTGACATAAATAACTTTATAGATCCATCGTTTTCATCTCATGTCGCCACACACTTTAATGACGGCTTCCATACTATACAAGATTTTTCATTTAAGCCAATTGATATTGTTAATTCGGAAATGTAACATCTGTTAAAAGAAACATATTGGATTCACCGTCTGGATACTATCTATTCAAAATGTCTAAATTCTACGATTATATATGAAATTCATTTATAAATTCATAAATATTTGGTCATCTCTTATTGCTATTGGTGTATATCGGAAACACAAGCTCACTATCTGGTTTGGTTTGGCCGAGTCCGTTTTAAAGTCATTTGCGTACAAGACTTTCGTTCATTACTTATTTCCAAGCGGCAACTTTCTTTATACATAAAGCAGCCTGGTCATTTCGATTTCACTACTGCTTTATGTATAATAACAATTGCCTAACACAATACACTGGCACTGAACTTTTATAATTGTATTAATTATCTATATAAAACAGAAAATATATAAATACAAAAGTATTATCCAACTTAAAAATGTATATTACTTTCAATAGTTATTTTTTAAAATATTAATTTATTATATTACTAAACAATATTTTTCATTACCTTTTATTATTTTAACTTGAATTTTATGAATTATGACAATATTAAAACCTTTTTGTACAATAATTGTACAAAGGGAGATAATTCAGGATTAATTCTGAAAGGAACGTATTTTAAAGGAAAAATATATATTGCATTTACCATTTGGATACTGGCAGACACATCTGAAAAGTTTTAAGTCTAAGATTATTTATAATCTTCATTAATTTATAAATTCATAATATTTCATAAATTATACATATTTAAAGGAACATATATGAGGAAATAGAGATAAACAGTTCTATTTCCCTTTAAATATATATAATTTAGTAAATCCAATATATATTTTTTTTCGGTAAAATACGTTCTATTTCAGAATTACTGTTGAATTATGTCCCTTTGTACAATTATTATACAATATTTTCAATATTGTCATAATTCATATAATTGAAAGTTAAAATAATATAAAGTATCCTCAAAAATAGTTTCTAATAATATGTTAAATTAATACCTAACAAATAAAAACTCGAGAAAGTAACAGACATTTTTAAGCTGTACAATTTCTTTTGTATTTATATTATTGTCCTTTTTATGTAGATAATTAATACAATTATAAAACTACAGTACCAGTGTAATGGGTTAGGTAAATTTCATTATATGTAAAGTAATATGGAAATAAGGAAATATTGTGAACTTAATAATGAATTTCATGTACAATCTTAGAATTTAGACCGTTTGGAAAACAATTGTACTACCCTATAATTTGTTGATTTGACCCGACGTCCTCTTTTCTTGACCCAGTTTAGTACCTGGACAAAAGTCCATAGCGATTAATAGTTTTCGTCTGGAAGTTTTTTGATGACATTTAAGGTGCAAGGCATTGAACAGTCAGGATTGAATAGACTTTGCTTTAACTATATTAGTATTAACTTTTAGAACAATAATTCATATTCAATTTAGGATGGGTAAATGCGTCTACATGACCACGTTGACATACTCTATAGTCCTGGACATTCCATCATCTCATACAGACCCCGTACTGGCTATGATGATAATTTCCTCATAAGCCGGTACGGAATTTATCAGCAGGCCTCGTACCACGACTTCAGCTTTGGCGCAGCTTCGACCTGTGCAATATACCATAGAGACTGTGTCTCATCTGTCTTCCCGGTACACCCAATCATGGAACCAAAGCACAGACAGCGTTCGGCCCCCAGCAACGTCAGTCCAGCCCCGGCTCTGTCACGGACTCCCAGCAACAATTATTCCATGCTATCCAGTACCGGACTCATGGAATATCTCCGGCCTGCGACGACCATTCCCCATTCCAGGACACCCAAAACCCACCTCAGACTTATGGTGACACTCAAATGAACGCCTGGAGATCGCCGTGTTTCGGCATGTACTGACTCCCAGCCTAGTTCACCGTCCTCGACACCCATCTTTGACGTCGTTACCTTCACAGGAGGTTCCTTACCACCCATTCTTACGAGTTCGAGACGCACACGCTCACAAGCACCATCTTCGTACTCGATCCAACTTTGTTCAGGAAAGACCTAGACTACCTTGCATCGATTGAACTAGTCTTTCTGCCTCTACCACCTCCTGCTCCATCAATGGTCTCTCACAGAATTCCTGCATCCGCGATCTCTTACAGAAAGACCAACCTTCTTCAAAATAACTTGTACAGTCTGGTCGGGTTCGAAAGGCAATGTTAAGACCCAAGCGTCAACAGGCCTTTCCTTTTGCAAGGAAGACTCTCATCAAAATCAAACTTTATCTCAACTTGTTATAAGACACACGCGCCGGTCGTTTACATTGCAGTCCCAGCTGTCAACAAAGATATAGCGGGCCTGGGGATGTTGAAACCTTCCTCTTTGCGCAAAAGACCACCACAAGGCCATCGTTAGATAGCAGCCTCTATCTTACAAACTCTTGTTCCACGGCCAGATAGAAGAAAATCAGAAACCAGGCGGCCTAAAGAGGCAAACCTCACGACGGCCCAGCCACCCAAAGCAATTGCCTCAGCACTAAATAGCCTGTATGTAAAACACTGCGCTGTCATAAAACACCCAAAACCAAAAACTTTGTAAATGAAAACTCTACAGCCGCAAGGAAAACAAAATGTATTCAGGAACGAAGACAACGAACACTAAAATGATTTCATAGCTAAATCCGCAAAAAGAAAAAAAAAGAAACTAAAAATTAAAGATACCCCCAATTTTGAGTTATATTTGGCAAACAAGTAAATCTGTGCACAAATATATAGATTTACAGTACACCAACTTCATAGGTGACAGGAAATTACTATATAAAATGAATTCGGTATTATTATCATCTTCCAATGGGGTTGCTATTTCTATTTGTTAATGTTTTAAATTGCACAATTCTCTTTCAAGAATTATACATTCTTCAAGACACGTATTTGTTCATTAAAACGTGCTGCATTTTTGTTCATCTTTGAGAGAAAGGATCAAAATTATTGATAATCATAAACCTATTATTATTATGATTATTATTATTATTATTTAATGTAAGCATTTATTGATGATTCAAGTTCGTTCATTCAGATATGATGAAAACCATTATCTTAAAACTTGCTTTATTTCTATCTTGTTTTTCTTTATTCTCCTAAGAATGGTTTTTATAAGCCGACCGTCTTTCATTAACTTATAGAGCGGTGATGTGGTCGTTTTCTTTTTTTGCTCTGCTGGTTTTAGATCAGAAGAGTTTATGCGATTGGTCTATCGTCCATCGTCTGTCTGTAATTTGTCCTTTAGCCGAGTTTGTTATCATTACTTCTCCTTAACTACTAGCAGCATTACCATGAAATGTATGCACACATTCAGCCCCAAGTCTAGTTGGTTCTAACTGAAAGTAGAGTGCCCCTCGGACATCAAATATAGCTGCCACGGTGGCCATCTTGAAAATCCTTTTATCGCTACTCCTCCTGAATGGATTGTCGTAATGACAAGGGATTTCACTAAAAGGCTTGTCATGCTTATGCCATCTAGTTTGGTGCTAAATAAAAATGGTGCCGATTTTAAATCCAATATCGCCCCCGTGATTTTCGTAAGAGTTATTGCCCCTTTTGACTTACAGCTGATGCAGTGTATGACGAATTTTGTGAATGCAATTACTCTTACGGTTTTCAATGTATTGTTGTGAAACTTAGCACATAGTATGGCCATCATCAGAATATACGCATTTCGACTAACCAGTGTACTCACACTGTTTTGAGAAGATTTGTGCCCTTTCTTGAAGATAGACTTATCTCCATCATGGGATAGGGAGCTTATGACACATTGATTTGTACATCTACAACTGAAGTTTGAACCAACTTTGTATTTTGTTGTTTGTCAATAAACAAGTTGAAAGTCAGCATCCTGACATTTATTTCAAGGTAAAAGGTCTTGATTCCAGATTGTGGATGTATCTTAAGAACTTCTTGAATGATGCCAGTTGAATAACTTTGCTTCGTTTTTTTTTATAAAGAAAGATATTATTTATAGATTACACCAAACTTAGCAAGTGGGTATTGGCAGTATTCTATAGGAATTCAGTGATCTTCTATCCATGACATAAAATTCAAGGTCATAGACCATGAGAAAGATTTTGTACTACACTTGTACCCTGTATCTTGTGAGCATGTTAACTCTGATTTGGTATGTTGGAGTTTCTCGATAATATCTGAGGTGATTATGATACTCAGCAATTAAAAAAGATAAAATAAAGGAATAAATGGACATCTGGCGAATTCATACAAATTCTTTTCAGTCAGTAGAATATCAGTCACTTTGAGGAACTTTTTTTTTTTTTTTAGCTATAGAAGCCATTTTGAACAGATTGATTGCTTTTGGAGGAATGTAAAATGTGTGTTTTCATGGGTTCTTGTTTCCTAATATAGTCAGAACCTGTCAGAACCCAGTAATCCCTTGTGATTTGTAAGCAAGCTGCTTTATCGGTTGTCACAATAACATATGCATGACATAAAATCAATGATTGATTATATAGTTTTTACACGAAAAAAGGGATCATTTTTGTATTTGTATCAAATTATATATATGTTTGGTAATGGCAGTGCAGTTTATATATATATATATATATATATATATATATATATATATATATATATATATATATATATATATATATATATATATATATGAACTGCACTGCCATTACCAAACATTTTGGCTGTTTTATAGCGGTAGAACGGCCTTATACTTTGCCAGTCTGCAGAGGTAACCGGATTACAGAGGGGACGGTTTATGAAAGTATTATTAGCAGTGTCTTATAATTCAAACTTAGTCTTTTGAAATTTTGAGGATAAACACTTCATACTTCATGTGTTGATAGACCGTATTAAATACTATTTCTAAAATGACCGCACCTTATTGTGGAATTAATTGACATGGTATGCTATACAAAAAAAAAAAAAATAATAATAATAATTTAAAAGAAATCGGCACAGAATGCATACAAAGTAAAAATATTATTTGGGCCAATTCCTTGATTTTTAAATTAAGCAGAATACTTTAGACAAATATTTTTGACTTAGAATGGTCAATACGTCATTTTTGGAAGGCTGTCTTCCTATTATTGATTATGTATTCATATTCCCTATGCATATTAAACAAGATAAAATGTCACCTACCATGTTGGTGCCTGCCTTTCAGCGCGTAGTTGGAAATTAATCATTGAATTCGATGATTAAATGATAAAGCTGAACTGATGGCTTTATGCCAATATAATTACCAGCTGTGCACTGCACAGTACATTCAGTGAATACAATGCACAATTCTTACAGATTGCCACGTTTGTATGGGAAAGTATGAACGACTTTTTTTCTGAGCGATACTGATTGAGTGATGACGTGGAAATGTTACATCATGAAAAGCTTAACTGTTTGTGACATGCGCCTCCAAAAAGAGATATATATTATGACAGATAAATACCTCTTTTTTCTCCAAGTATTGTATAGGGAGACGGAACGGGTTCATGTTAGAATGAGTCCAAGATTTAAAAAAATAAATAAAAAAAATTTTAAAAAAAAAAAAATATTTTATAAATACTTTATTATGTTTGAATGGGGAAATATGAACTCAGTTTTCTCCTAATGTCGTGCAATATCGCTCATAAAAACTTGAAGGGGAAATTCTGATGAATGCTATGTCTTGCCTGCTTCGCCGGTACATAATCCAAAAACTTAGCATAACCACTTTAGCAATAAAAAAGGTTATTACAAACCCAATTCACTTTTTATGTGTGCTAAAATAAGTATAATACGAGCACATCACAGTTCATGACCATACATGCAACAGTGTCTAAGAAACTGTGCTACATGTAAATGCAAAAGAAAAAAAGAAATTATTAAACGGAGCATGAACAGTACATGTTATGTATGTCACTTCAGATTTCATGATTTGTCACACATAATTAATATGACCTATTTTTGCCGATAGTTAGTACCTTCCAATGACAGCGTATTGTTTAGAAAAAGCCTGAAGGATAGCGGACACATGCTATTTTGCTCATGCGATACAGTGCGGTCGAATGTTTCTGCGCACCTACGAGTTTGTGTCGTACGCTCCCAAAGAAATTATGATTGCTGGATAAATCTAATTGCAATATGTTTGAAAACTCTCTTTTGCTCCCGTATCGCTCCTAATTTTAACTGCTAATATTAAAAAATAAAAATAAAAAGAATTTCCACAAACTGACTTTTGAGTGGACAAACATATCTAGTCGAACCTATACAGTATCCAGTGTATCTGCATAGACATAATAAAATCCATGTCTGACTTGAGAAGGATGTCAAAGGAGCGAATGAAATGAATTATTTGAAGCAAAATATTATTTTCATTTTAGGTCATGCATAAAACCACTGTTTTGCACGATTCGGTGGATCATCTGCGCCCACTTAACTGCACCTGCACAGAAAGCGGAAAATGGGACATGATATGATCGATAAAAATAGATTCTTGTCGTGTACACTGCTCTGTTTAAATCGTGCTTGCTGTGAATACCATTCTGCTATTAATATCAACCCTTCTCTTGAATTAAGCTGACAAAGACAGTCCAATATTGTCGGGCACACTGTTTAAATCGTGCGGACAGGGTATACTATTCTGCTATAAAAGTCAACCCTTCTCTGGAATTAAACTGACAAAGACAGTCCAATATTGTCGGGCACACTGTTAAAGAAAATGCTAATAATACACTCCATATGTAGTAATTAAATAACTAATAATCATTGGATTCTTGATTTTCTCTATTAGGATCAGAAAGATGGGCTTTTGAACAAAAATAATTCGTAAGGGACCAGTAGTTTGCACCTTAAGAATAAGAATCAATCCACTTTGTAGATAACTTGATTTGTATGGAGAGGACTAACAAGCTAAAAGTAATAAGTTCAACTTAATCAAGATTCAAAACTTGGGTGGGAAATCCCAGTTGTATTAATTGGATACATATATCCAGTGGTGGAGTAAAAGGGATTCTGGGGTCAGATGAACCCATTTTCAAAATCGAACCCTAGTAGAAAGAAGACAAATAACTTTTTTTTAAAATGAGCGATGTTTATATGGACCTGTCGATTGCAATTTTATTTACCCCGACATTTTGCAATCTGAAGATACGCAGATAAATTAAATGTGTGATTTTTTTAAAGCCATTTTCGTGCTCTTTAGTAAAATCCTCCGCTTAGTCTGTGTTTATAATGAAATTAAAGACTGGGCTTTTCTGATAGTGTTATTTTGGTAAATTAACATATATTCTCGAGGTGTGTCGTGGAAGTAACTTTCTTCTATTTAAAACACAAAACCTAAATTGTTCCTCCAAGTTACCCCCCCATATATTAGGCGAATGTTAAAAGTACATTTGATTGGAATGCAATACGATGGGTCTACTTCCCAGTCTTCCGGTACCCGAATTGATTGAAACTGTGAGTAGCTATCTGCAAGGAGGCGCATTGTTTTGCGACAAATTCAACCAAACAAAAATCTCTTCGATGAACAGCATTTGTAATGCATACTGTAAATCATCCGACATAGTTTTTGATCAAAACCTCTATTATTCATTTATTCTTTATCGTTTGAGCCTATTTTTGAAAAAAAAAAAAGTAACAACTCAGTCAGATTTGATGGACATTGTATGTTTGCTCAGCATTATCCATTTCGTCTAAGAGCTTAATCGGGCCGAAACTGACAAACCGTAAAGACAATCAAGAAATACCAATTCATGACTTCCCTGGAGTTCAACAGGAAAGGAGTTCCGAACACTCAGATTGCTTGCGGTCGATTGCTCATTAAAACAGACCTGATTTATTTGATGGATCGATTCTATACCATTTCAACACAATTAAGATTGGATGAAATATGATTCGACATGTTCCATGAGCATTATATCTCACGCATGGTCACAAATTTGAAAATCGATCTTCAAAGATCTGCGTGCTATACGGTACATTATAAAAAAATTCAACATTTTATTAACTATCCATATAATCTGTCATCTCTGATACCGTAATCGATAGACACGTGTAATACATTCTTCCTTATAACACATTTAGTACCGTATAGAACATCTGAGCAGCACGAAAATGTACTTCTTTCGAAATTCTTACTCCATCGTGTCCGTACAGACGGCTATTATGTTACTTTTTTTAAAATCAGAGTACCGGTACTTTAAAGGCACGCGTAATAGTGACAAAAGTATAAAAAAAAGGCGCTTGATATTGTTCGCCTTTCATTAATATAACAGAAAATTTCATAGTGTGGTAAAAAGCCTATCAACTTTTAAGTATTTACTCATATTGTACAAAGAACAACATGCAACTGGTCTGATTAATTGTACTTATCATAAGTAGATCTGAAACCGATAAAGGTTCATCTTTCGCCGAATTGTCAGAATAAAGGTTGCATTTCATGTTAGAGAGATGTTCCGAATGAAGTTAGTCACTTGCATAATCTGAAAGCTGTAATTTGATTGGTGAATTAAAATGTCAAGTGAACATGATCTTGTATAGTTGTCCGTCAGATCTCCGTTATGTCGATGATCTCGATTTTAATCAGACTGAACATGCCACATGATATCAATAATATTTTCATTCAGTTCATTAATCAGAATTGTATGGTTTCAGTCGCTTCTAACGCTAAATAGAAACATTCAGTGGCGTAGCGAGGCAAAGTGCCGCCCGGGGCCAACTACCAAAATTATGCTCCCACTCCATTCGTATTACATATGATATATACGGTACTCTTACCAAATTGCCGCCCCCTAGAAAGTGTCGCCCGGGGCCACCCCCCCCCCCCCCCTCCTCGCTACGCCACTGCAAACATTAACATTTTGGAATGGGTAAGCTGAATGTAAAGCAAGGGCAATAACCAGTACCATTATTATCAAATTTTAATACATGTCCTCCAATATCTGATGACACCTACGGATTATGTCAATACGTAAATATGTATGTCAACCAAATATGTGAAATCGTCTAGCAAGGGGGAGGGGGGAGGGGTGAACAGTTTATCTGCACGTGTAAAAAATACCATCTACACTGCTTATCCACGTGCAGACATATCCTTTAGATAGATTCGTGCAATTGTTGCAGGTATAGGACACGCTGATATTTGCATATGAATGTTATTATGCTTAGTCTCTTAAGCACATATTTCTATGAGTATCCGTTGTGTAGTGTAACAGGAGTGACTCCTGTTTACATACTGTTTTCAACCTGTGTTTCCTGTTGACAAAAATATTGACTAACCCATGCTTGAAAATAATTAATTATCGGATTCTTGTTGACCTATAATAATAATAATAATAATAATAATAATAATAATAATAATAATAATAATAATAAAAATAATAATAATAAAAATAACAACAGTAACAGGCAGGGTTCTGCCATCTGCATGCCAAGCAAGGGTACTGGTAATTACAAGAACCGTACACATCAAAGTTTAATAATAATAATAATAATAATAATAATAATAATAATAATAATAATAATAGGCAGGGTGCTTGCAAGTAATTGCTATATATCTAGCAAATGAAAAGATGATGCATAATGAGCGGGACATAGAGAACAACACATCAACATACATGCTTGAACTTCGCTTGATAAAAGTTATTTTCTATATATGTTTGATTTCAAAGCAAATTAATCCATGCTATTTACAAAATCATATTGATCAGCCGTTTTGTGTCAACGACATCTTTGCCTTAATAGCCTTTTTGCCATAATTTGTTTTTAGAGACTATTTTATTATTTGAACGTGGAAGATAGCAGTTAGTTTTTCTCTGATTATATCACCATCGGCAAGTTTAATAGTTGGTTTATTGCAGAATTTAACCAACCTATCATCTTTCAATTGGTAGATTTATGGTATATAACATAGGCTTATAATTTGCTATTTGATCAACTATACCTTGAGAGAGCGTATCGATTTATATGTGGTACGTGCATAGCTTATAAATAATGATCTATCTCAGTTTATACCTGGTACATACTTAGCTCAAGAAACAATGATCTATCCATCTATCTATCTATTTATCTATCTATTTATCTATCTATGTATCTATTTATCTATCTATTTATCTATCCATCTATCTATCTATTTATCTATCCATCTATCTATCTATTTATCTATCTATTTATCTATGTATCTATCTATTTATCTATCTATCTATCTATTTATCTATCCATCTATCTATCTATTTATATATCTATCTATCTATCTATCTATCCATCTATCTATCAATGTATCTATCTATCTATCTATCTATCTATCTATCTATCTATCTATCTATCTATCTATCTATCTATCCCGACCATTTGCTATACAATCACTCAAACAGGAGTTAATGCATATATTGTGAAGGATGAATTATCTAGACTGTATCAAAACGTAGAGGTAATACCTACTGATCATTCCGAAATGGATAAATTCACGTAAATTCTTTGCTTTATATATCAGGTGTTATTTCTTTTATCTAATGGGGACTCTTTCATGTATAAGTACTCACTTTTTGCAATAATGGACCATGAAGCGATATTCGTGGACGCAATGACTCTGGTACACGAAGAGTTTCATGTTTCCAAAAATCGACCAAATGACGAAGAAATTTCATCTTTTATGCTTGTTTGGATTTTATGGTTTCCTTAGATAACCCCATTTCTTTCTCTTACAATGATGAATGCCGTAAAAACTGACTCGTTTCATACTAAAATTGCTTTTACTTCTCGTTTGAAATATATTTTTTTGCCATTTAATCATTTTCAATCGATATTCTAGCCCACGGAAAGCGATACAAAATTGGTATAAAGTATAATTGCTTCCCTTAAGAATAACCAGCTGTACACAATTAATTTACCATTGGTCGTCAGAAAATTCTGGTATGAAGTGTGAATGTTTCTGGAATGTGCTTGATAGTGGAAAGATTCACAATTAGTGCCACTTCCGCCTCGGTCGCCATAACAATTGATCATAAATTACCAACCGTTGTCTCATGAACCTTTCAATTACACAATGTTCCACTGCAATAACTCGATAGAGTAGCTGGTATTGTGCCTTTGTCTGACACTCAACGTATAGTCCTATCGTTGGAGTCGCGCTTTTTCAAGATCTTTTTAATTAAGGTAATGTTTTGTTTGTACCTTTCGATGTTGATTTACGATGAATTGAAACTTTTGCATAGTTTCTACACTATAGATTTAAGCGCTGATCTCATGAAACAATGTCAGGTTGGTTACATGAAGTGTGTTAGTAAAATATGTGTGTGCAGTTCGAAAAGTCGGTCGAGTTAACTGGAGCCTACGCTAAATATTTTAATGTTAACAGATTATATGGCCCTTATTGATGGCGTGAGAAATCTACAAAATTCACCAGGAATCAGCCCCCTAAAAGATAATCAACATTGCAAATTAAATAAATATAAAAAACGATGGTATTCCATTTTTGTTAAAAGAAAAACATAAAACCACGAATATAAAAAGATTGATCTATATGTTTTTGAGATACGCCTTTGACACTGATTTCGAACTCTTGATCATAAACCTACGCTTCGCTCGCTGCATACTTAGCCGAAGTTCAGCACACAACTTTCCAAGAAATGTGCCTCCATTATGTTTCATAAAACGTTTCCCCGGTCTCTTTTGAGCATTTGGCGTGCAAATCATATATAAAAGGTACATGTAATAAATATAGTTGCATAAATTTAACTTTAAACTCTATGGCAATTAGCTGCATATCTATGGTTCTCCATTGCAAAAGCTTACACCAGTATTTAGTACATCGTAAAGAGTAAGCAATGAATAAAGATAATCATTCACTTTCGTCCAATACTAATGAGTCACTAATAGAATGAGATATATTTAAGAAGCGTTTACAGAATCTCACATGTATCTTTTCAATCTCATTCGAGTATTTATATTCCCAAATTTCAGAGCCATAACAAAGAATTGCTTTTGTCATAACATCAATAATTTCAAAAATTCATGGTGATTAAAATATCCAAATTTAGTTAGATAACTCATTACTGACATTACATTCTTAGTTGCCTATGACATTAACATTTCCTTTGCTTTAGACCATATTAACTTTGGGGTAAACAAAAACCCCATATACTTATACAATTATACAACTTTAATTGGATTATATTTATAAGACCATTTCTCAAAATTCCTCAATGAGCCACTGTTTCTAAATACAATAATCTCTGTTATATCAAGGTTGACATTCATTCCAGTAGTATCACCAAAAGTTTCCACAATATTTATTTGTTTTTTTAAGAGTACCACTGTTTCTGCGCAATTGGCCATGTCATCGGCATATAAAATAACATACAGCTCTGACACATCATTTAATATAAATATTCCACTTTTGCATCTTGATCTAAGTAAATCGCTCAAATCATTTATAAATAGTGAAAATAAAAGAGGATTCAAAATACAGACCTGACGGACGCCCATTCAACATCCAAAGTATTCAATTAGAGCGCTCCAAGACCTTACATAAGATTTAAGGTTACTGTACGTATTTGCCAAGGTACATAAGAACTTGTCTTGTATTCCTTTATGAGATAGTATTCCATAATTTATCATGAGGTATAGTATCAAATGTTTTGGAGAAGTCGATAAATAAACAATAAAATGTACCTCAAGCTGTTGGAATATATTTTTATATTAATGATTGCAAAATAAATACATTATCAGTGTTAGAGAATCTCGAACGAAATCCCGCTTGTGACTCGTTGATCAGTTTCTTTTAGTCCGCAAAGAATTGAAAGCGTTGATTCAACATTGTTTGTAAGATCTTACACATTGTATTAATTTAAGATATACCTCTTTGGTTTAATGAGTTGTCTTCTGGGCCCTTTTTAAACAGGGGACATATAATACTATTCTTCCATAATGCAGGAAAGTTGTCAGTGATAAAACTTTGCTAATAATACAGTAAGCAAGGGCACTATATGCGGTGATGTATGTTTGAAAAAAGATCGATTCCGATACCATCAAACCCATACGTTTCACCAGCTTTTAGTTTACAAACTGGTACTTCAACTTCACTTTCAGTTATGTCGATGTTTAGAATGTCCCGTGAGGTTTCAGCATTTGTAATTACATGGATATTGATTAAATTTTCAGAAGAATCTTGCACACCATACATATCATCATAGCTATCAGAAACGTTAGGTAGGTGTTTACAATATTGGAACCAGTCGAAGGCAATTATATTCGTACCAATGTTTGTACATTGCCTTGCTGTTTCAAAGTCCCACTGATTGCTAGAGCCACTAAATTTTCTCATTAGCTGTTTATTTTTGTCTCTACATCCAATCAGGATTGCTGAGTACTCTACTAATAAAACCTAGGTTTAACCAATAAGACTCACCAGCTTTGCGATAGCTATTAAGCACTGATTCAAATGCTTCGTTCATATTTTTCTCTATCTTTTCAAGACTGTGATAAGGTTTAGAGTAAAATTTATCACAAAACTTCAACATATGTCCTTGAAACCATCATTCCAACAAAATTTCACAATATCTTTTACATTACAGCAATAATCATTTCCATTTATTACATTAACTTGGCCTAAAGAGTAAATTTCATTGTCTATGCTAAAGGGACGTGAGCAGAATCGTTGCACTCTCCCACAGAGAAATCTGTAAACAAACCCCTCCCCCCCCCAAAAAAAAAAAACACAAAAAAAAAACAAAAAAACAAGTGGAAATAAATTTGTGTTGACGCAGCCATATAATGAACAAAACTAGCACCATTCTTAACGATACAGGTGTAATTACCATCAGTATCCTGAAAAAGTCTAATTTTTAGTACGTGTACATCATACGTGCAGCATAATACAACAAAGTCTTTCCCAAATGAATAAAAACAAGTCACAGTCTTTAGTCTGAGGATAGAAAAAGAGTCCCCATTGTATAATATATCACCAAAGATATAATGGACATTATCATTCAGAATTTTTTAAAATTTGATTTGATTATTCTAGGTAATTTTCAATGAATCATATACTTTCATATTTGAGTAATCATAATATAACGGCGATCCTTCATGAGAGACGTACACAAAACATAGGATAATATCATTGATTATTTTAAAATGTGCACCTTTTAACAGTAAAACAACACAATGTTTTTCAAAATTGCTACATATTCGTTTGAAAATATCTACAGGTGTGTATGAACTTCGTATCATCACAGTAACTCCACCTCTATTTCGACCTCTTGCAGAGAGTTCCGTTCTTTCGTTCTTACATAATCGAATGTTTCGAAATCATTCAGGAAATATTAATATCATCTTCTTCCACCCCCTTCATGTTTCACAAAATCCAATAATATCATAATTACAACAATACTCTTTTCATTTTTTACAACCAAGATATTTATTTCAGCCTACGATATTCCACGCTATTATTTTGACAAATCTATGTACAAAGTCATTATGTTCGTTGTCAATGTTTATATGACCTCGGCCATCATCATCTTTCTTAGCTTAGGAGGGTTGAACATGCAAGATAGTGGATGTACCCTATCGTATTATGATCGGGTAAGTATCATCAAAGAAAGAACATATTTTACTCCAAAAATTGGTTTAGCTCTTGCTTTGTATCGGAATACTTGTCAACAAGAGCAAATCCAATCTCATTAAGCCTCAGATGTTCATTCATCTGCACATGAGGTTGAAAACACACTTGATTTGAGTTCGTCTCCTCCTAGAAGGTCCATTGAGGATTATGTTGGTGGTGTCCATCCTCAACTTGCAGAGTCAAATCGTAGCTATTGTATCTCTTCGCCTCTTGAATCTTCTCAATGCGGCATCGAATCCTTTCGCCCGGTGCCACCGGTTGACAGGACCATACAGATTATATCCCAGTGGTGGCCGATACTTGGCCTAATAGACGTAGTGATTAAACTTTCAGACCAATATGAGGTCACATCTCAACAAATCGGATTACCTCCAACAGCTGATCTCCCGTATCTTCTTGAATGATCAACCATCGGAAATTGCGATCTGCAGAGACACCAGCAAGACTGGCCTTGGTGCTTACCTCCTGCCCTCCTTTCAAGTGAACGGGGTTGCGCCCCTTCAGGAGTGCTCCACACATATCAACGCACTGCAGACAAAGGCCCTAGAGAATATCTTTCGATGACGGCAGATGTTATTTGGAAAGAGCGCTCTCAGTATTCTCGTCACCTCGAAAGTCGTTAATACTTCAGCAATCAAAGAGGAACCAAGTCCCTAAACCTCTTACTTTTCGTTTGGGACTTTCTAAAGTGGTGTCATCTGCGACATATCCACATTCAATTCAGCCACACATAAGGTAGACTCCGGTTACTAGCGGACTCATCGTTTCGAGGGAATGAGCCGGTCCATACTACATGGTCCTGTCATCCCTCCGTCGTTAGTCAAATTTGTACCCGCTGGGGTACACCTGTTGCGGACCTCCTGGAGTTGAGGTGGAACGCCAAGCTTTCAGCCCTCGTTTCAACAGCTACAGGTCTGAAACATGGATCTAGTACTTCCTCAAAATAGAGGCTAAGATTCCTACGCCAGTCCTGCCTTCTCTTTATCTTACAGAACAGCCGCGAACACAGGTTCTCTGTCCTAAGCCAGAGTCGATGAATCTGCAGAAGCCTTTTCCCAGACTCCACTTTTCCCAAACATCTTGCAAAAAGCGAGAGAATCTGAATGCCGATTAGCCCTGATTTCTCCCCAAAGAATGGATCATCGAACTCTTTAACCTAGCAGAAGAGATTTTCATGAAGATTTTGCCTTTTCCTCGCCTGGTGCAGCGACCATAAATGTAGTTTTTTCATCAATGCCCAGAGATGTTGAATTTGCACGCCTGGCTCGTGGCAGTGAAGCCCTCAAAAAGAAAAAATTCTCTAAACAAGTGGTGGACATAATTACCCGAGAATTTTCTCTCATGGGTTCAAAAACATATCTCTCTCTCAAAATCTGCAGTACCAAAAAATAAATACTTTCCTCTTGTGTCTCCTCAAGCAAAAGAAGTTGGCTCTCATCACAATCAAAGGATGTTCTTCCACGATCTGAGATACGTTTCGCCATCATGGAAGGGATGCTATAGACCATAAGAAAGACATCTCCAACCTTCTTGCGAATTTCGACTTGTCTCGACCAAAAGCCTTGGCCCTTGTAAAAAAAATGAAATCTTCAGCAAGTTCTTGTGTTGCTGAATAAGACGCCCTTTGAACTACTGTCCAGAGCTTCCGTGGCTCACCTCTAGTACAAGATCTGCTTCCTATTAATTTTAGCTATAACAGGCTGAATCAGTTAGAGACACGCCTTATCGGTCGACCCGAAGTAACTGCAGTTCCTTCACAATAGATCAGTTTCTGTAATGACGGCCACTGTTTTCATGGCTAAGAACAGACTCCCGCTCATGGGGAACCGATCCATTTCATTGTAATCACTGTCATCTACGAACTATTTTTCCCAGGAACGTCGACACGACCCAGCTAAAACGGTCTGAACCGAGCAGAAGAGGGAGATATCGCTTGTTCTTACCACTCAAATAAAAAAAGAACAACCTTTCCGCTCAGGCTCTGTCGTCCTTGATACGATAGTTTATCCGCTCAGCATGCACGGAGCTAACCCAAGACCAGATGAATTTCTTATGCATATCGTCTTACGAGGTTATGGCACTCGCCATTAGCATAGCGTTGGAACGTAACTGCTTCCTAAGTGGCATAATTCAATCTTTGGGTCTTTTGTCAGAGACGACTTTCTCAAGTTTTTACCTCAGAAATCTGTCATTCTAATGGGCTCAATTTGACCTGGTAGGACCTATATCATCAACACGAACAGGCTCAATACCTTCATAACGACGCTGGTTACTCTGCTTCCGCTGAATTTGCGGGAGGGAAGTTTTTTCTTTGTCTTTTTCCTCAAAACCGAGTTCATACTTAAGACCATATGCTAACTTGTATCTCATACGAAACTCGAAGCTGCGTTGGGAAACTGGAGAAATGGCCAACTCCGGGGTAAATGGCATGTAACTCCCTCCGCCTCTTACCTGTTATCCTACCTTATTGTTATCGAATAACGTATTTGAAGCAGAAACCACGTTATGAAATAAAATGTTTCTTCGATAATAGTCACCCTAAAATAATGAGCGTTATCAGAAAATATGGGGATGAAGTCATACTTTACATCCGGAGACTGCCCGCGGGTACAACATATTGATAACACGTTGATTGTGGTCACTTAGTACCTGTTAAAGAAATAATTAATGAAAAAGATCCTGTTTTTGTAATTACAGAGTGAAGAAAAGATGATGTTTAAATTATTTTGCTAATAATGCTTTATCTTTATCTTGCTGGTGAAACAACCAAAGAAAAATAGGGTTAAAGTTACAAACCGAAAACGAAACGAGTAAGGGCATAGAGAATAGACCAATTTCGCAATATGTGTATCGGAAGAGTTGCCGTTCCTGATATCAATCACTAAAAACCAAATGAGGCTATCACTGCTGGTTGTAGGTTGTTTACATTGACCAGGAGGAGGAGACCGGCGTTGGAAATAGATGCTAAAGTTTGACAGAAATAGCCATGTTTGCTATTTAACTGAATTGTTCCATCATTGTTTTTAACCAAACAAATGTTGTTTTTTTTTTGTTTGTTTGATTTGGCAAATTAAGATGCCCATTCTCTCGATCTCAACTGGTGCACCATTTTCAGTTTTCTTCTTTGTATGTGCTCTTATTGTGTTTACTTCATTGTCATGAGCATATTTAAATGCTTCAGAATTTAAAGTTGAATATAAAATGTTTTTCACAACACTCTCTGAGTTTTTGCACTTTATTGCCTTCCCAAAATTTGAAGCTGCTAGTCTTGTGTTATTTAACTGGATATTTGAAAAAAAGATCAACATGTTTTATTCATAAACATAGTAAATGTGTTTTTTTTACATGTACAAATAAGGTTAGAATCTAATATTATATTAATTACTCTGCAGGACATTCACAAGCAGCATACCTGACATCTCCATTGGCATCAAAGACTACTATAATTTTGTATTTTTTTCATGGAATCAATCAATTTTGCACATGCACAAAAAAAAAGGTTTCTAACCTTTAATGTCACTGGCATGCCCTTCAGCGAAAACTATGTATGCGCGTTCTATTTTTTATAATCTGTTCCTTTCATTATTGAGGAGCCGAATGTTTCTTTTTTTCTCTACTAAATAGTCATAAATCCGATGGTAATTAGTTTATGGTGATCTTTAAAAAAATCTCAAGTCCATTCAACGTATTCGGAAAGCTACAACAGATCGTGAAATGTTCGATCGTTTAACAGTTGAAATGGCAACATAACACAAAACATTTTCACTTCAGAAGCGTCCTTTTTCCTGTAAATTAAAGCGTAGGTACGTGACAATAGCGTGGCATTTTGTCCGCTGACACTCTCATTGTTCAGACTTAAGGTTCTTCAATTTTTTGACGGTTTAAACTCTGTAAGTCCTTTAGGCTTCACGTGATATACTTTTCCCGCTCCGACATTTTGATTGTTTGTAAATCTCCCAGCAGTGAGCGCCTCGTTTTGGAATTTCGAGATTTTGCGACATAACGCGAGATCATTATTTTCAAGTATTGCGAAACTGGCCTATTGAGAATCTTGATTCAAACGACTATAATAGATATAAAAAAGCATTTTCTTCTAATAATATAAAACCAGAGTTATAACTGTTTTAGCTATCATATACACTAAAATGAACAACTTTGCTTTGCAAATAAAAAGCGGGGTGCATTATGGAAATAATTTTACCAAGCACATTTAAAGACTTACAATCCAGTGACCTACATCACAAAGAAAGAGTTAATGTATCCTCAGGACACTACATGTATTATGGTATTAATACAATAATAACAACATTAACTTAATATATAAAATGATTATGTTCAGACTAACCAATCGTTGGGAAATATAATAACTCCAGTCCTACTTTGGATGTGGATGACCCCGTCCCCTTAATATTTCCAGATGTCAAGACTTTATCAACCGTTTTAATTCAGCAGCAGTAAACTACTCGCGCTCTACCAACACTCTGTAATTCCCGGCCATTCTGTAACACTCTGTAATTCCTTGCCATTCTTTCGTTATATTTTCATAATTACATTTATGAACGCTACATTGGCATTATTTCTTGTAAGATCGCCACTATCTTATACTCGGAGAGGTGTCCAGATGTGTTAGGTGAGATGTCACGCTATATTTTTGGATAATGGCCAATCTGCCCTCACCCCCACCGCCCCCGGCCAAGCCAAGCCATCCCCGTTGTTACATGCCTAGAAGAGCGTGCGCATCCACTTTAATATTAACTGACGACTAATGGATCTGGCGCCAATTCATCTACCCAAAGGGAGATCACTCTAATGGACGATCTTCGAGTACGTTTGTTGCTAAAACAAGCCCCCAAAAAACGTAATGAACACCTTTATTTTTGTAGCTTGGGAGGGCTTGATTTGCATGGTAGTGGGTGTTCTCCTAACTTATTATGATCGAGTCAGTAGTATCGAAGAAACATATTTTACTTTTTGCAAAATTGGTTTCTTTCTTTGCTTGGTAGGATGGATAGCTGATCTTGTATTAGACAGTTTCATTTGGTAACGCTTTTTCTGTCTTTTGACACAACAAAACTTAGCCGCATTTATATATTTAAATGTTACTCATACTTTATCTTTGAATACATTTGCTGCAAGAAACATATTTTACCTAAATAATTGGTTTGTTTCTTTGACTGGTTTGTTGGTTGCCTGGATGGATGGATGGTTGATCTTGTATTGGATGGTTTCTTTTGGTACATTTTTCTGCCTTTTTACTTGACAAAACTTAGCTGAGAATGATTGGCTTAGTTTAGTGTTTTACGGTCCAGCAACACATGTAGGTTATTTAGTGACGATGCAATTGGAATGAAGTGCCTTTCCTAAGGACACACCACGGTAGCCGACCAGGGCTGATCCGACGGCAAAAAATCGAACCCGCACCCTTCTGGTCACGAGTTAACGCCTTAACCACTGAACCACCAAGGCTCTTTAAAATAACAAAGCCAGTAGTCCTTGCAGCCTCTAGCTCAAGATTGACTATGGAGATGGGTCAAGTGTGTGTGCAAGTGTGTGTGTGTGTGTTTGTGTTTGTGTGTGTGTGTGTGCGTGCGTGTGCGCGCACGCGCGCTTTGTTTGATGGCTGTCCGTATATGACGTCACGCACCAGGGGGGGGGGAGGGGGTCCGACTTGTGTGACGATGTGTGATGACAGGGCGTAGATGGGGTTAAAAATTTGACGTCATAAAAACGTAACCATAATTATTATCTTTAAGTATTAAATAATTCAGAACCTAGTGTTGTATTGTTGTGTGTTTTTCTAATACAAAGTGATTTCAAACCAATTTTATTTTTTAAAAAAAATTGGGAGGGGGGGGGGGCAAAGCTTTATGACGTCTTATATGAGGGGGGTCTGAGTTTTTGTGACGAAATGTGACGAGGAGGGGGAGGGGGGTTATAAAAAAACCGCCAAAATTGCGTGACGTCATATATTGGTCTTTATTGCGTTTTTATGTGAACTGTAATGCGGACAGATAAACTACTAACATCCAGAATGCGTCCGTTGCACGGTTGCATTGCGAATTTAAGAAAACTGACCAGAGAAGGTATATGACTGACAAGATAGCCCCTTTCATAACCAAAATGTATATTGCTTAGATCTTCTGCATCAAATGTAAAAACAAAACTGTGTCCTTATTTGCAATCATATATAGTGCATAAAGCAAAAGAGGATCAAGATGTCCTAATTCTAGCTCGCGTGAATTGTTTTCCATCAGAGAGTGATCATATCAAATATATCTACCTAATTTCTCTCCGTTTAGTTCGCACATTGGCCCACAGGAAATCGACGAATTGGCGGCACAATTGCATGTACAATTCCACTTAATCTTCCACGTGAGCAATGTTTACCTTTATCCGCAATTAGCATCCTATTTTGATATATTGCTGATGATTTGATCGCACTAAAGCACGATTATTCCCTGTTCTTTTGACTGTCATGGTCAATTAGGGCGAAACAATGAGAAGTCACTTTGATATGAAGATCAATTTTTAGGAAGGAAAAAATAAGTCCGAACTTACAGGATTACTAGTTGTTGAAAACACAATTATTGTTGTCAGCGGTTGAATAAAATACATAAAGCAGAAATAGTTATTATAATGTTGTTCAAACTGAGTCTTGCGTGACTGAAAAATATATTAAGTCCAAAGTCTGGTTGAATGAGCCTGATCATTGTCAATGAATGGAATTAGTTTAGTGTTTAGTTTTCATTAAAAACACCTAACTAATCTAGATCAAGTTCATTGTAACATTATTCCCAATCCAGAAAATTGTGTGGATAATGATATATATTTCGATTTGTTGATGACTATTCTGCCAACAGTCGAGTTAATGCAACCTAAGTTAAAATACTACAGGAAGAATGGAATAAAAGTATTGCAAGAGGATACTATATTACTTTATTTTATTAAATAATGCTCACTTTTATTTCCGTCATGACGTCATAAAATAAAAAATGTTCGCCACACTGTGGCGTAACACTTAGCGAAGTTACATATTTAATGTCATTAATTAATACAAAGTCCTTAACGTTATGATATTGATGTCATTCATTAATACAACGTCATTAACGTTATGATATTAATGTCATTCATTAATACAACGTCATTAACGTTATGATATTGATGTCATTCATTAATACAACGTCATTAACGTTATGATATTAATGTCATTCATTAATACAAAGTCATTAACGTTATGATATTGATGTCATTCATTAATACAACGTCATTAACGTTATGATATTAATGTCATTAATTAATATAAATTCATTAACGTTATGATATTAATGTCATTAATTAATATAAATTTCATTAACGTTATGATATTAATGTCATTAATTATTACAAATTCATTAACGTTATGATATTAATGTCATTAATTAATATAAATTCATTAACGTTATGATATTAATGTCATTAATTAATATAAATTCATTAACGTTATGATATTAATGTCATTAATTAATATAAATTCATTAACGTTATGATATTAATGTCATTAATTATTACAAATTCATTAACGTTATGTCATTAACAGAATCTTAAACGCTTATTAATTTGATATGAAATTTATGATACTATAATACAATATGCCACTCACTGCAAGCAGGTCTGGGGTGGGTGGGTGAGAAATGTTTGCATGCCTCTCACATGCTGTTTATTGAGTGGAAACTGGTTCTGAATCAACCGAAAATATAGATGTAATAGGTATACATCTGCTTATATTGTACATGGTACATTGTGTTAATTTCCCAATACCATTCGGGGCCCCGGGTGGCCGAGTGGTCTAATGGCGCTCGCCTTTACAGATCACAGACATCTCACCTCTGTCTGCGTGGGTTCGGCTAAAGTGGGTATGTGAGAAAGCTTGCCCGTGGTTCTTCCCGGGGTTTTTCTGGGTTCTTCCTCCACCAAATATACTGGCCGCCATGTATATCCTATCATGTGCTGAAAAATGGCGTTAAACCCATAACAACAACCTATACCATTCATTCAAAAAAATGAAGTGTTTTACATGTAATATAATAAGTGTTCTCCATGACGTATAATATATGCCGTGTCTATGCTGGATCAATCCAGTTATCATTATCCTGGTAACTTGAAATAACAGCAGACCTAGTACTAACCTGTTACTGGTATTAATTCTGAGATAATACAAACACTTAGCCACATCTGGCCACAAACTTCAAACGTTTCGGTGTTTTTCCAAACAGATCAATTCCATATATGCATTATGGGATTGCGGACTACATGCTACATACCTCAGAAATTGAAGAGTTTGTCAACGTGCAAGAGCTACTCACCTCTGAAACTGAAGAGTTTGGCAACGAAAGTGCTAATACGCATGGACAATTTTACGTACCAAGAATTTTACTTACTTTAAATTACAATCAAGACATATATTAAACTGACTTAAGCAACTCATCACAATAAACAAAGTTAGAGGGTCAAGTGTGTGGAATTATTTTTGTTAGACTCTTAACATGCATATGTGTCTGCCAATCTGGTCGGCAAAGTGAATCTGGTCACATTTCGAGGATACCCAATAGTTTAACACCATTGATCTCAGAAGACAGAATCAGATATTAGGTTTTCCAACTGTTTGCCCGTGCGCACCCAACCACCTGCCTCCTCGGTTATCCTTTCTTCAGTTTTAGAAAGGTAGGCAAAATCCCCTCTAGTTCCAGAGGTAGAGGGCCCCATTCCGATGGCAAGAGAAGACCCGTTTTCCCACATCACCCCTTCCCTCGTAATGTACACTAAGTAGGATTGTTGCTGGCACGAGCCATTCGAGTTCCATGATTCACAGTCGTCTTCTTGGTTCAAGCCAATCGATTAGGTTTAACCCTTAAGCCACATGAGTGGGTCTATCAGCCACTCACCGCCAACTGATCAGAGAAAAAGTTGGACAAACCAGTTTTGAAGCTTATATTTGGAAACCTTTGAAATTGCTGTGTTTATTATAAAGCAACCATTGCGATTATATCTATCTACACACACATACACACACACACACACACACACACACACACACACACATATATATATATATATATATATATATATATATATATACGAATAAATAATATTATAATACAGGTTAGAGAATTCTAATTCGTACTTTACGGAGATTCGAACGCGGATCCGCGGGTTACGGCACCCATCACCTTGACTGTAAGTACCAATCCCTATACCATCTCGACCATGCACATATCACCAAAAAATGATGCTACAAAGTCGATGGTATAGGCATTCGTGCGTACCAGACATACCCGCTTGTCGACCCCGTGATTAATTGTCATCTAAGTACAGTCCATCTGGATTCCTACTACAGAAATCAAGGTATATAGAAGTTATTATAGAGAATTACAAATATATACCAAGTACGAATTAAAATTCACTAACCTGTATGATAATATTATTTATTCGTATTTAAAATTATTTTAATGTCATCAAACATTCTCTTGTAGAATCCAGGGATATATATATATATATATATATATATATATATATATATATATATATATATATATATATATATATATATATATATATATATTCGGCCTCCGCCATTAAATAAATTAAAATTGAAACATCTTTGAATTGCTGTGGAAATCGATCAGCTTTTCAAGTTAAAAAAGTATGATTTCTCTATAATCCCTTGTCATTTTGAGTAAATTACAATCAAAGATTTTTAGAATCATTAGTCGTTGCCCAAGTGAATGAAAATAGAAAATATACTTTCTCAGTCAGGTGTTTAGATACTATTAAACTCGTTATGTTGCATTACAATGTGGGTGGGTGGGTGGGGATGGAAAAGGGCCTAAGCCCTTATAGAACTGACAAGCAACGGTACAATATTTGATCCTATGTTACAATTACAAAATAAAGCACTGAATTAGCAGTCTTGTATCGTATTGATAGAGCTTTAACAACGTACAGAGTTATCATCGTAAAATGGCACTTGATTTGTGGTCTTGTATCATATTGATAGAGCTTTGAAAACATACAGAGTTATCGTCGTAAAATTGCACTGAATAAATAGTCTTGTATCATACTGATAGAGCTTTGAAAACATACAGAGTTCTCATCGTAAAATGGCACTGAATAAGTAGTCTTGTATCATATTGATAGAGCTTTGATAACATACAGAATTCTCATCGTAAAATGGCAATGAACTAGCAGTCTTGTATCATATTGATAGAGCTTTGACAATATACAGAGTTATCATCGTATCATATTGATAGAGCTTTGACAGCATACAGAGTTATCATCATAAAATGGCACTGGATTCAGACAGGCCTGGACGAGAAATGAGGTTGACTCTGCCCAACGTTCCATCACTTAAATCCAACTCACGCGCAAGTCATGACAACTATTCCCCTTCCCCCACAAATACCTTAATGTCCTGTGGCGATGGGAGAGCGGCAAAGAAGCAAGTGTGGATACTCTGGGAGCTGTAGCTTCAGACCTGCACACAGGCGGCTCAGGGCATAGGGTCGCTTTTCACTGGACCGAAACAGCAGTGGATTTCGGCAGCCCCCTGGGTGACTGAGCAGCCCTTTTTAGGATCTCACTGCTCACCTCAGTAGCATGAGGAAGGGGCTAAAAAGGTACCCTAAACATTGCCTAAACGTAACCCTGGTCAGCACACCGCGGCTGACGGGAATCCCATCTTAGCAGTCGAAAACCTAACAAAAAGACATAGGTGACGCAACTCACCATAGGTGCCTGGAACGTATGCACACTAATGGACAGTACATCAGCAGATAGACCTGCGAGAAGAACAGCTCTAGTTAAAAGAGAACTGGCCACATTCAACATCCAGATAGCGGTCCTGAGTGAAACTCGCCTAGCTGAGGAAGGATAACTCACCGAAGTAGGAGATGGCTATACCTTCTTCTGGAGTGGCTGAAGTAAAGAAGAGCGACGTGAAGCTGGTGTTGCGTTTACCATCAAATCACAACTAGGTAGCAAGCTCACAAACCCCCCAAAGGGTGTGAATGACAGGCTAATGCAAATGAGACTCCCGCTGTCTGGAAAAAGACATGCAACTATCATTAGCGTCTATACATCCACCATCACCAACCCAGATGAGATCAAGGACAAATTTTATGACGACGTGGAGTCTCTTATTACAGAAGTACCAAAGGCAAACAAGCTCATCATCCTTGGTGACTTCGATGCTAGAGTTGGCAAGGTGTTATGGACAAAAATTGATTTGGCAAATGCAACAACAACGGACTCCTCCTACTGAGCAAATGCGCTGAACATGACCTCCCAATCACCAACACAGTACTCCGCCTGCCAAACCGCAACAAGACGTCGTGGATGCACCCACGCTCCAAGCACTGGCATCTTATTGACTACGTCATCATCAGGAGAAGAAACAGGCAGGATGCCCGAGTGACGAAGACCATGAGAAATGCAGAATGCTGGACTGACCACAGGCTCATAGTCTCCAAGTTCAATATCCGGATTTAGCCTAGCAGACGACCACAAGGCAAAAAAGTGCCCAAAAGCTTAACGACGCCAAATTGAAACAGGAGAATGTAAAACAGGCATTTGTCGAATAACTGTGCAGCCAACTGGATACAATCGATACAAACTCCGAGAATGTCGAGGAAAACTGGGCATTCTTCAGAGACTCTGAGTACTCAATTGCATCCAAAACCCTCGGTCCCACTACACGTAAACATCAAGATTGGTTTGATAAGAACGATGCTGCAATACAGAGATTTTTGAATGAGAAACATCGGTTAAATAAGGTCAATAAGTGCTCAGCACTTCATCATCTAAGAAGGCAGCCTTCAACAACACCAAGAGGACTGTCCAATGCAAACTCAGAGCGTTGCAAGACTCGTGGTTGAGCAATAAGGCACTTGAGACTCAGTCCTACGCAGACAGGAATGAAATGAAGAACTTGTATGATGCTTTAAAGATAATCTACGGTCCACAGTCGTCAGAAACTCAGAAACATCTCCAATACTGAGTGCTGACAGCGCCACGCTGGTCACTGAAAAAGAAAAGATACTTCAAAGATGGGCAGAACACTTCAACAACATCTTCAATCAACCGTCATCTGTCAGTGAGGAGGAAATTGATCTATTTCCCCAAGTGGAAATCAACATATCACTTGCTGATCCTCCAGAGCTGACCGAAACTGTGAAAGCAATCAACCTGCTGTCAAAAGGCGAACACTTGGAGAAGATGCTATACCAGCAGATGTGTACAAAGCCAGACGCTCGCGCATGGCGCAGAAACTGACTGAACTCTTCCAGTCAATGTGTACTCTGGGAACTATACCCCAGAGGTACAAGGATGCATCTATCGTTCACTTGTACAAGCGGAAAGGCAACAAACAATCCTGCGACAACCATCGGGGCATCTCCTTGCTGTCACTAGATGGTACAATCCTTGCCAGATTTCTGCTGAATCGTCTTGTGCATCACATCGATCAAGGGCTCCTGCCATAGAGTCAGTGTGGCTTCAGAAAAGGACGAGGGACCACAGACATGGTGTTTGCAGCTCGTCAACTCCAGGAAAAATGTCAGGAACATAACTTCAACCTGTACACGACATTCATCGACCTGAAAAAAGCCTTTGACACAGTCAGCCGTTGAGGTCTTTGGAAGATCATGGCAAAATTTGGTAGCCCAGAGAAATTCATCGTGATGGTTCGGCAATTCCATGACGGCATGCTCGCTTGTGTTGTGGATGATGGTGAGTCATCTGAACCATTTCCAGTCATCAATAGAGTCATTCAATGCTGTGTGTTGGCCCCAACCCTCGTCAGTATGATGTTCTCTGCCATGCTTAATGATGCCTTCCGTGACTATGACACTGGGATTGACATCAGAAACCGGACTGACGGCATGCTGTTCAATCTGAGAAGTCTACAGGCAAAGACGAAGTTGGAGGAAGTGACTGTTCGTGATCCCATATTTGCTGACGACTGTTCACTGAATGCCAAATCTGAGTCTGACATGCAACACATTATGGACCATTTCTCGTCAGCTTGTGGCAATTTTGGTCTCACGATCAGTATCAAGAAGATGCAACAACCTACCATTACATTAAAAGTCTAAACCCTCTTGGCAGTGGACAAGTTCACCTATCTGGACATCACACTGTCACATGTAGTCCACATCGATGATGAAACCAACACCAGAATTGCTAAAGCAAGTGTGGCCTTTGTCAGACTACGTTCAAATGTGGGAGAGCGCAGAGGCATCTTACAAACAAAACTTAAGGTCTACAAAGTCACTGTGTTGCCCACCCTGCTGTATGCTTTCGAAACCAAGAGGCCGGACATGGGCTGTCTGAGAAAACCGATGAGGATAATATGGCAGAATAGGGTTCCAGACACTGAGGTTCTCACATGGACAGTCATTCCAAGCATCCACATTCTGCTGATGAAATCACAGTTTATATGGGCAGGCCACGTTACCATGATGTCAGAAGAGCGACTACCAAAAAAGATCTACGGCGAGCTGAAGGAGGGAAAGCAATCTCAGGGTGGTCAGAAGAAATGCTTCAAAGATTCCCTCAAGTCATCCTTGAAACACTTCAACACTGACCCTGAGTCTTGGGAAGATCTCACATAGGATCGTTCCACCTAGCGGAGTCTCATCCGTACTAGAGCTACAGACTTTGAACGGAGGAGAACTGCAGAGGCAGTAAAGAAGCGTGAGCAGCGTAAAGCTCAAAACTGCAGCACGTTCTCTATTGATCAAGCAAACCCAAGCGACATATCCTGTCAAGTGTGCCACAGACAGTTCAGAGCACAGATCAGCCACTCACGTACTTCCAGAAACCAAACCAGTTAGTGATGTCATGGTCATCTTCGAAATCGAATGACGAACAACAACACACACAGGGTTGTGGCTGCTACAAATGGACTTCCACTGCTGTGAAACTAGCCAGAGAGTTTGTTTAGGCACCTTACAAGTAAGTAGAACGGTATATACCAAATCAAAAGAAATACATACGAACAACTGTTTCCATAAAGTAACAGTTTCACTATCAACCAATAGTAAAACAAGTCTTATTTACTTGGAGACAAGTAAGCACAAAGGCGACAACAACTATTCAAGTTATTATCCTTTGGACATTCTCACGATATAATGTGCCTGCACTGAACAATGAGTCCGACAGTATAAATCAGAGCCATATATTGTAAAGCCGGCTGGTTGTGAACAACAAATAAAACTAAATAGACAAGTTTGAAAACTGAGTAGCCAAACAAAAACAACCAGTTCTGATATGCAGAACAATCTCGAAAATAAGACAAACACGCTTTAGAGCACCCTTTATCCAAATGCCATGGACCCTCATGGCGCATGATCCTCTATATGAACATGTCCCTAGGTAGCCTTTCCAACATCTGTTCATCATGGTGATTACCGCACTCTATCAACCATATGACGATGTAGTTTCACCTCAGCAACATAACTGCATAACTACATAACTGCATGAGTTTGTTGAGCGATTCGACGTCTCAAGCAGGAAACCTTATGGCACATTAAATGACGATGATGGCTGGTCCATCCACTGTGTACTGTACAGTCTCTAGTCGCCTGCACACTCATCAACTAAATAAAATGTTATTTCAGTACGGGGATACATAATTCATTTCTAAAAGCCGTTCATAAATCGGTAGGAGAAACATTTATTGCATCAAATTCATTTGTAACTTTTCTGATGAACTGTACATGCCTTTCACATGCTGTTCATTCACTAAAAATTAGGTCTGAATCAAGCGTCAACCGGAAGTCAACCGGAAGTTTTGAAGAAAAAGGTCAAAACTGAAGTCGCTTATATTGTACATGGTACACTGGGTTACTTCCTATATACAATTCATTCAACAATACAAAGTGTTTCAAATGAACAGATGTGTAAGATCCTCTATTTATCTGATTTACATTATTAATGACGTCAAAGAATTAATCTGGCATAAAGTTAATCGGCAAACCGTTAATACCATTCGGAAGTAGTCATTTGTGGATTCCTGGTTTTCGAAGTGTGACGGACAAGATTTTTCTAATATAAATAATGGAAATGTCGAGTCGTCATATTAGTAAGTTGTGTAGATATAAAATAGCGATATTAGACCACCTTTTTATGGCCTTAAAAACGGCCAGTGACCATAAAATCGCATGGAAGTCTACCGACTATACGATGGTCTCTGCACAAACTGGTTGACAAAAACCCAACTCACCACTCTGCGGCAGATTACTATGGCCTATTTTTCTCCAGGGCAATCACTAATTTTTGAGAATCACATTTTCGCCAGGGGCAAGCGCACGATGTTTTTCGTCGTTTCGATAGTTCCAACATTTTGATAGTTCCAGCGTTTGGTAGCCGATATTACGGTAGCACAAACTATGTTTGAGCAGCCCCACAATATATTTGTAATCAACTAGAAATTTACCAGTATACCACTACTAGTGAGCCTAGTACTAGTGTTAACAGTAACTCGGTAAAAATAACTTAGTAAACTGAAAAAAAAAAAAAATAGCATTACCATGCCACCAGCACGCAAGCTATTACCAGAGGAAACATTTTTTTTTGGGCCGAGGACGAAAAAAAATAAAAAAATAAAAAATGTGGCTTCGGGTCAACACGCCTGTACAGAATATGGCACAAGCTACCAACTTTAGAATATGTGCGTGCACAGCCAAATGACATAGAGATGGCACTTACTTCTGCCCCCGCCGTTCCCGCAGTTTCCACCATTCCCGCAGTTTCCACCGTTTCGGCAATTTCCCCCTCTCTTGGAGTTTCTACCGTTTTCATCGGGTAGTATAACGTCTTTTCGCCAGGTAAACTAAAGCCAGAAATAAAAGAGACGACATAAAAGGAGATAAGACTCTTATAGAGATAACATTAATTAAGCAATCAATAATCCTCGGTTTTCTTGTCGGCTTAGTTCAAAATGTACAGATGCGAGGTATTCAAAATCTGAGTATCTGTCTGCAATATGGTGACAACAGCGTAGGGGTCCAAAAATGATGAATCGGTGGGGAAGATATTGGATTCATGAGTAGATTTAATCTTCCTCATGATTACAGTATGATGTAATGGGCAAAGTGCATCCTTTTAAGCTAAGTTACTTCACGGATGATTTTACTTGAATTATAGACCGCAGTTGAAGATGCTGTATTAAGCAGCATTGGTTATTCTCGTGTCATTCAACCACACTCAGTGTTGTTGAGAGATCTTCAAACTTAGAGATTATGGTTATTACAGATAACTAGAATCAGTTCTACTTTAACCAACTTCTCAGTCCCTAATTACAGGTCAGCATGTATTGTAACAAAATTTTACAATTCCATAAAATTCAACGAACCACAATATTTATCTCAACTTTATATATGCGACAGTCTAGGAAAATTCGATGATATTGCGATGCTTGGGTGAAAGAATGTATTCTTTCTTTCTCCTTCATGAAAGTAGTTTAATTTTTCTTCTAAAAGTACAGTCAGAAGTTAATATTTACGTGTCATATTCTCTACTGACACTGTTCCGCTATACTGTAAATGACCTTCATGAACCAGGAAGGTTGACAAATGCTGATTATTTATTGTCGAGCCCACATTAGTTCGAAGTGAGATAGCAATCACTTTTCTGGCGGAGGCGACGTTAACAGTTTGTTAAGGTTTTGGTTAAAGTTTGTAATTTGCATATATTTCCAAAACCCCTTGATAGATTCTCATTATACATGACATGAATCACTATGAAGTTAAGGCAATTCATTCAACGACACGCTCACTGGCCCCTTTTTTCTTGGGTTCAAGGTCACAATCACAGAAAATCTGCGTTAAGAGGTGGGTTAATGTCTTTTCATTTGCTTTTATTTTTAAACCCCTTGATGGATTTTCTTCATACAATTATTATCAAGCTCAGACAATTCATTTTGCGACGCGTGCTTTCCCATTTAACCTTGGGGTCAAGGTTAGCGTCATAGAAAATTTGTCCTAATGATTTGGTTTAAGATTTTTCACTGCTTATTTTTCCGAAACCCCTTGATATATTTTCTTTATACTTGGGATGAACCATTAAGAAGCTAAAACAATTCATTCTGCGACACCCT
Organism: Margaritifera margaritifera; assembly: GCA_029931535.1. Taxonomy (NCBI): domain Eukaryota; kingdom Metazoa; phylum Mollusca; class Bivalvia; order Unionida; family Margaritiferidae; genus Margaritifera; species Margaritifera margaritifera. The sequence goes on from JAQPZY010001076.1 coordinate 624,726, forward strand.
AACGCGCCATTTGATTTGGGGTCAATTAGCGTTAAGGTTTTTGGTTAAAGTTTGTTTTTTAATTGCTTATATTTTCCAAACCTCTTGATGGATTTTCTTGATACTTTGAATGAATTATGAAGCAAAGACAATTCATTCTGCGACATGCTTGCTCAACCTTTTGACCTCGGGGTAAAGGTCAAACATTTTACAGCAATGATTTGATCGTAGGCTCGGCATGCAGACCCTGGTCATTTTGCCTGATTATGATACTGTTTGTAAACATTCTACTCTTTTTTCTGTCTTTTTTTCTTTCTATTATTATTATTATTTTTATTATTTTTATTATTATTATCTGCCTTATGTCTGGTGTGGTGATTTGGGCCGTTCTCTGTAAATACGTTATTTTGAAATTGTCTGATACGCTCTTTTTATTTTTATTTGATTTTCGTTTCTCGCATCCAACATTGTCGCAAGCCAAGGAAGACAATCCGATACGCTCATTTATCACCCGTGGTTCGCTGACACGTCACACTTAATGTGCTCGTGAGACCGCAGATAACCAGCATCTTCCATCTTTAGTGAAAGTACGGAATCTCCTTTATTTTTTCCCATTATGCAGCGCTCCTATTAGTCTGGTTCCATGCTTTCTATGCTCCCTGCTCCACATTCCGCCACACGACTAAGTAATCAGGGACACATTTTAATGATATTACCTTGCCAATTTAGGCCGGATTCCAGCGCATCAACTGTGGCTGCATGTGAGGAGGTTTCCTCGTTTTTCATGAGTACGCGTAAACAAGAACACGTCATCAAATATAACAATCTTCTACACATCAGTGAAAGTGCCAGTTTTATCGATCGATAAAGACTGTGTTTGAAAAAGAAACTTTACTTAATACAGAATGTATAGTGGGCTATTTCACCAGACCACGCATACTATATTATACTGACTTGCCTTTTTCGGTTCATTTTCTCCTACATTAAAATCATGTTGCTGATTTCAACCTTTTACAAGCTTATTTCATATCGTTCGCAATGTTCAAGATACAGAAAACAATCCATTTATCGTGAACAAAGTAATATGCCTCATCCTTAGAACATAACATCTGCGTTCAAAAGAAAATGCAGAAATTCATTATCAAAACAAAAGGATTTAACAATACGTAACTGAGATTATTCGTTAACACACTTTCTAATGTTCCTTTTCTGTCGCCGTCTCATATACACATAATCAGTAAATTAGAAAATATTCACCATGCCAATTGACCACATCTCTCTCTCTCTCTCTCTCTGAACAGCAGTAGCTCAGTTGGCAGAGCCGTGGTAGTTCAGTTGGCATAGCCGTGGTAGCTCAGTTGGCAGAGCCGTAGTAGCTCAGTTGCGTAATCCGACAACGGCCCCGATCGGGTAGGCTGTCTCGGTGTGTCCTTTTGGAAAAGGACTTAGCTCCGGTTTCCTCGTTATGATATGGCCAAAAATATGTTGAAAGTGCCGTTAAAACCTAACAAACCAACTCTCCGTCTCTCTTGTTTCTTCCATAGATAGTTTAATTGATAACTGGATTGTATATATCTCTTGCCTTCATGCATATCCTTCTGCAACGTTGAGGGACTATTGAGTTAGACAACTTGTTTCCGGTCCATCTGCCTTGTATAAATTGTATCTGTGGCAATAAAACATGTTTAAACGAAACCAAAATTCAATGCAATTTATTGTATGAACTGCATCTATTTATGTAGTGCACGTTTATACAAACAGTGCACTCTATGTCACAAATACATAAGCGTTAAAGATGGGACGAGACAATTTAGAGTAGAATAGAATAAATATAGATAATAATTACAAAGGATGTGATACTGCGTAATAATATGAAGCAAAAAGATAAGTAAAAGCTGTCAATATATGATAAAGATAATTATTTTTGTGAATAGCGTTGTTTCGCTGCTCTTGTGTTTATTGACCCTAATGATACTTGTTACAAAAGCAGTATCAGTTAGAGTATCATCTCCATAATCATCGTTACCTTGACATTAACCAGACAACTTGACATTGCAGACAGAAAAGTGGCAAGTGTCTATCATCGATTTAGTCATTATGTCTAGGTCTTCAATAGTTTCAAAGCCTAATTTGTTGGCTTTGCAATCAAATGTAGTGAGTTTGCATAAGCTGGATGAAGCTGCGCACTTTCTGCACAGTCTTGAGGTCAACTGATTGCAGTGTTAAATACATTTGTTACCAAGATACATATGAGCCTAGATTTAAGAATGAATTTCTCTTATAATTTATGGTCAGACTGAGATTGCCAACACTCTAGGAGAAATTGCACATGAGATTTTTTGGATTTTGATGAAAAGACCAAGATCCTCCTTTTTCTATCCTGCAAGACACCAAAACTTTCAAAGGCATATACTTAGCATAGATTTTTAAGCAAAAATGTGTTACGCTGCATGAGAGAGAGAGGGAGAATTTTATTTACTTGGATATATATCCTTAACCTTCCCAAAGAGAATAGTAGAGTATCATATTAAATACTAATCTACTATGAAATAAAATGTCTATTTCTAAAGTATTTTATTGTCCTACCACAAAAGTGGTCGAACATATATTTTTCTGGCCGTCCGTGCGGTTTAATTTTTCGCTTAGGTCAACCTTCAGGTACAGTAGTGGGGTATCCTTGTTCAATTAACACATTTCTAATTCAACACATGCAATATCAAATCTTTATGTATACATTATTCATAATGTGGAAAAATATACAGCATGTAAAAACAGTTGTAACATAAGTACATGTAGCTGAAATTTGTACCTCTGATTTCCAACACAACGATCTATCTTAAGCAAATCCAACATCTCGGTCTGTTTCAATTTCAGCTGCCGCGTATGACCACGCAGACTGTGATTGCTTTGGTTGTGCTATTCTGACCCACGGTAGAGAGGGCTTTATCTATGCAACAGACAGAATCGTACCCCTAGAGACTTTGGTGCACCCATTCCAAGGGGATAACTGTCCCACGCTCGTTGGAAAACCAAAACTATTCTTCATTCAGGTGAGGCGAGTTTTATGCTGATTCAATAACATTAGCCCTTTGTCACATCATTGTAAAATGTAGAGCTAAGTGACAGGGTCCTCTAACATAACTTTACACACAGCCACAGTATAGTGCATGTATATGTATAACACTAGACCAACAAGCTCTTCTCTGGTTCTTTCCTAAATTCCAGACACTTAAGGACATTTGTTTTGATGTTTGTTAAGAGGACAACTCCACGTCCTCTACCGCCCATGGCTTATTCCCCATTTTCGAAAGAATTATATACATAACAAACAAAAAAACAACAACAACAAAAAATTATGCAATTTTCTTTTCCAATGTCAAGCACAAGTCCGACGTATTAAATGTTTTCCTGAAATATTTTGATGTTATGAGAATTTGAAATACATTATCACTAATTAGTCTTTCACGAAACATATGATAAGAATTATTCGTAAAATAATGTCATCTAGTTCCATAATAAATCACACTTGTTTTTGTTTAGACAATATTTTATTCAAGAAAACAGCTTCAAGTATAATTGAAAACAATGCAGTGTCTGTGGATTCAGTTGAAAGCTAGAAGCTTATTTAAAAAACGCTCCCTTATTACAAAAATTCTAACAATCAATATTTGTATACTTACTTAAAGTATATAGATCATATACAAATATAAATATATACACGATCAATTCTACGATATGTAATTATTGCAGAGGTCATATAATAATGAGAAAAGATTGAATAGATAAGTGTGGTTTTGATCCTTGTATTACTATGAAAGTCGTTTTCGTTATTGTATGCATGTATACACTGACTTAAATATATTCGTATTGATTTCATAAGACTATGGAGTACATGCAGATTACACAATAGGCAGACTAAGTACGTGCTTAGTGCACCAGCAAAGCAGGGGCAAAAAAGTTAGTATTGTTTTTATTTTGAATTACGTATGGGAGGAGGGGGGGACCATAATCTTTTCAGTGCTTAGGGCCTCTAAAGGTCTTAATCCGGCCCTGTGTACATGGAACTACTGAATAATAATGTCTTTATTATAAGTCAATACGATAATGTGAACAGATCATGATTTACGAATCACCAAAGTAATAATATGAAAGAGTTGTATGTTTATCCCGATTCAGGTAAGTTGTAAAATTTTGAATAGATGAGTTACTTATTATTTCTATTAGTAATGTGGTATATTTCTATTGGTAATGTGTTCTACAGTTGAATTGTTACAGGCAGAAATGAATCTAGATACATGGTAGTTCTACACAAAGGAAGCTTAATAGTATACGATGATTGAGTGTTGTATGTCTCATTGTTAACAACAAAAGGTAAAATTACAACTTGTAAGTAGTTTGGAGTAAGACCATGGTACATTTTAAACAACTGAATTAATTTAGGCTTGTTGCGTCGAGAATTCGGGCTCTCCTACCCGGTTTTCTCTTATAGTAGCGTCCGAGATGCACTGTTGGTAGCAACTATTACTATTCTCATAGCCTCCAAATTTATATTTTCCAATGAGACTTTTTCTTCGATGGTACAATTATCCCAAATACAATCAGCATAGTCAAACAAGGGAAGTGTATAAGATTTATACAGTCTTTCCAAGGACAAGAGATCCAATATATATTTAAAATTCTTTATATTAACTTTTTCCGAATCCACTCTATGTTAAAAAGTGGTTTGAAAATCCGAAAATCGGGGATTCAAGAGAACTCTTTGCTTTCGCAGTGATCAATAATGTTGTAACCACAACAGTAAAACTACCTTGAATGCCAACGTTTCTAAGTTGAATAATTATTTCTGAGTGCCAAGCACGATCAAACGCTTTACTTATATGAAACAAAAAAGCAGCTTGAATTCTGTTGTCCTGATCCAGAGCTAAGCGAATCGTATTATAAATATACAGTAACTGACTGGTTTTCGAGTCACCAGGTGTAAAGCCTGATTGAATTAGCACAACCAGTGGTAAAAGCCTGATTGATTTGTCACAACCAACTTATGTTGAACAATATAATTATGCAAATATTTAAAAAAGCACTTTTCAAACACCAAAGACAAAATCCAAAGAAGTGATATTGCACGATAATTTGAAACATTTGTTCTATAACCTTTTTTGCATACTGCGACAACATTTGCTAGTTTCCAAGAATCTGGAACTCTTGAGATTTTAAGAGAAATATTAAATATGCGACGCAGTGGATACTTAATTGAACTTGCAATTCCTTTAAGTAGCGTGGGATGCAATAAGTCTGGACCAAGCGTCCTGAATTGATTGAAGCTGATTATGGCGTTATCTACGTCGTCTTCGCTAATATTAATGCAAGAAAGAGGGTGTAAGGCAATTGATGCATGTCTGGTTCAACAATTTGACACTGTGTTATATTATCAAGTTGTATTCTAGACTGTTCACAAAAGAAGTCAGACTGCAGAAGTGAATTTAACAAATTATAATCTCATTTTTTGTATGACCATATTACTCTTTTATAGCACTTGAATTTTTGCAATAGAAAATTTTAAGGTAGCATATACTAGACAATGGTATCTGACTCCAGTAGAATTATATAGATTCAGGACACTATCACTTAGTAAATTAAAACTCAGGATCTGACACCATTCTTATGTCTATCAAAGTCTCAGAATACTCTGTACCGTCTATACTCGGGTATAAACTAATAACAACTGTAAACTGCATAGACCCAGATCTGCCGTCACATAATGGGCCGGCAGATCTGGGTCTATGCAGTTTGTAAGGACTAATCAGTAGAACAAACAACATAGACCCTGATCTGTCTGTGCATTATGCGACGGCAGATAAGGGTCTATATTGTTTGCATTCGGGTTCGGGTTATGCGCGAGTATACACGGTCTAATTTGTTGTTTCTTGTATAATATTCTGTCGATTACAAGACTGGCATAGTTCTAGTACTTTTTTCATTAGAGAGATTACAATTTTCATTAAAATCCTAGTCTGGTTAAGTGTTCTGGATTTTCTCCATGCTTAATTCCATATGATCCCAAAACAGATGATTGACTATTTGGTGGTCTATATAGTCCTCCAATCAGTATTTGCTTCCTATTTAAATCACACTTTGAAATCATTCAAATTTTGGTTCAAAACAATTGTCAGGCTGCAGGGCATTCTTCTTCTTTTTACAAAGTTAATAATTATGGTGTTTTTATTTGTATGAAAATGTCGAACGAAAATGTATCTTTATTGTAAAATTTGTGTAAAGTTTAACTATATGAAAAAATGGAATAATTTAAACAAAGACATGAAGGGATTCGTACAAGGTCACACATACTCTCAATACCTTTTTTTCTTTTCTGAACATTATCGAAATGTTTGTATTAGACAAGAAATGACTTGTGGATATTGTTCTTCTTCTGCAGAAATTTCAATTCAAAAATCAACCAATGTTCCATTTAAAAGAAAATATTTAGTCTGCATGAAAACGATATCGCTAAACGTTTGCAATCTTTCAAATAAACTTCTCTATTTTTGTTCATTTTGTTTATATTTTAAAATGGATTTTGTTAATTTGTCCAAAGATCTACTGTCCCAAATTATATTTTTAACGAACTTTGTTTTTACGCTATATGTTGCTTCGAAAGGAAATTGTGCTAATAATGTCAGAGATGCTCATCCTAATTAAGATAAACTTTCTTTAATGAGACTTCAATTTGTGATCTACAAAACATTTCGTTCCAAATTAAGAAAAGTATTTTTTTGTTATGTGATGTAGGCTTGCCGCGGTACAAAGCTTCACCGCAGAATAGACGTCACGGACTCGACAAGTTCGCTTGACAGAAGTTCCGAGAACTCCGAGGCAGGGGTAGGGGAGATCCCATATAGGAGGATACCGGTACAGGCCGATTTCCTCTTCTCTTATTCCACTGTGCCTGGTAAGTTCTATTTTCTAGGTGAAATGTTATGGTCGTGTTCTTTCCTGACTAAAATTTGCAATTATGTCTATTTATGTTATTATTAATGATAATTAACCCACCTGGGCCCCCACCAGGGGTTCCATCCCACAAACCCCTTGCCTACTTGTTAGGCACGTCCCCGCATCCCCACGATATTCCTGGATCCGCCCCTGCTACGTAAGTGTTTTGCTCCGAGTAGGCAGAAATGAGTTCGATATGACCTGCAAACAAGTCAAGGCCGTTAAAACATACTATCAGACAGATGCGTCTGACAGATACAAACAAATATTGTGTTTGATTAATATTTTTAGTTTATATACCCATTTAAAGTACTTCTTCTGTTTGGTTTTTGTTGGGGGGGGGGGACGGGTCCGCTTGTTGGTACTAGAAAATTTAAACATAGAAAAATAAAAGAACAAAAGGAGATCTAAAAAATGAATTGCATAGGAAGATTTTAAGAATAACAATTATAAATTATAAAAAATTTCATGAGACAATTAATAAATGAGTTTCATAGTCAAAGAGTTGATATCAAGTCAACTATCTTAGAAAAGATCTAATACATTACCTTTAGTGATCTTTGAAGCATGTTCTTGAAGTAGGTAGAACAATACATACCGGATTTTCACAAGACATTACAGTGATTAGAATCAAATAAATATCCTACACCAGGGTACCGGATTTGTATTTTTAAAAAGTGAACAGCAATCGGAACACCTTGTGGATTTCTTTTGAAAAATCCATCTAGGATATACTGACTGGTCTCAAGTAAAACTAGAGACAGGTCAGGAGTTTTTCTTGAACAATATGATTGGTACACATTAAGTACCTATTAAAATAGACCGTTGTTGACAAGTTATATATATATATATATATATATATATATATATATATATATATATATATATATATGCAGATAGTATATTAAAACACTATACATTTAAATTGCTCGCGATAAACAATATTATCCACACCCCACAATCATCTAAATGATAGAAAGTCAATGAAATTGAGAAAAAAAAACTACAGCTTGCTGAAGTATTAAACGAGACTGGGAACTTGGGAATGTTTGCATGCCAATATGACGTTGTGTTACATCAAAGTGACCTCATCCGCTTGTCCTTGCGATGTCATATAGTTTGCATTTATACCCACTTAATCAAACTGACCAATCTGATTACTGGCGAAAATATCGTCTGTAACAGAGCCCTTGGCCATTCCCAACTCACGCGCCGCACAGCTCATACTCTTTGTTTTGACCCGTAGGTCATCTAAAGTCTTAGTTCATCATTTCCGCGGATCATTTACACATGGATCTTGACTAATTCCTACTATTGTTCTCCATTCACGTACAGAAATCCAATCAAGATCGAGCTTATTGGAAGCAGACTAGATATGGCGACTAAGATGCGTTGCATTGCGACGTCATTGGCAGATAATGACGTCTGTTCACGTACTGCATATGACGTCTTCTGCCGTGTATTCCATCACTGAAAGAAAAGCATCCCTGGAGTTTGTTACTTTCTAACATGTTATACAAAATATTGCGATTCTGCACCCAAGACACATAAGAGCAAAAACCACAGTGAACATACAGTCTAAATTAAGTGCCATAAAATTATCGAGGAGTATGTTTTTCTCCAGGTGGCATTCTACCACCAAATTTACATTACCATGGCATTGTTCGCTGGTCTCCGGCCTAAATTGGCAAGCCAGAATCATAGACTCCTAACTAGTAAATATTGTGTCTCCCGATTGGTTAGTTAATTACGTTATTCGGGCAATAGTGACGTCATTCCCATAACTGCAGTTTGGAAACTTCCCCCTGAACTGCAGTGATTGGTTGGTAGCTTCACATTGCGCAGTGCATCATGGAAACAAGTGCGGAGATTCCATACTTTCACCAAGCTGGAGGATGATAGTTATCTGCGATCTCACGAGCAACGGAAGTGTGACGCAGTTGTCACAATTGGAATATCTTCCGCCTTTTCCGTAAAGTCGAGAAAGAAACCTCCGATGTAATTCGCCGCCATTCAGAACTATATTCGGAACTACTTTTGCTCACATGGCACAACATGGAGGCGGAAGAAAACAAGGTCACAATCAGAACATTGTCAACCTTTTCTGTCGCAACATATGTAGTGCACCCCGCCAGTGGCAAATCACTAAACCCATCAAATTAATGCGTATTCCTACAGGGAGTAACCCACTCTGAGGAGTACGCAATCGGAACGTCGCTCGGCCATTTCCGCAAATAACCTCAGATGTAGTTGTAGGAATACATATGCATTTGATGGGTTTCGAGATTCGCCTCCGACGGAATGCACCACATATGTTGCGACAGAAAGAATGACAGAGTTCTAATTGTTAATTTGTTTCCTTCTGCCGTCATACTGTGCGATGTGAACAAATATAGTTCTTAATGGTGGCGAATTACATCCGATGTTGTTTGAGTTGTTTCTTTCTTGGTTTTTTCCCCTCGCTTTGATGGAAAAGGCTGCGGATATTCCGGTTTGAGAAGTATGGTTCCCTCTTTGGCGACGCTATGTTGGCACCGCCATATTGGTTAAGCTAAAGTTGGTACAGGGAACCGGGTTACTCAGATGTACTTAGATGGAGTGATGCAGCGTAGAAAAAGAAAATGGATGGTGTGTTTTGTGGGTTTAATAACATTTTTTAGCACATGATAGGCTAAATACAGTAGCCAGTATATTTGGTGGAGGAAGAACCCGGAAAAACCACGGGAAGAACCACCTACCCACGGGAAGCTACTGGCAAGCTTTCTCACATACCCACGTCGGCCGAGCCGAGACTCGAACTCACACGGACAGAGGTGAGATGTCAGTGACCTGTAAAGGTGAGCGCCTTAGACAACACAGTCACACGCTATGGTACGCTAATCAAAATATAACCATATCAAAAGCATGCTGATGCCTTTATAGAATTATGTGTACAAGTTCAGTAAAAGAAAGTTCTCAAGCGAGTTTAAGCTTGAAAAAAACAATCTTGTGAATGTTTTGGCCAAGAATAAGTAATCTGAATCGAGTCGCCGTGATGAACGCTACGATGGTGTGTGATGTCTACATGACGTCATTTGATAAACACGGTACATATATATGCAAGTTGGCTGCTGTAGTATTTCCGACGTGCTTTACAGATCACTGGGGGAAAGGTCTGAGCGTGTTCTGTTTCAGTGAATAGCTCAAAATGTACACATTTTGTAGTGAAACAGAATGGTGATTATTTTTAGCGGTAGAAAAACAAAACTCAGCTATTTACCGGTCTGAGAGTGAGATCGCGAAAATAAATCACCTAAAATATTATCTTCTTTGTATTATAGACAACCTAAATATGCGATACTAAAAATATAAAACTCCAAATTATAATAGACAAAAGGATAAAAATGAACGATGAAATGACAGAATATTGATCAGAGCGCTGATTGATAACTCTCATAAATGTACTTTAAACCAATATGTATGTATTCACATGTAACCGATTCTAGATCCATTACAGGTTTCTACTCGTGGAGGAATAGTCAAGAGGGATCGTGGTACATTCAAGCTCTGTGCATCGTAATGGAGAACTATGGCAGCAAGATGGAATTGCTGCATATGCTCACTCAGGTCAACCGGATGGTGGCTTATGACTTCGAGTCCTGCTCAGATGAGGAGTTCACGGACAAAGAGATGCCTTCTATTGCGTCCATGCTTACTCGATACATCTACTTTCGGCCCAAAAAGCCCGACATTAGAGGCTAGACAAGACCTTTTCTTTCGTACCAGAAAACGAGACACGTGTCAATTTCTCGACAGGGGCGGCGGTCGGTGTCAGCAGTGTTGTTATTTTATATTTAAATAATTCATTTCATATCACTGTTCAGAAAAATCTAATCATGAGGCAATCCTTGTATGAGATTTAACAATGGCCAATAACGTCGCAAAGAACCCACCGATATATAATAGCGGAAATAAGGTGAATAAAACAAAATGAATGTGTTACATGGAAAGGAGAATTATGTAAATGAATGGACAATGTAAAGCTATAAAAATGGACCCAATTTGCGGTGGATGCAAACTCTGTTATCGAATGTAGTCTCGTGTCATTATGATGCATTATATATACAGTATGTCTGAATTATCTGTTGTGTCGCTTGAACAGTATAAACAGTCCATTCTGTAATGACAATTTTATAGTTCATATCCTATTTGAATATCTCCAACAGAGATTTTCTGAATCGGTGGTGTAGGGGGTACCCTCGGGAGCATCTTCATTTCGCAGCTAGCTGAAATGTACATTGTATTTCACCTTCACCTTAGTGCAACAGGGGCAATTCTGCACAAAACTTATATTGCGGGGGGGGGGGGGGGGTCGGCAACTGACAAAAAAAACTAATCTCTGTACCAACCGTGGCGTCACTAGAGGACACTGCCCTCGGGCGCCTCGAACCCTCTCGCCTCCACTGTTCTGAATGCATTTAATATTCAGATTTGTGTTGAATAATAAATACATGTAACATTTGCATTTCTTCTTTGTTAATGCAAAGCACATTATTCATTGCTACTCATTAGGTATAAAAGTGGATGGATTCAGGCGTTTCAGCTTTAAGGTTAGATACTCGAGAAAAACAAGACATGTTTGTTCAGATAAAGCCAAAAAGCAAAATATATGCTTCCAAGAAAATAATTTGCAAAGTACTTAATAGAATTATTGTTTTACGGGTTCAAATAATTGAATTTTTTTTAAATAATGTGATCTTTCTATGGGAAAAAGAAAGTTGACCATTCATCGGAGTCACTGATATTAATTTGTTGGGAGGATTTTCTTTCATTTTTCATTCCTGTACTGTCCAATTTGATCTCAAAGATTCTTGCTCCACACAAAAACTGGGTCACATTGCCTTGAAAATATAAACTTGATCAGGTTTGGAATGAAATAAAATACAAATCGAGTGATTAACTGAGTTACGGATGGGAATACTCTATCTTTTTTTTCAAACTGTCCACCTGTTACGGCAAATACCAACGTTTTTTTTTTTCTTCTTCAAATTAAGTTTACTTAATCCCCCTTTGTTAATATTAAAATAATCCACTGTCACATTAAACGGATTATTTTCCTTTAATTAAGCCACTAGATTTATTACAATAAACACATATCTGATTAGTTAAGGTACTGGATGCAAAAATATATAGAACTACATTGTAAAAATAAAAATTGCAATTACTATATTACTATATTACCGGAAGTATCCGCTTGTAAGTCGAGTCAAACTGCAAACTGTACAGACCCATATCTGCCGTCGCATAATGCGTCAGTAGATCTGAATCTGTGCAATTTGTTAGCAGTAATTACTTGAGAATTATCCGAAAGTAGACCAGGGTATATGTTATTTACAGCAGGACTCGACTTATAAGCCAGTGAAGACGGTAGTTATATTATACTTCTGTAATTACTACATTAATTTTTTTATGATGCTTTGCATTGATGCCAATTCCATTTTATGTTTATTGTACTCTGTATCTATTTTGCAAATGCCTTGATATTAATATTTCAAAATATTTGAATAAATACATGCATAAAGCTTACGTTTGTGAACTTTCTAATTTCTTTTCTCATTAAGAGTCTCTGGTGTAGCCAAATATACATACGCGAAAATTGTAACGTGTATTTATTGTTCTACTAATTAACTATAATAACGAAATACATATTTCCTCAATGGGACTGATGCCATAATACATGCAACAGGCTATCACATAAGCTTGACTGACTTTAAGGCCTGTAGATCAAATAATCAGCATCTCAGTTACTAATTCTTGGATGTGTATTACAGGACCCTTATTCAAGCATACATTTCATATTTTGTTTTAAAAAAAAAAAAAGTAATTTCCTCTTTTTTTATGATCAGTGCGCATAAGAAAATGTATTCGCAGACTGTTAACCACAACACGAGAGGGAAGGGGTGGGTGGGTAATCGTGCATTTCCATCATCTATGAAATACTTTTAAGATTTTCTCAAAGATTGCAACACTTGATATTTATAAATAACTACATAGCATCTATGAATGAAAGCTGTTTTAAAGTCATGAAAGGGAGACAACTATGAATAATCAATCAAAACAACCCTTCCTGTTCTGTCCCAGATAGCATAAACATTTATCTTGTCTAACAAATATTTTAAGTCCGAAATTTAATTAAAACAATTTATGTTATGTCTTGCAACATAATGTTAAAATATTGTCATGCTGAGATTAATGTTTTAAATAATTAAGATTAATACTTTAAATATGTGAATGACATTCTATACAACAAATCCTATTTTCTTTTTCTTCTTTGTCAAAATTGTCAATTATAATTCTACCATTTGATATAGTTCTACACAATCTACAGATGTAATAACCAAGGTATTGCCATATCTTATTTAAAGATTTTGTTTGGGTCTTTTTTTAGTTCTCTAGTTCACTTCCACATTTTCACTAACAATATCAAAAGCTTTAATATCTTACTGTCAAATTGTTTATGGGGAGAGAATGATGTCTGGGATAATCGGTTTGCTCTGGTGTTTTATGGCACAGACACACAAGTAGGTTATTCAGTGCCAAGGAAATTGGAGTGAAGTGCCTTTCTCAAGGATATACCATGGTAGCCGACCCAGTCTAATCCAATGGTAGGACTCTAACCCACATCCTTTAGGTTGCAAATACAGCACACTAACCACTGAGCTACCATTGGTTCTGTCTCCACTTGTCACCTGTTATGACATATAGGAGAATGAATTAAGACAATTCTCCATCCCCAAACCCACAGAAGGTATCTGAAATGAAGGAAACTGAAATGTACCCCGAAACAATAGTCACCCATTGAGACCGATGCTTTACTGGCTTAAAAGAATTTCCAGGAATCAAAATAAGACTGTTTCTTCTTTTTAACTGTGGAGTGCTCAAACCAAATTGGAAATTATTGAACAATACGATTTTCAAGAAGGTTGCAGTGACAACCATACTGGATGTAAGATCAGCACCATTTTTATTTAATACCAACCAGACATCATTATAAAGTCTTTGAGTGAAAATCTTAGTTGATATGACCATCTATTCAGGAGTAGTAATAACAAGATTTTCAACATGGCCTTCATTGTGGCCACACTGGATGTAAGATTGGCACTATTTTCATCTAGGACCAACTAGACATCATAAGAAGTCTTTTGGTAAAAACCCCAAGTCGATATGACCATCCATTCAGGAGGAGTAATGATACCAAGATTTTCAAGATGGTCACCATGGTGGCCATATTGGATGTCAGATCGTCATCTTGTTCATTTTGGACCAATTAGACATCATAAGAAGTCTTCTGGTGAAAACTCTATGTCAATATGACTTTTTATGCACAAGTAGTGATAACAAAATTTTCAAGATGGATGACACAGCAGCCATATTGCATGTCAGATTTGGCATAATTTTCATTTAGGACAAACTAGACTTCATAAGAAGTCTTTTGGACACCATGGTGGCCATACTGGAGGTCAGATTAGCACTATTTTCATTTAGGACCAACTCGATATCATACAAAGACTTCTGCTGAAAACCCAATGTAGATGATTTTCCATTTATGAGTAGTGACAACAAGATTGTCAGGATGGCTACTGTAATGACTATAATGGATGTCAGATTGGCACCATTTTCATTTAAGACTTCGTAGAAGTCATTTGGTGAAAACCTCATGCTGATATGACCATCCAACCAGGAGGAGTAGCAATAACAAGATTTTCAAAATGGCAAACATGGTGGCCTTACTGGAGAGGTCATATGAGCACCATTTTCATTTAGGGCCAACTAGACATCATAAGCAGTCTTTTGGTACAACCCCATGTTGATATGACTTTCCATTAACAAGAAATAGTGATAACAAGATTTTCAAGATGGCTGCTATGGATATCAGATCTGTACCATTTTCATTTAGGACAAACTAGACATTATCAGTCTTTTAGTGCAAACCCGATCTTGATATGACCATCTCTGTTCAGGAGTAGTGATACCAATATTTTCAAGATGGTCACTGTTGTGGCCATATTGGATGCCCAAGCGATACCATTTACATTTAGGATGGATTAGACCTCAATATTATTGTGTGTGCAAAGTTTCCTGGTAATCCTCCCAGTAGTTTGTGAGAACAAAACTTGTACTAATGGATGGACAGATGATGGACAACAGGCCATTCCATAAGCTCTTCTAGTCTATGATCAGTAGAGCTTAAAACTACCATTACTCTTGTGGCCATCAAAAGCTCTTACACAAGAGACTAGTAAGCATCAAACTTGGACTCAGTCCAGGGTCCAGGGGATAACTACCCAGCAGATTGGAGGAGCACCCACTCGCTCATTAGACATCTCACAATTATCTCTCAACATCTTATGCATCTTACAGTGATAGTCTGGCAGTGTCCACAATGAGCTTCAAACAACTATGACACCAATAACACCTGAAGCTTTAATGCCTCCAGTTAGAACCAACATAACTAGATTGTATGATGTACCCAGACATTTCATTTTAAAGCACAATAAAATCGGTAAATAAGAGCCACCATTGGAGACTAGCTAAAACTGGCTATAATATAGAGGTGACTGTTACACAGAGGTTTATTCCATATGAAATGTATTATGTTGGCTGTCTCATAATGGTGGCTGTCTTATAGAACTAGCTGTTAGAGCAGGTTTTACTGTAGTTTACCAATAAGCTGCTTAGAACAAACTCGTTCTTAATATGTAATATGTGTCAAGTAGATGTCATATTATTTACATGGATTTCAACAATACAAAATACACAACCTTTTGGAAAGTAAACCACATGTAACAGTATGGGAAAGGTTTAAACATAAATGATATAAATGCATATGCATCTAAGTTAATGAAAAGTTGATGGAAAAATAACATACAGCAGAAATCACATTTAATTTTTTATAAACTGACCTCTTAAACATGATCATGAATGACAATAATATTTTAAAAACTGAAACATAGATGTTCTGATAAGGCGGAGATATTCTTGGCATGAAAGTCAACTGAAGAATTTAGACATTAGACATCATAACCTAATAATGCATACGTATTTACTATACAGACAGTCAAATTTCAAGCAAAGTCGAAGGACAGAAGAAGAGCATGGCAATAAAGAATTGGTTTAGTTTACTGTTTTATGGCACAGCAACACAATGAAGTTATTTAATGCCAAGGCAATTGGACTAAAGTGCCTTGCTCAAGGACACACCATGGTAGTTAGTGTCAAGGCAATGGGAGTAAAGTGCCTTGCTCAAGGACACACCATGGTAGTTACTGTCAAGGCAACTGGAGTAAAGTGCCTTGCTCAAGGACACACCATGGTAGGTAACCCAGGCTGATCTGATGATAGGATTAAAACCCGCACCATTTTGGTCACAAGTCCATCACACTAAACACTGTGTTACAATGGTTCCTGCCTTCATTACCTGTCTCACATCAAGCAGGAGGGTGCATTGGGCCTATTGTACATCAATGAGCCTTCCATGTGTGTGTGTGTGTGTGTGTGTGTGTGTATGTGTATGTGTGTGTGTTTGTGCAATAGAGAAAGCATAAGCAAATATTGTCAAAGCTCCATAAGCTGGCAATGAATCATTCAGACAGTGTGACTTTTGATCATATATTTTTTATTTACTCAGAACAAAAAGAAATAACTTAACATTAATTGCATAACTGCAAACTTCTTTAAACATAAAAAAATGATCATACAATACAGCATAGTTTTCTTTTGCTATAATGTGCTTTATTATAACACACTCAATTATATTACAAATAGGTCCCTATTAGACATAGGCTCAGGGACAGTGTGCTTGTTTACAAAATACCATCATAAGAATGACTGAGCTGACAACCGATTAAGGTTGAGAATAGTTCTAATGCATTCTCCTGTATGTCATAACAGGTAACTAATGGAGACAGGACCCATGGTGGCTCAGTGGTTAGTGTGCTATATTACAGATGTAAAAATTATTAATTTTACCTCAAATGACATTGGCTTGTAATGAATTGACATGATGCTATCATGTTTATAATCAAGTCAAAATCTTAGCTCCAGTCACCCCAAGGTTTGAATTTTTTACCCTCCATAAACTTGAAACTCCTCATGCTATTCAGCTGGTCGGTCAGGTCTGTGTGTGCAACAAAATTTCAATTTCAGTGCCAGCAACCATAACCACTGATTTATTTTCGCCCAAGGAACTTACTGTAGCATTTGCACCCCCCTCCTCTACAGTTTGTAACCCCCTTGTGATTTTAAGAATGAAAAGCATCAGGGATATAAAAATTGTACAAAACTTTAGTTTATCATTTTTAACCCGATAGTTGCTAGGGGGTCCGTAACAGTGTCATCTTGTTTGCGTTTCAAACCAAATGAGAGTTTTCTGTGTAAACAATGAACATGCTCACTGTCCTTTTCTGGTTCCTGGAAAAATTTATTTTCAGTGAAGGGGTGAGGTTCCTAGGACTACACATACATAGAAGGTTAAAACTGTGTCGTCTGCATCCAATATTTGCAATGTCTACTTTTAATATTACTAAAAAAATTTAACAAAATAAAAAAGAGCAAGTGGTTTAACTCGTTATGTCATGGGTTCAAAGGATATAACTGCAAAGTTACGGACAGTTATAGAAGTTTTTGGAGCTTATCGAAGACGATGAACTACATCACTCCTGTTGTCTGAAAAAACAGACTCACATAAACAAATATAGATGCTGTATTAGTACAAAAACTCCTGTTTGGTTTGAAACACAAACAACATGACAGTGTTTCTGACCCCCAGGCGACATTTTCTGGTTAGAAATTATAAATTCATAAATGAAATGACTAAGTTTTGTGCATTTTTTAAATCATTAAGGCTTTTCATTTTTAAAGTCGGTAGGGGGTTATAAACTGCCAGGGGGATAGACAATCGCTATAGCAGGGTTCATACATCTGTTAGTAAAAAAAATTCCAGACCTTTTCCAGACTTTTCCCAGACTGGTTTGCAAGTTTTTCCAGACCCCTGTGGCACATGTATTTGAAGTCTGTGTCACTATAAATGAGCGTGTGGTATTCGCACAATATAAAATAGTATCCACCAATCACAAGTGGGTGATAGGTCATGTGTCTCGCCCAACCGCACTGAACCAGCAGGGCTGTCCCTAGACCAAATGGCGCCCCAGGCAACGCACATCTTCAGCAAAATAAAATTAGGAACCCAAAATTCCATACTTTTTCCAGACCTTTCGGGCAAAATCTTTATTTTCCATACTTTTTCCAGGTCTGGAAAAAGCACTCTTTTTTTCCCATAGTTTCCAGACTTTGTATGAACCCTGTATAGTAGCTGCTACTGTCCAAGCATAGTACAGTGAAACCCCGCAATAACACAGTGGTCGGGGTCCAGAAAGTGCCATTGTATTATGTACCGTATCGTGCAATATCAAACCAAGTCAGTTAACTAAGAAAATATTGCATGTGTTAGCTACACGGGGGGGGGGGGGGGGGGGGGGGGGGGGGGGGGGGGGGGGGGTCCCAAGTATGTTTTACTGGAACAGCCCTAATTAACTTGATGCATATAACACATGAAATACTTGCAACAGGCATTACATATTTAATATTTATTTTTGGGCTGCAAAACCAATCATTGGTACATACATATAAATGTATAAGAAAATTAGCAAATTAAGTGTAAATACAGTATGTGTACCCACCAGTAGATCTCATGGTATCCATAATAGTAATTCCATCGAAAATCAACACAGAGAAGCAAAATTTCTATAATTTTTCGGCTAGATCCATTAAAATCCAAATACTCATTTTCTTGCTAATACACGCACATGAACTTATGAAAGTTTTTTTTCTGAAAAACATTCATATTTGCTGGACATGACCAAAGGGTCTGATTTCTAACGGACAATAAAATGCATAAATCAGATATATATAGTTTCTAAAATGAAACTTGTATTTAGGCTTTAAAAATACTTCAACTGAAATTCATACAGGAGGTCAAGGGTGATCTCGTAATGTACTTGATATAAGAATTCAACAGGTGTGTATACCTGCCTGAACCCAGTTTGGGAGTAAATCATTCAATTTTATGGGTAAAGAGGGAGTTAAGTACAAACAGTTGAGTTATTCTCTAAAAGACTGAGGAAAAAATAAATTAAACAAACCCAATATTGATTGAAATTTGTGTTTATAACTATAACTATGCACTACTGCATAGCAAAAGCTGGGAGTAGTATATTTGATTATAACAGCAAATCCTTCCAGCCCTACAACTTACATGGTTCTGTTCCAGTCAGAGTTAGCATTACAAAGACAAGTGCCTGTGTATATGGAAGTGATCTGAAACTGCCCTCTGACTAGAAAATAAAATGAATTAAGATGAATGGGGGGAGGGCTGTACATGTACGAATCAATGACCAAAACTGCTTCAGACAATTCGGGCAATAAACTTGTTTTAATGGGTGTGTATGACGGCTGATTGAGTCGGCATTGGTGGTCTATTGTTTGCCTTTAAATAGGTAGGTAAATTAATTGATTTATAAATTCTGGTGAGCAACTTTTTTAGACCACTGCATTGTTTGGTTGTGCATGCCAAATGACTGAGCAAAGATCTGATGGCTATTTTTTATCCTGCATTAAGCAATGACTGTATACAGGATGCATTCAAGAAAAACAAAAATGAAGACTTAATTACTTTATTGTTGATGGTTCAATAATAATCAGATTAACAATGATTGACTTTTTAAGGTGCTAATATATTTCAAAAATAAGCAAGAAACAATGATATTTTTTTCTTCTTCAACAATAGAACATATCTTGCTAAATTACTAAATCAAACTCTTGTTTATTTTGGCACTAAAGCTTTGTAGTACTTCAAGCAATTGGTGAAATTATTCTAAAATTTCAGGAGCTATGCCATGACCATGCTATATGTCAAAATGAAAGGTATTATAGTAGGGTTTCACTGTATACTGATGAAGTTTGGTAAGTTGGGTCTATGTAACCAAGACTGCAATTTTATGTACAGTGACCCTGAGCTTTGATCTACTGATCACCAACTCAATAGGGACCTGCTTTTCCTCAAGTGTAATGCAACTATTAAGTTGATAAAAACTTTCTGCTGGAAACTTAAGGACAACGTATTTATTATGTGGAACCTAACAACAACAATTTTAGCTCCAGTGGCCTTGACTTGTGACATTAGGGCCCAAGAATCAATAAGGAGGTGCCTCTGCCCAAGTGTAGACTATCTATGTAGTTTGATGAAAATTAGATCCAAGAAACTTAACTTGTCAAGCAGAAAAAAAAAGAAAAAAAAAAAAAACATACAATGTCGCCTCCAGTGACCTTGACCTTTCACCTCTTGGCCACAGAGTCAATAAAGAGCTCTCCCTGTCCACGTGTTGTCTATCTATTAAGTTTGATGAAATTTAGGCCCAAGAAACTTGACTTGTGATGTAGAAAGAAAAATCATATTTTAAGCTCCTGTGACCCTGACCTTGGACCTAGTAACCCTGAAATCAATAGGCTTCTGCCTCTACCCATAAGTAAGACACATATGAGGTTGAAAAAAAAAATACTCCAACAAACTAAGGTAATCATGCAGAAACCACCTAGTACATGGATGGATGGACTGACAATATGTTTTCACTATATTCCTTCACCTCCAGTCCAGGGGGACGGGGGGAATACAAATACTTTCTGACAATCAATTATCTACATGTATCCAAAACTACACATTACAGCAAGGAACCACTGTAATAAATGTCACTCAAGAACTGCAGAATGTAGCTTGTGAAGAATTTTATGTTCAACCTTGTCATTCTTGATGAAAGCCTACGTCATCCAGCAAAAAGTCCCTTTTTACCATGTTGTTCACCATTCCCCTTATGAAGCAACCTTTTCATTGCATTAGCAGTGACCTCGGATAAGTGACCACCATATTAAGAGCTTCTTTTATTACTGCATGTATCAAAATAAATGAAATGTTTTAACATCTCTAGCATACAATTAACACAACATTCATCTCAATCATCATCAGCCATTCCATTTTCTTCAAATAAAAACATTGCTCAGTGTCACTGTTGCACTAATGTACAGACGTCTATGTCACAGTTATATCAATCCTTTGACAATATGGTTTTAAGCCTGTCTTGGCTGGTATAGATACAGTACACAGCTGCTAATGAAAATCCCACCAGGCCTCCTCTGACACACTTCTTCCAACCCGCTGGAAAAAAGGAAAATTAAGCAGGTCAAATCAACATGTATTCTATGACTGCAGCAGGAGACCAGCACGATGTACAAGGTAGCCAAACCAGTATGCTAGCCTCAACTGCACAGAAAGATAATCTTACATGAATGCTTATACCATATGAAACCAGATGAATAAACTCTATCTTTAAATAACTGAACAGGTTTCATAAATTTCATAGGAAATGAAGTCAATTACAAGACTATTCTTAACATGAAGAAATTATATTTTATACCATAAACCAAAAAAAAAAACAAAACTCGACTGATATGATGCTTAAAGTCCATTTGGCTTTAAAGTAAGACATGACATCATGTGGAATGTAATGATATAACACATCTAACATAAAAAATATGAACTGGGTGTATGTAATGAGAATGTCATATCTATGACATCATGTAAGATAACACATAAAGACACCAAGAATCTCAATTGATGAACTGAATGAATCACTTTTTATCCTATTCAGCTCTTTTAAAAAAGCTGGATATGAAATTTAAAAGGAGAGTAAATAATTGGAGTAATTTAAAAGCAGGTGTCCTTTATATAAAGATGTCAGCTAAGACAAGTTTAATTTTGATGGTATTATCCTGTATTCTGCTCCTTTACAGAAACAAATATCAAAATGACTGATGCTCTACTGTCCAACAAGAATTTTCAGGAATCTGAGATAAGAACATTTGTTATTTAAGATCAGACTGTTTTTGTTAAACTGCTGAGTGTTGAAACCATCTCTGACATTCTTTAGTGATAACAAGATTTTCAAATTGGACCCTGTGGCAACCATCTTGAATGTCAAATCAGCACAATTTTCATATAGGACCAACTCGACATCATTTGAAGCACTGGAAGTCTTTTTGTGAAAATCCTATGTCAATATGTCTGTCCATTCAGGCACTGTTGTAAGCCATGGGCGAAAATCTGCTAAGCTCTTTTTACCAATGGCTGCCCGCTCAACCAATCATTGCAAGCCGGAGTAAAATTTTCTAGGAAGGTTGACCCAACATGACCCTTCTTGCTGACTGAATAAGCCAATCAGATTTTCTGTGCCAAACACAGTCACTTACTGATCTATACGTGGTCACTTCCATTGGTGTATAAGAGATTAAATTGCATTAGATCATTGATGATGTAGATTTGTTTATGCATATTCATGAGAAATGAGGAAATATTATCACAGGCGGCCACAGGTAAAAAAGTGAGCATACCAGATTTTCTCCCATGGCTTGCGACGATGCCATTCAGTAGTGGAAGTGATAAGAAGATTTTCAAGATGGCCATCGTGGCAGCCATATTGGATGAAAGATTGGCACCATTGTCATTTAGGACCAATCAGAGGTCTTTTAAGAAGTCTTATGGCAAAAACCCCATGTCGATATGGCCGTCCATTCAGGAGAAGTAGTGAAAATAAACGGTGACCAAACTGGATATTAAATCGGCACCATTTTCATTTAGGACCAACCAGACACCAAAGAAGTCTTCTGGTGAAAACCCCATGTCAATATGACTTTCTGTTTAGGAGGTTTGTTTGTTTGTTTTGTTGGTTTAACAGCACTTTTTTTACAACACTTTATTGGCTATATCACACTGAGGAAATGGGAGCTAAGTGCCTTTCCCAAGGATATACAGAGGCAGCTGACCAAGGCTGGCCTGTTTAGGAGGAATAACGATAACAAGATCTTCAAGATAGCTGCTATGGCAGCCATACTGGATGTCAGATTGGCACCATTTTCATTTAGGACCAACTAGACATCATAAAATGTCTTTGGGTGAAAACCCCATGTTGATTTGACCATCAATCTAGCAGAGGTAGTGATAACAAGATTTTCAAGACGGTGACCATGGTGGACATATTGGAGGTCAGATTAGCAACAATTTTATTTAGGACCAACTAGACATCATAAGAAGTCTTCTGGTGAAAACCCCATGTTGATCTGACCTTCCATTTGGGAGTAGCAATAATAAGATTTCAAGATTGCGACCATGGTGGCCATATTGGCTGTTAGATCGGCACCATTTTCAACAGGACCAACGCAACTTCATACAAAGACTTTTGGCAGAAACCCTATGCTGATATGGCCATCCATTCAGAAGGAGTAGCAATAACAAGATTTTCAAGATGGCCACTGGCATCCATATTGGATGTCTAAGCGGCACCATGTTCATTTAAGACAAACTAGACCTTGGGACAAATGTGTGTCTAAAATTTAATGCCAATCATCCAATTAGTTTAGAAGGAGTATTGGTAACAAACTGCTAATGGATGGACAGATGACAGGCAGACAAAAGACCATCCGATCAACTCGTCTGGTCTATGACCAGTAGAGTTAAAAACAAGAAACCCAAGTGGGCATGATATCACACAAATGACTTACATAACTTAACACTCGCCTATTTCACTAAGCATGCTTATGTCGGATTGTAAGAACACAGCCGTACGTAAA
Source organism: Margaritifera margaritifera (assembly GCA_029931535.1). Lineage (NCBI taxonomy): Eukaryota > Metazoa > Mollusca > Bivalvia > Unionida > Margaritiferidae > Margaritifera > Margaritifera margaritifera. Next base: position 648,405 of record JAQPZY010001076.1, read on the forward strand.
CAATCCCCCAAACTTTATATAATGTTGATTCACCTATATTTATATAGTCTGATAAAAATTATTTCCAAAGATAAAAGCATAATTAATATGCATAGATTCTTGCTCATAACCGTACTCATCGAAGATCTTGATGATATAAACCTTTTTACCAAGTTTTACAAGAAATATTTGATGAGAAATATAGTTTCTAGATCTAGAGAGGTAAAAGCTCAGCCAAGATCATCTCATTAATATGCAGATCTTACTTATTATAGAATATCTCTAAGACAATGACAATATAGAGCTTATTTACTAAGCTGGAGCAAAATCTGATCAAAATTCAGAGTGTTAACAATCTTACCCAATAAGACACAAAATTACCTCATAAATATACTTATAGACAGCTCACTATTAAAAATGTCCAAAATCGTGATACAAAATTTGATCAGAAATATAGTTGCTACACTGTTGACAAGCTCAGCTAAACAGATACAAGATCATGTCCTTAATATATGTGGATCTTGGTGACCATCATAATCTACTGATCCTAATCATATATGCCCATTTACCAAGTTTGATCAAAATCCTATTAAAAATTCCATTTATACAGTGGTAAAATAAAATCATCCAATCACATGCAAGATCAGCTAAAAAATATGCATAAATGTCACTCATAATGAAACTTGTCACACATATTGATGATATTAGACTATTTACCAAGTTTAATTTTTAACAAATCAGGGTAAGAAATACCATCTCTCAAGTGAAAGAAGCTCAGTCAATCGGATGCAAGACCACCTCTTTAATATGCATATCATATGCTCATAATAAAACTCAATGGATATCTTGATGATATAATAGGGTTGCTAAAAGTGTTAACAAGCTCAGCCGATCAGATGCTAGACCAACACATTAATATGTGTGGATTTCACTCATAACTGTACTCATATGAGATCTTGATGATTTATGTCTATTTACTAAGTTTGATCAAAATCAGTGGTAACAGGCTCTGACAGCCAATCAGATTCAAGATAACCTCATTAAAATGCCCGAATCTTATTCATTATCGAAATCATCCAAGATCTTGATGATTTAAGCCCATATTACAAGTTTTATCAAAACTAGATCAGAAATATGGTCTTCTGAGTGGCAACATGCTTAGTCAATCAGATGCAATATCACCTCATTAATATGCATGGATCTCACTCATTATTGAAATAATTCAAGATCTTGATGGCATAAGTCCATAGTTCAAGTCTGATCAAAATTGGATCGGAAATATGGTCTCTAGAGCAGTAACAAGGAATTGTTGACAGACCCATGGACATACCATAAGCTCACTAGGCATTGTGCCCAGGTGAGCTAAAATGCAAGTATTAACCCTAATTCTTGGAGTCCTGTAAAGTTAATATGCACAGGAAATTTAATATACAAAAAAGCAAACAATTTAATATTGTGAGAAAGTACTCTTTATGATTCATACACTTGTTGACACTATAAAAGCAGTGTGGCAGGGCTTACAGGAAAACTGCTTGTGACAAACCAATTAGATGTAAAAAGTGTAGAAAATTTGGTATTTACTTAAAGTTTTGCTTTACAGCACTTTTGAAGGAAATAATTCCCAATATCTTTTTAGTAGTCATTACGTTCCTGGTGCGCAGGATTACCCAATATCTTAAAAATCTTCACCAGTAAAGCTGTAATTGTTTGTACCTGTGATGTTGTTTAGTCCATTTCACTTATATGACCAGATGACAGTCAGTTGAAAGTGACTCAAAGATTTCATAGTTGTTAAAAGTCTGGATTTAACTTGGATATAATTTGATTTGAAATTAAAAAGTACACATCTTAGAATTATCTCAAAGTATCACAATAAAATGTTGAGTTTAAGTAAAATTACCTTGCTGTAGTGAAAAGCATTAAGTTCTCGGAGTAAGTTGCACAAATCTGACAGCCTTATAATCTGATTTCTCACTCATCTTCATAACCTGAATTCATCTTAATTTTTTACTATAATAGTTTAACATTGTTGTTATGTGCAATTTTTTTTAACAGTTCCAAAATTAACTTTATAGCAACAGCGAATTGGTAGACCAATGTATCAGCAACAGAATGGATGCAACTTACTGATGTCACAACTTTATCCACCATGGCAACATCTGTAGCTTAGACTATCGATGTAAATGTTTGAAAATGAGCAGCCATATCTGCTCTGTAGATTGGAATACAATTTTGCTATATAGTTCCATTCACTTTGTATATTCATTAAAGGCACATACAAAGTTAATAGTTTATTTTTCTTTAAATATGGTCTCGGTCAACTAATTTATACAAGATCGTGCCTCAATAGGTGTGCAATTATTATAATTCATAATTGCAGAGACAACATTTTTTCAGTATCCCAGAAGATGACCTTCCCATAAAAAGTCAGCATATTTTATCAACAATAAAAAGTTGACAACAAAATCAATTACAAGAACCAACACATCAGAGGACTGATAACAATCAATTACAAGAACCAAAACATCAGAGGACTGATAACAATCAATTACAAGAACCAACACATCACACGACTGATAACAATCAATTACAAGAACCAAAACATCAGAAAACTGTTTTAGGATGGTGTTGGAATAATCCAAACTAATCCAAGTGTTGATCAGTGCAATTAAAATTTGATGGGTGGTGGGGTCTTTGAACAAGTTCTTTATAACCCAACCTCCCAACCACCTGAACCTTTCTTTTATTTCTGTAAATAATTTTTACTTATCATGCTTATGAGCTAAAATGGATTCTGTTTTGCACCTAATCGACTGCTGACATACCTGAACTTTTGTACAAGAGGCCAGTACATGTTCCCGCTGTCATTGTGTTCAACTCGTCTTCCGTTCCTCTGGCTAAGGATAGTACCACTCCAAGAGCACTGTACATCAAGGCTGAGATGGGAATAAAATTGGTGTATAGAATACAATCAACTAAACTGAATTTATCATGATACAAAAGATTGTTTCAGTAAATGACTATATTTTAAAATCCTTCACATGGCAAATTAATCAACAGTTAATTATCCTGGCACGCAAGTCATAAGAAATACAATAAAATCTGACTTGAAGACCACCAGTTATAAAAGACCAGATTTTTCATGCATGGATCAACTGTGTGATGACCTCTAATGAAACCACCTGTCTTGAGAGGCAACTTTGTACAATGGGTAGTCTTTCAAGATTGGTTTCACTGCGAATATTTTGTAGTTTTCTTTCTTAATAATAGAACTTAATTACATAAATATACACATAAGAACAAGCAAATCCAACATATCTCAAAAATGATGATGTCATTTGATATCTAAGTTTATGGTAATGCTATGAACTTTGGGAGAGACTGGACTAAAATGGCGTGGTTGTGACTACTGTCTATTATTTAATAATTAACAAGGTGTTTACTCATACACACAAATTCCTTGCCAACATGAGCACATTTGGAGAAGCTAACAATATACAGACTGGTTGGTTGGTTGATTGTTATGGGTTTAACGCTATTTTTCAGCACATGATAGGCTATACATGGCGGCCAGTATATTTGGTGGAGGAAGAACCCAAGAAAACCTTGGGAAGAACCACTGACCCACGGCATGCTACTGGCAAGCTTTCTCACATACCCACGTTAGCCATGCCCGAGACTCGAACCCATGATGACAGAGGTGAGATGTCAGTGATCTGTAAAGGCGAGTGCCTTAACCACTCGGCCTATACAAACTGGTATATTAGAAAATACATGAGTCACTCAAGCCGAAAAATTGTCACAGTGACTACTTTTGGTATGGCTGAGCTGCTTTCTTTGAGATGCATCCACATACCAATTTCTGTGAGTGTAGGTGAAGTAGGACCAAAAATATTAAGTGTGTAACAAACAAACAGCTGAAAATACAAAAGTCATTCAAGTGTGCAAATCAGGTCACAGTGACCTCATTTCGGTATGACAGATTTACTCTTACTGAGACACATCCACATATTCAATTTCATAAGTGTAGGTGAAATAGGGTGTGATACTGAGGGCATAATGAACAAATAAAAGAACAAACAGGCAAAATGGTATATTCCCTCCTAACTTTGTTGACAAGGGGATAGAAAGAAAAAGCATATACAATTTTAATAATCACAATAACAGTCCTGTGAAAGAAGATGATAATGTCAACAACAAATATACAAGATATGAGAATTTTTTTTAGCGATTTACGAATTGCTGTCAATCATTGGTGGCACAGGCTTTCTGTTGTGGAAAACTGATGTGATTTCAATAATTGTGGCACCAACATACATTTTTCTTTGTGTATTTGATAAGAGGAGTCAATGATTTTCGACTTGTGTAAATTTGATGAATTATTAAATACTCATTCAGACATTATTTTTATGAAGAATTAGTGACAGGGTGCTTTTTCTCTTACTTTTATGTCCCATCAGCGACTGGATGCTTTTTCCCATACTTTTATGGACAATTAGTGATAGTACTTTTTCTCATACTTTTATGGGCAATTAGTGACAGGGTGCTTTTTCTCATACTTTTATGGACAATTAGTGACAGGGTGCTTTTCCTCATACTTTTATGGACAATTAGTGATGGTGCTTTTTCTCATACTTTTATGGGCAATTAGTGACAGGGTGCTTTGTCTCATACTTTTATGGACAATTAGTGACAGGGTACTTTTTCTCATACTTTTATGGGCAATTAGTAATAGGGTGCTTTTTCTCATACTTTTATGGACAATTAGTGACAGGGTGCTTTTTCTCATACTTTTATGGACAATTAGTGACAGGGTACTTTTTCTCATACTTTTCTATGTCACATAGTTTGATTCATACTGCCATTGGTGGTCACCCAGTAAAGAATGCTTTCTTTCCTGAAACTTTTTTCTTTTCTTATTATCCCTTAACTGTTTGACGGGGTTGGCAAACCATCTATATCCAGTCAACTTTATAAATTGTGAACATTATACTGATATTTACACAATTTTTTTTTGACTGCTGTCAAATCAACTAAATCTTCCCTTAAAATGGGGTCTAGGACTGAAATCTTACACCCCCCCCCTTATATATATATATATATATATACACACACACACACACACACACACACACACAGTAAAGATTGCTTATAACGTTTCACAGCGGACTGTGATTTTCAGAACATTATAACTGAGAAACATTATATCCAAATTCATCGTTTATTTTTCAAGATGTTTATGTACTTGTCAGTGTTGATGACATTGGACATACATGTAATAAACAGTTTATACTGGTATGACTACTATCAGAACTCATGTGTAATGGTAATACAATTTTGAAACAACACATGTTTGTATAAATACATGTTATCATGAAGAAGAAGAAAAAAAAGAAAATTAGTAAGTTTTATCATCCAATGAAAGTGTCAACATACATGTATACATACCAGCTGATGAATCATAAAAAAACACTTTATGTGAAAACTTCTTTTTACTTTTATGGACAATTAGTGACAGGGTGCTTTTTCTCATTACCTACATGTAATAAACAGTTTATACTGGCGTGACAACTGTCAGAACTCATGTGTAATGGTAATACAATTTTGAAACAACACATGTTTGTATAAATACATGTTATCATGAAGAAGAAAAAAAAAAGATAAATCAGTAAGTTTTACCATCCGATGAAAGTGTCAACATACATGTATACATACCAGCTGATGAATCATAAAAAAACACTTTTATGCGAAAACTTCTTTTTTAAATAACTTAACGACTAGTAAATTAGTCCTTTATTTATTTGGTTTCAAAGAAATTGTCAATAGCCATGTGTATGTTATTAAGCTGTACTCAATTAGCCAACATAAAGTATCAAATAGCTACAGGATATTTCAAAATTATTTAGTCAAAAAAAAAAACAATTCTCTTCATCCTTTAATTGCATTGAACCAGCAGCCAGTGATTCTAAAGTACCGATTATGAATGAGGTGCGATTATCACGATTTGTTACCTGGTGTCTTTGTGAGGCTTTTGTTCTTTACCAATTATGAATGATGTGTGATTATCGCGGCTTGGTTGTTACACCTTTGTCAGTTAAATGACTGCTATTGTTTATCTGACTTTGGCACATCAGGTGATAAAAACATTATAATTAAGGTAATTTCTCAGGTGGTCCACACAAATCAAATGCTTTATCCAATTAAACGTTGTAACATAGAAACGTTATAACAAAGCCTTTGGAATACATACTAATTAGGTATTTGGCTGGGGAAATTAAACTCAAATGATCTAACTGAGAAAATGTTGTATCCAAGAACGTAATAAACAATCTTTACTGTATATATATACACCACACATACACATATATATATATATAAATTTAGCATACATACAACTTTTTCAAATTACATGCATTCATATTACAGTTTATCTAATATTGTATTCTGTACATTGTAATTTTTCCGTCTAAACTATGGTATACTTTACGAACAACCCTACACAGAGTTAAATCATCAAAAACTATCCCACACATGATTAAAGTTTCCGTTTTCCATTTTACTCACAGAACTTTCTTTATAACAGCAGCAGTGTATGCAAACCATGATTAAATTGATGGAGAAGTCTTATATGTAATGCATTAATTAAACACAAATTTTCTATTTTAGAATTACCTATTACTCCCAAGGATTGTGCTGATGCAGCACCTTTCTTTGTGATAAAGTTCAACAATCTGCAAATACAAAAACACCAAATTAGCATTCAATAAGTAGTTTAAAGACAAATATACAAAAGGCGTAAAAAGCAATAGAGCTGCTGCATTTTCTCTAGTTGTTAACATATAAAATTCCTATTTCAAGAAAAGAAAAGGTTCAATTTTAAAATCAACATTTTTGTTATTTAATCTTAATGTGTCATTATCCTATGCACTTGGTGCATGGAATAATCTGTTAACATCCTATGCTCTTGGGGCATGGAATAATATGTTATGAAACAGGAATTATATTATAGAATGGTATGCACCATATCTGGATAATAATATTTAAAAAATACTGGATTTAGAAGCTAAAGCTGAAATCACACAAGGTTTTCATGGAGGAAAAACTCACAAAAAAACCCCAATGACAATTTAAACTCTATCTGAGATATGATTCAATCAAATAGAAGGCAATCAAAGAAAGCAATGAAAAAGGTACATATGCATCTATTACAAAGACTAAATATAAAATGGTAGAAAAATTACATTTGCACTATCTTCTTAAAACTAGAGGAATGGTGAGCAATTTGCTTATGTAAATATATCCCCACCTCTCCCACCTACCACCCCTACCTCATGATGAAGATAAATCTATTGTAAAAGAAGAGTCAAAGGGACTAATGCTCGCTGGCTGAAAAGAATTTCCATGAATTCAAGATGAGACCATTTCTTTCTTTTAACTGCTGAGTTCTGAAACCATCTGTGATACTCTTCAGCAATAACAAGCTTTTCAAATTAGTTGCTGTGGTAGACATATTGGATGTCAGATTGGCATAATTTTCATTTAGGACCAACAAGACATCATAAAAAGTCTTCTGGCGGAAACCCCATGTTGATATGACTTTCTGTTTTGGAGAAGTAACAAGAACAATACTTTCAAGATGGCTGTATTGGATATCAGATTGGCACCATTTCCATTTACGACCAACTAGACATCATAATAAATCTTTTGGTGAAATCACAATATCAATATGACCAGCCATCTTGTTGAAGTAGCCATTACAAGATTTTCAAGATGGCCATTGTAGTGGCTACATTGGAAGTCAAATCAGTACCATTTTCATTTAGGACCAACTAGACATCATAAGAAGTCTTGAAGTGAAAACCCCATGCAAATATGACAATTCATTCAGAAATTGTGATAATAAGATTTTCAAGATGGTCACTGTGGTGGCCATAGTGGATGTCGGTGCAGCACCATTTTCATTTAGGACGAACTAGACATCATAAGAAGTCGTTTAATAAAAAACCCATGCCGATATGACCATCCATTCAGGAGGAGTACTGATAACAAGATTTTCAAGATGGCCACTGGTGGCCATATTGGATGTGCAAGTGGCAGCATTTTCATTTTGGACCATCATAATCAGTCTTTTGGTGAAAACCCCATGGTAATATATGTTTTCATTCAGGAGGAGAAGCGATAACAGGATTTTCAAGATGGCCACTGTGGTGGCCATATTAGACATAAGATCAGCACCATTTTCATTTAGGACCAACTAGACAATAAAAAGTCTTTCAGTGAAAATTGCATGTTAATATGACCATCCATTCAGGAGGAGTGGTTGTAACAAGATTTTCAAGCTTGTCACTGTGGTGGCCATATTGGACATCAATTGGTACCATTTTCATTTTGGACCAACTAGACATCATAAGAAGTCTTCTGGTGAAAACCCCATGTCAATATGACTTTCTGTTCAGGTGGAGTAGCGATAACAACATTTTTGATGGCTGCTGTGGCAGCTATGTTGGATGTCTGGGTGGCACTATTTTCATTTTGGACCTACTGGACCATGGGATGAATGTGTGTTTACAGTTTCATGGATGATAGTTTATGGACAACAGACTATCCCATAAGCTCTCCAGGTTTATGACCAGAAGAGCTAAAAAAGCACACAACTCATCTGAAAATAGAGCAAGTACAATGATTTGTTAATATGCATATCTTTGATGATGACCATAATATGTGCTTAGTTTCACAGCAATCCATTAAAAGCTACATCAGTAAATAATCATTCACAAAATTCTGCCATACACTTCATCCAGCTGTACAAAAGTAAATAAGGGCAATAACTCTTACAAAACTCACAGGAGCACAAAGATTTGAAAATGGGTTCATCTTTAGATGAATACCATAATATGTACCAAGTGTCACAGTGACCCATAAAAAAAAAAAAAAGCAAGACAAATTGTATTACTAGTTGTGCAAATAAGTGTGTTGTACACTACATTAAGCTACAAGACAAAAAAGACAAAAACTAGTGAGAGCAAAATGATTTGGTGATATGCTTATCTTCAGATAATGAACATAACATTTACCAAGTTTCATGGCAGTCCATAAAAAAACTGCAGGACTAGTTGTGCTAACAGGATTCTGTCATGCTGCATTGAGCAACACGACAAAAGTGTCAATAACTCTATCTGCATCTTCAGGTGATGACCATACTATTTTCCAAGTTTCATAGTATTCCATCAAAACTTGCCATACAAGTTGCACTAACGAGATTGTGATATACATTGCATTAAGCCACAAAACAAAAAGAGCAATAACTCCAACAACAAGAGTCCCCTGAAGAGACTGATACTCAATTGTCTGAAAAGAACTTATAGGAATTCAAGGCAAGACCATTTCTTCCTTTTAACTGCTGAGTGTTGAAAATATCTTTGATATTCCTGAGCAATATGATTTTCAAATTAGCCACTGTAGCAGCCATATTGGATGTAAGATCAGCACCATTTTCATTTAGGACAAACTAGACACCATTAGAACACTTTTGGCGAAAACCCCAAGTTGATATGACCATCCATTCAGGAAAATTAGTAACATAACTTTCAATATGTTCATTGTGGCAGTCATATTTGAGGTTAGATCGTCACCATTTTCTTTCTGGGCCACATTCACATCATACTTAGTCTTCTAGTGAAAACCAAATGTCAATATGACATTCCATTTAGGAAGAGTAGCAATAACAACATTTTCAAGATGGCTGCCATGGTGGTCATTCTGGATGTCAGATTGGCACCATTTTCATTTAGAACCAACTAGACATCATAAGAAGTCTTCTGGTGAAAACCCAATGTTGATATGACTTTCCATCTAGGAGGAGTAATGATAAGATTTTCAAGATGATCACTGTGGTGGCTATATTGGACATCAGCTTGGCACAATTTTTATTTAAGACAAACTAAACACCATAAGAAGCCTTCTAGTGAAAACTCAATGCTGATATGACTTAATATTGAGAAGGAGTAGAAATAGCAAGAGTTTCAAAATGGCTGCTGTGGTGGTCATATTGGATGTCAGATTGGCATCATTTCCATTTAGGACCTACTAGACATTTTAAGAAGTCTTTTTTGTGAAAACTCCATCCTGATATGGCTTTATGTTCAGAAGGAGTAGCATTAACACAATTTTCAAGATTGCTGCTGTGGTGGCCACAATGGATGTCAGATTGGTATCATTTTAATTTAGGACCATGCAGTCACACAAGAAATCTTTTACTGAAATTCCCATGTTGAGATGACCATCCATTCAGGTGGAGTAGTGATAATAAGATTTTCAAGATGGCCACCATGGTGGCCATATTGGTGTCTGGGCAGCACCATTTATATTATACTAAATACTTTTTTTAACCAGTGTAATCAGTGAATACGCTGCTGAACACTACTTTTACAGTAGCTATCATGCAGAAAATAAATGCAGAGTAAAGTCATCTTGGCCCTCTTTCTAACTGAACATTTCTTTGCTATCTTTTAATCTTTACATTTAAACTTTAAATCATTTTTACATCTAAAATTTTAACTTTTAACTGGCACTTTTCAGCAGGTATTGTCCTTACATACTGTGACACCACCTACCTAACAACCCACCTACTTACCGACCTAATTTGACAGGGCATAAATGACATAAAACAATTAAAAAAACCCCAATATTTATAATACCAAGTAGAGGTACTATAATGAGTTGATAAAAACCTGAGATTATTGTTCTTTTTGTACTATTTTTTTGAAAATCATTGTTCTTAAAATCTGCTAGAAAAGCTAGTATTATCACTTGTCCATCTCTAGAAGCCTGATTATACTGGGTAAAGTCACAAGCTTTGAGTAACATTAGAGAGACAGCCAGGAGTACAAACAAAGTTCATGCGTCAATAATTATCTTGATTAGCCACTACAGCCGGGGTCTCACATGCAAAGCATGCAGTCCACTCATCTAATTCCTACACTCATTCACATGTACAGTTAACTTGTTGAGGGCAATATATTACAACATACAATGTATAGTCTTTAATGTGAAAAGTTTAACACTGAATAAGGGCCTTCCTCAGTAGGCTAGGATGTATATAGGTCTAGCATTGATGAATGCATGTGATCATAAACACAAATACTTAACCCATGTTAGTAAGGCATAACATGTGACCTTATTTGGTCTGAAGGGTGTAGTAGTAACAGAGATGCATCCAGTTATGAAGTTTCATGATTGGAACATAAACAGCATGCAATAAATTAACTTTTAACACAGAATTTGAAAAAAGTCACTGATGCATGAAATATATGTCACAGAGACCTATATTTGCAAAAAGAATGTATAACTTATCAAAATGCACCCACTCACTAAATTTCATGATTCTAAATAGGACTGAATGCATATAAAATGCCCAAAACTCATGGTCATAAGCTAAATGCAAAACTTTAACAAAAGTCACTATATGATGAAAAATAGGTAATGAAAAAAGCCTCTTTTGTTGTAAAGGTGTGCTAGTAACAGAGAAGCCTATCATCATCATCAATTTCATGATTCTAGCATGAACAGTGCCTGAGACATGAACATCAAACACAAAATTAACCCAAGTCAGTGAAGCATCAAATATGGACCATAATGACCTACTAGTGAAATGATGGTGTAGTGCTCATAAAGATGCATCTCCAAGTTTCATGATTCTATATAGGATATTATGTACACAGCATGCCAATATCCTATGTAGTCATGAGCTAACTGCAAAAACTCAACCCAAGTCAGTAAAATGTGAAATGTTGGTCATAGTGACCTTTTTTGGGAATGGGTGTCATAGTAGGAAAGATGTACATGATCACAGAGTTTAATTATTAAAGCATGAACAGTAAAAACATCAAACTGAACCAAAGTTAGTGAAATGTGAAATATGGGTCATGGCAACCTATGTTTAGAGATGTGGATTTGGTACTCAGATGCATTCTCTTACCAAGTTTCATGATTCCAGGAATACAGTATTTTACAGTAAATAAAAAACCAATACGGGCAGGGGCTAAATGCAAAAACTTTAAATAAGGTAGTAAAATGTGAAATGTTGGTCACAATGACCTTCTTTTGTTGCAAGATTGTGGTACTAATAGAGATGCATACAATCATCTAATTTGATGATTCTGGCATAAAAAGTACTTGAGACTGACCTCAAGTAAGTGAAGCTTAAAATATGGGTCACAGTGATGTACTTCTGCGATTAGGGTGTAGTAATCATCAAGATGCATCCCCTGACCAAGTTTCATGAATCTTGGTATAACAATATGTATACAACGAGCTAAAAACTTGTCTGGGTATGAGCTAAAACTGACAATTAAACTTGCCACACAGAATTAAACCCAAGTCATTTAAGCATGAAATATGGGTCACAGTGACCAAATTTTGTGATGAGGTAGTAGTACTCGTCAAGATGTATCCCCTCAACAAGTTTCATGAATCTAAGAAAAACAGTATACACAGAGGGCGCAAAGAACCTATCACATCATGAGCTAAACACATAAATATACCCTAAGCCTGTAAAATGTGAAATGTAGTTCACAGTGACATTCCATTGTGGTATAGGTGTGGTCCTAATAGAGATGCATACAATATTCTAGTTCGATGATGTAACAGAACTTGAGAAATTAACAAAAAACACAAAATTTAACCAATGTGAAGCCTGAAATCGAGGTCACAGTGACCTGCTTTTGTGATGATGGCATAGTACTCATCAAGATGCATCCCCTATCAAGTTTCATGAATCTATGTATAACAGTATACATACTGGGTGCAAAAACCCTATTTGGTCATAAACTAAATGCAAAAACCTAAGGCAGTAAAATGGGAAATGTAGGTCACAGTGACCTTCGATTGTGGTATGGGTGTGGTACTAATAGAGATGCATACAATATTCTAGTTTAATGATTCTAGTAGGAACAGAACTTGACAAACAAACATGAAGTATGGATCACAGTGGCCTACTTTTGTGATTAGAATGCAGTACTATTCAAAGTGCATTTCCTCCCCAAGTTTCATGATTCCAGGTATAACAGTATTCATACAGTGTGCTAAAAACCTGACCAAGAATGTACAAACAATGTATATAAATGTACAAAGTTAGCCCAGTCAGCCCGCCCCCTGGAGTTGGTGCTATGAAACCCACTCCAAACTGTTGCCTAGGATCTGGGAAGAAAGAATGGTTGACATTCATTAAGGATGTACAGATGTATATGCTTTTACCTGTGTGAATGTTGTTGCCAGTGGTAACATTGGGGGTAGAACAATAGCTTACCTCTACTTCATACTACAAAGTAGTGGCGAGATAAGAAAAACAGAGAGGTTTTGTGCTGTTTAGAAACACCAATGACTTGATAAAGAAAATTATACATCGGAAATCATCTGGTGAGTACCCCATGTCGATATGACTCCATTTAGGAGGAGTAGCAATAACAAGATTTTCAATGATCCTGATCTTACATTCAGTATGGCCACCATGTTGGTCATTATTGGATGTAAGATTGGCATCATTTTCATTTAGGACCAACTAAACACCATAAGAAGTCTTCTGGTGAATACCACCATGTAGATAGGACTTTCCATTTAGGACTAGCAACAAGAAGATTTTCAAAATGGCTACCATAGCGGTTATACTGAATGTCAGATCTGCACCATCTGCATTTAGGACCAACTAAACATCATACAAAGTCTTTTGGTAAAAACCCCATGCTGATATGACCATCCGTCAAGTAGTAGCAATAACAAGATTTTCAAGATGGTTGCCATGGTGGCCATACTGGATGTCAGATTGGCACCATTGTCTTTTAGGACTAAATAGACATCATATTAAGTCTTCTGGTTAAAAATACCATGTCAATATTACTTTCCATTCAGGAGAAGTAGCGATAATAAGATTTTCAAGATAGTTGCCATATTTGGTGTCAGACTGACACCATTTTCATTTACCCTCAACTAGATATCATAAGACATCTTTCAGTGAAAACCCCATGTTCAGGTGGAGCAACGATAACAAAATTAGCCTCCTTAACATTATCCCTAGCCTAGGGGCAAGTGCTATGAAGCCCACTCCAAACTGTGGCCCAATAGCTAGAAAGTTGTACATATGTATATGCTTTTGTATGTGCAAGTGCTGATGCCTGGGTTAGTAAAATAGCTCTCCTTTACTTTGTAGAAGTGAGCTAATCTAAATATGTATATACTGACTGTGTTCTTTTGGCTGCTCCTGCTAATTCCTTTGTTTCCAAGAAACCAGAATACAGTCCATTTACACCCCCAATAGCTGCACCTGGAAAGCAAGATAGAATAAAATTACACTTACTTGTAACATAAAACTGAGCTCAGATTTGCATGTGCATAATACAGTACTGCACTATTTACCTGACCTCATCTTCTCGGATAATTCCTTTTTATGATGCTATGGAATTGGAACAATATAAGGGAGATCCTTCAACATTCTGAAGAGTCAGGTTAATGAAATGTTTCTAATGGGACACTTGCTGTCAAATCACCAATAATGAATAATAAAAGTTGCATTAACACTGGGCAAACATTACTGGCCAATCCTGAATTAACCCTTTTCATACTGAAGCCCAATCAGCCAGGCAGTTGTGTAGAACTGGAAATTTTTTCAGTCAGTGGTGTTCAGCATGAGAGAATGCAGTGATGCTGGTCAATCTGGCATTACTGGAAAAGTTTTTCAAATAATTCAAAGTTATGTATCATTTAAAAAAGCATACAATTTTCTTTAAAGTCATATATTTTTTCATGGAAAATTTTCGTATGTAAAAAATTCAGTTGAAAGTAAAGTTAAGTAAACTAAAACACAAGCTTTACATTTTTATTTATATCTTACTTTCAATGCAATTTTTCTATCTGCAACATTCATTTTACCTCCTATATGTAAGTGTATGAAATGTGAGGAATTTTAAGCCATTTAAGATGGTGACAAAATAATAAAAATCCATCAAGAATGTCAAAGGTTATTTCAATTTTATTATATTTACTCGCATGAGAATTGTAGAGCAAGCAGAACAGGTCCTTACTGGTAGGATGACAAAGCTGTTAATTTTGTTTCAGTATTTTTATTCCATATTAAATTCTAATCTACCAATAGCAGAGTTATGTTGGGTTTATTTTGGTCCATTTCCAGGAATGCAGTAAAATTGTATAATATTATGCACATATCCAACCTCGGTATACGGGCAAACTTTATGAGCAGTGAAGTTCACAAAATGTATGGCTTGCTTGGAAACCATTAAAGTCTTCATCACTGTCAATATCCGAGTCAAAATACCAATGAACTAATTATCATCAGCTCAGTTCATCTCAATGTAGTCAAGATCATGATCCCCACTGCCTAAAATAGAAATTTTCCCCACAAAATTGTCTATATTTTCATCAAAATTGGCATTCATACCATTGTCATCACTTACTGCTTCAGTAATGTCTGTCGTTTTGATCTCCGCACGTTAAAATTCAGTTTTGAAATAAAATTTTCTACTAACCAGTTATCATCATCTATGTTCATTTCGAAGTCCAGATCACTATCTGCACTGCATAAAACATCAATTTTCCCCACAAAATTGTCTATATTTTCATCAAAATTGACATCCACATCACTGGCATAATTTGCCGATTCAGTGCTGTCCGCCATGATGATCTCCGCACACTAAAACTCATGTTTGTAATAACATTTTCAAATAACCAGTTATCATCAACTCTGTTCATTTTGCTGAAGTAAAGATAACGATCTCCACTGCCTAAAATGTCAATTTTCCACACAAAATTGTCTTTAACTAATTCAGCAAGCACATAACTGCCATCACTCGCCTCTTCAGTAGTGACTACCATTTTGATCTCCGCATGTTAAAACTTGATTTTTAAATCAATTTTTTTACCAGTTTTGGGGGTCTTTTAAACTCATTCTGTGACTGCATTTGTGTACCTTCTACCTTTATTTCCTTCTTTTCAAGAGAGTACACATAAAATGATGACATATTACATGGTTAAATGCACACTTCGTGAAGTGGTAGACGTAATGTAGTGAACATATGACTGGAATCGTATCCTGTTGGAAAAGGTAAAATAAGACTGGAATCGTTTCCCGCTGGAAAAGAGTTAAAGGACAAACTGATCACTATTTGGTCCCTGATGTAAAGATACTGGTTTATGTGTAGATACAAAAATGAATCATAAATATATATGGAAATAGCAAGCATTTTTGCAACTTACATGGTTTGATGTTTTGTTGTTTGTTTCATTCTTTTACATTTAATACAAAAACAACAACAGCTTGCATTGTACTGTTCCTTTTAAAAACTAATCTCAGTATGAAAATTGTCCATACTGTAAAATCTGTAAAATAAGTGTATATGTGTATTTTATAAATCAATTTTTTTTTAGAGAAATATGTTTCTTCAATGATAATACCTACCCCAATCAAAATACTTTAGGAGTACATCTATTACTTCACAAATCAAACCTTCTGAAGCTCAAAAAGACGATTGCCACATCTTTTGGCTTGTGCTGTTAAAGTGGTCTCCTCTTGCATAGGGGATTGGTGCCAAATCCCATCAACTGCCAGTTACTACTGGAGTGGATGTGCACGCTCTTCCAGGGATGTAACTGGAGAGGACTTGGGAGGGTGTGCCCATATTATGATCAGATAAGTATTATTGAAGAAACTTTTTTTACTCTAAAATAATTGACTTCTTCTTCAAATACATTATCTGATTACAATTCATTAGGAGAATAGGAAAGAGGAAGTTACATCACCTTACTCTGTTTCCTGTCTGCTAATGTATGTGAAGCAGCTCGAGTTCTGCATGATATGGGTTATGATTAACACATGGTTTATGTATGGATGCGGTTCAGAGAAAAAAATGTTCACTCCTGCAAAATGAGCAGAAGTAGAGTATCCTGTGTCATATGAAGCTGCAGAATGATTCGAGTATTTTGTTTCAGCATTCCAAGGCCTGTGGCACCTTTGTCAACAGCTGAGTATTTTGTTTCGGCATTCCAAGGCCTGTGACACCTTTGTGAGCAGCTAAGATTTTCAGTGTTAAAGATCAGCATGCATGTCTTGTAAAAGCTGGGTTAAAGTTTATGGGAGTCATTGTTGTGAAAAGAAAGGTCTGTTGATGCTTGGGTCTTGAAACTGCCTTTCAAAGTGATTCGACCATACTGTAGAAGCTGTTCTGAAAAATGCTGGTCTTTTTTTTCTAAAGAGCTTAATTTCTTAAGAACTTGATGGATGTGAGAACTCTATAAGAAGCCACAGGAGGAGACAGGGGCTGGATTACTAATTCAGCCAAACTTCTATATAGTCATATACTGGACCTTAATACAAGCCTATGCATACTGTAGTCAGTAACAATTAATACAAGTCTATACAAACTGTAGTCAGTAACAATTAATACAAGTCTATACATACTGTAGTCAGTAACAATTAATACAAGTCTATGCATACTGTAGTCAGTAACACAAGTCTATACATACTGTAGTCAGTAACAATTAATACAAGTCTATACATACTGGAGTCAGTAACAATTTTAATACAAGTCTGTACATACTGGAGTCAGTAACAATTAATACAAGTCTATACATACTGTAGTCAGTAACAATTAATACAAGTCTATACATACTGTAGTCAGTAACAATTAATACATGTCTATACATACTGTAGTCAGTAACAATTAATACAAGTCTATGCATACTGTAGTCAGTAACAATTAATACAAATCTATACATACTGTAGTCAGTAACAATTAATACAAGTCTATACATACTGTAATCAGTAACAATTAATACAAGTCTATACATACTGGAGTCAGTAACAATTAATACAAGTCTATACATACTTTAGTCAGTAACAATTAATACAAGTCTATACATACTGGAGTCAGTAACAATTAAGGTTCAATGAAAATGAATGGTTCATCAATTCCTCTAATTCCAAGACCTTGAATTCCTTCAACATTTATTGCCTAAATGATATCTATAAGCATTAGTTTTCCTCACAAATTATCTGCATGTTCTTTTTCTCATCAACTCTGCTACCATTATTCATCTTTTCAGTGCTGAGAAGATCTGTGTTAATACATATTAATAGTGAGAGCAGAACAATGGCACATATAGGTGAAAGCAGTTAAGCATTTTGTTGAACTTACTATGATGGTGACAATATAAATGGTAACATTCTCAGGCAATCAGATACATGATAACCTCATTAATATGGATGGATCTTGATCATCATTGAACTTGTCTGAGATGTTGATGATATACGTCCTAATTCCAAGTATGATCTATGCTTAAGCTATTTGTCCATAAGGATGGGTGAGGTAATAAAAGAGTGGCAACATCAACAAAATGAATGATTATGACTTTTATTCAAGCACGCAGCTAGAGTTAATTTATGCCATTATCATCTTACCTGCAAACACACAGCCACCAATTTGCGAAAAAGCTAGTTCAAACCTCCCCCTCTGACGACTGGCCCCTTCTGGAAAGATGAAATCGGAGCCTGTGTCCTGTAATAAAAGGAAAGAGTGACCCATTAAAACTTGGTCCAGTTTCATGTTGCTAATTTGATGCAAATCATTCTAAAGATCCTACCCATTCTGAATCGTACCCCACCTTTGATCTCGGAAAATAATTACCTGTCACAATTAAAATATAGCTCAGAATGATTTAATGTATTCAAACCTTACAAATTTTGAACCATTTCTGCCTCCATTTGTGCAAACTTTCACAATTTTGAAAAAAGTCAATGAGAACAGTAAGTGCAGTGTTAAATCCCTGCTATTTTTGAGAAATGGCACAGCCTGATGTACACGAGTTGTGTAATGGCTTCATGCACCCTCATGTGGAAGTAAAATGAGTGTAATCAATGATTACATAGCTCACCTCTACAAAGCTTCTGGCAGTCTCCAGTAGCCACTGTAAACATAAATTATCATGCAGAAATTAAGTGGAGACTAAAGTGATTTTGACAACAAAATGATGGCCCCTTTTTAGAATTTTTTTAAAATGCTATTTTTTCTTTGCATTTTATTTTTATTTTTAAAATGTCAACTTTTATTGGCATTATACAGATAGCATTGTGCTGATACACTGTTAACCCACTTACCTACCTACCCACCCACCCACCTACCTACCTACCTACTTACTGCCAATATATCTACCTACTGTGACAAGGCATAAAATAAAAACAATAAAAAGAAAATTCTTTTTGTAATGCCATATCCACATGATAAGATTTTTGGATGAGAAAGAATAACACCAGACTTTATAGAATAAACACTCAAGATAATTATTTGTAAGTTACATGAAGTACAAGGATAGATGGATTTACATTCTCAGACATACACATTTAAAATTTCATACGAGACTTAATATAAAACCAGATAATCGTGGGAGATGAGGGTGATCGTCTCTCACATGGGAATATACAAGCGGACTTTGAAGATAATTACACCTTCATCACCTCTCTGAATGGATTAAAAATATATTTAAAATGATTTATAGCAAATAGGAATTAAGGTACTGAAGTATAAGACATGAGCTGCTTTGGTCAGAGTATGAATTAGGTGAAGGCAAATTGTTGACCTTCTGGTGCTGAAGGTGGGGAGTATGGAAGAGTAAAAGCATAATGTGAGTTCACCTTCTAATGACATGGTTCATACTGATATGTGAGTTCACCTTCCAATGACATGGTTCATACTGATATGCGAGTTCACCTTCTAATGACATGGTTCATACCGATAGGTGAGTTCATCTTCTAATAACATGGTTCATACTGATATGCGAGTTCACCTTCTAAAGACACGGTTCATACTGATATGCGAGTTCACCTTCTAATGACATGGTTCATACTGATATTTCATCAAAAATTCAAGCACTTTTTTCAAGGAAAAAAAATTAATTTTCAAGCACTATTATAAAACTGTGTATAAAATTAGGAAGAATGTTGATTATGGTATGGAGAGTCCACAAAATATCAGAATTAAGGATTTAATTCTTCAACAAGAACAAAGAAATATATTTTTTTAAACTAGGCCTAGGTACAGACATTGTATCTCAAGGGGCTTTGGGGCAAGGGGGCAGAGGTACAGTCATCTCAACTGCATCAGTTTGGGAGTTTTCACTCTTATTTTGACAGTATTTATAACTCCTTGACTTTTTCACGTTTAAGCAAAATATATTCTAAATTCATTTCAACTGTCAATATTTCATGTCTGTACACTTTTCACATTTCCCTTGAGACTTCAAAGCTCTTTTACTCATTGGTCGGGCTGAGGTTACTGTAGCTCTATAAGTCCCTTGTTATACTGATGGTGGGAACTTTACAACTAAGGTCAAATGCATATACATTTTCAGAAGAGTTGCCAGATCACAGCATTTTGTACTTGCAACTAGTCCAATGGTATTTCTTCATCGATTTTAACTCAATAAAAATAATACTGTATCCTACAAGCAATTTTCTACTGTTTTGAGCAATTTCAGATACAACAGGGCCACAAAGGTCCCATTTTGAGACTTTGAGTTTTGATTACCATGATCAGCACACAAGTTGATAGCAATGTTTTTACCATCAGTATATATAACACATAGCAACTGAAGCTACTGCTGATCTAAAGTCTTTTGAGAAACACAATATACAGTTTATATAGTGTGTATATGGTTTATATACAGTGTGTATATGGTTTATATACAGTGTGTATATAATTTCTACACAGTTTGTATAGTGCTTATGGCGATTTTTGTTTTAAGATTCGCTCCTCATCGCAAAGCACTTGACCGACTTTCGATCTGCCTTAATGACCCAGTCAACAAAGTATCCATTAATTTACATCATGTGGTGCTTGCAATCCCAAATGAGGCCGAGTACTAATCACCATATAAGCCACCAAACTAGATGCCTTAATGAATAAGTAAGCGACCCAACACTGAATTAAAATTTCAGGATGATTGGGTTTCTAGCACTTTTAATAGACCTTGTATTTTCTTTCTTTATATTTTTCAACAGTAAATTAATGTTTTATACTAATATAGGTTTGTTACGAAATTCAATCACTTTTCAAAGACTACTGAGCATTTTCAAGCCCTTTTCCAGTACTTTTTGGAGCCAACCCCAAATTCATGCACTTTTCATGGTAACCACAAAAATACAAGCATTTTTCAAGATTTTGCAAACACTGAATGAAGGCAAAGAGAGACGGTGAAGTAGCAACTTATTGGATTTCAGGTGATATCATTAAAAAATTTTTTTTATGAAGGAACAATTTGTTTCCCAAAAATATCTAAACTGTCATGAAACTCGTTCACCTTCTCAGATAAGGTGACTTTAGTGATAATTTGCCAAAGTTGAAATCATATCAACCAGTATAGTAGAAGACATCACCTAATGAAAAATAAATAAATGCTGGAATTCCTCGTAATGACAAACAAACATCTCAAACACCACTGCAACTTCACCACATAGATCTAACATAGCCCGAGACATTATATCTTTGGAAAATAGAGGAATTAAACATGATAATGGACTTCAATCTGCTATGAATGCTGCACAACAGTGTAGCTCACCATTACATTTACATGGTGCTATTTATAGGAAAAGGTCATGTCACATAACAGCCAATCAGACTGCATAGTGCTTGCTGACCAAAGAGAATGCTAATGGCAGATTAGTATGTATCTGGCAGTGAGTGCACAGGAAAATATTGGAATTATGGAATAAATTGACAATGTCCTGGCTAAACCATACATAATACAAGGCAAATTCATCAACTGACAATTTAAAATATGCACAAAATAATCATGCAAGGTTACAATACATACTGAATCTGTTATTGCCATCGGCCCTAAACATTGTGAAATGGCTAGTATCAGTACACATTGCAGGTAACAAAACTCCCTTGCAAAAAACACAGAAAAACATGTCCTATGTAAGCAAAGTCAACATATTACCATACATAAAGCACATCTAACATCTATAAAACGATGCATAGCAATAAAAATGTTAATGCAATAGGTAACAGAGATAATGTTCACTACACTGCCCCTCCTCCTATAAAGTAGCTATGGTGAAGTAGTGGTTAGCAAGCTGGACTTAAAACCAAAAGGGTGTAGGTTCGAATCCTACAATTGGATCAGCCTGGGTCAGTTACTGTGGTGTGTCCTAGGGCAAGACACTATACTCCAACTGCTCCAAATAACCTACTTATGTTGCTGTGCCACCAAACCAATCTTTTCTATGATATCAAAGTAGCGGAACTATAATGACTTGACAAAATCCTGAAATTAATCTTGTTTTTGAATTATATTTTTTAAAATCATTGTCCCTAAAAACTGCCTAAGAAACTATTGTCATTGTCCACCCCTAGAAGCCAGATTTTACTGGGCAAAAGTCACAGTCTTTGAGTAACCTTCGAGTGACAGCCACTAGGTACATGTAAAAGCATGGTTCATACATCAATACTTACCATAATTAGCCTCCACCGATGAAGCCTCACATGATAAGCATGCAATCCACTCCACTAATTCCAACATTCACATGTACAATACACAGTTAACCTACTGTGGGTAACTGATCACAATATTCAGTGTATAGCCATTAATATAGTCAGTTTACCACTGAATGAATAAACATATATTCACACTTCCAACTGCACTGGTCAGAAAGAGCTTTTTGAGTAGGTTAGGATGTATATAGCCTGGAAGAATCTATATGGTCATAAACACAAATATTTATCCCATATTAGTAAAGCATAAAATGTAGGTCACAGTGACTTTTGTATATGGGTGTGGTACTATGAGAGATGAATACAATTATCTAGTTTAATCATTCAAGCATTCAATCCACACAATTTAACCCAAGTCAGTGAAGCATGAAATATGGGTTCCAGTGACCCATTTTTAAGACAAGGATGTAGTAGTACTCATCAAGTTGCAGCTCCTCACCAAGTTTCATGAATATAGGTATAAAAGTATATAATTACGGGTGCAAAAAACCTACTGGTGAAAAGTTAAATTCAAAAATGTAACCTAAACCAGCAAAATGTAAAATGTAGGTCACAATGACCTTCTTTTGCTCTAAGGTCTGCCACTAATTGAGATGCATACAATCAATGAGTTTCAATGATTCCAGCATGAATAGAGCTTGAGAAATAAACTTAAAAACAAAATATAACCTGTCAATAAAGCATGAAATATGGGTTACAGTGATCTACTTTTGTGATGAGGGTGCAGTAGTCATCAAGATGCATCCACTCATTAAGTTTCATGAATTTAGGTATAACAGTATACATACAGGGTGCAACCTATTTGATCATGAGCTAAATGCAAAACACTTTCAAAAACTGTAAGAAAAAGTCTTCACATAAAATCTTAATCTTCTGAGTGATATGATGCTATTGTTACCTGTTTAAAAGCAATAGATGCATCTCATGATCAGCTAACACAGGTAAGCAATACCTGTGTCTCATTCTCAGCTAACACTGGTAAGCCAATTTAAAAGTTCTCTTGCAATGGTGCTTCATGTTTTTCAAATTTAAAATTTAAAAACTTTATTTACTATAACATTTATCATTCAGCACAATTCTATACTTACTGGTGTGATATATGCTGGATCAAAATTGAGATAGGGTGACACAAGACCTGGAGCTGGGACTGATGATGCGGTCACTGAAAGAATCAAACAGACATAATTTATGAATACCATAAATGTATTATTTTCTTGGGTTTGCACTACATGGCATTTTCATCGGTACTTAAATAAGTGAATTTGGAATGGGGTCCTAATGTTTGCACTGAAGGATAACAGATAAAGGAGATGAATTTTCAGGGGTGTTGTTAACCAAGGTGGCGATTGTGGAACACACAATTTTGCAGTATTTCCAACACTGATTTTTGCTGTTTCTAAGTGAGTATGCATTAGTATGTCAAAAGGTGGAATGAAGTTTGGTTTCTAAGTGTGCAAAATTTGGTATTTGGACCTAAAGGCCACATATGTGGGATTAGATAGATTCAGGAGGTCACAAAAACTATATGTTGACAAACCTCGAGTGAAAACTTAAACTGGTAAACATCGGGGATACGGGTGGCCACCTGATGGGGCAAGGGGAGGTAATATATGAATTAATTCGATTTTCTATATGATGTAGGTATGGAATGACGATTTTTGTCTTTCATGGAGAGCTGGATTCAGAAGGCAAAGTTTATTTTCCGATGTTAAAATGATTGGGTATTATATTCTATGAATAAATTAAATAGTACAGCGCTGCACCTTTATTTCATAATGTATTGTTGAAAAAATTAAAATATATTGAAAAAGTATGTTCCTGATACTGGTGAAAAGCTGAGATAATCAAAGCAATATCTACACATATCATGTGAAGAATTTAGAAAGGCAAATTTTTCACATGAGCTTTGCAAAAATATTTCAAAAGTATTTATTTATCTATTTATTTACTCGCTAGCAAGCTAGCCAGTCAATAAATAAAATTGCCCCAAGTGACAACTCTGCACAAGTCTTGCTATTCCTATGGGTATTTCAACACCTGCCTGTTGGAATAAAACAATTAAGGTTAGTAGTAACCTACTCAAATTATGTTTCATCAAGTCACCACGACTCATAACCAACCCAAGCAACATAGTGAATGATCATGTGATGGGTGTAATTATTCATTAGCACAGCTTAAAATTGGACCAATTACAGATGACTGATAAGAGTGTCTCTGTGTGCCAAATAAGTGGGATCCATGAATGTACTGTGTTCAAGGACCATAGAGAATATTCAATCATGTGTTGAAATCTAGATAAGGTGCATCAGAAACCTGTGATCTCTGATCAATTCAAAACTGTGATAGGGGATAAGATGGGTAAGCCATGTTTTACTGGGGTTTTCACCAAACCAGTAGGTGAAGTGGAAATTACTCACATGCATTAATAAAATCAACTTCTCAGCCTAAAAAGCAATTATAGTTGCTTTTTTGTCTACTACTTTGAGCCCTGATTGGAGGTATTGGGTAAACTGCACCAGTGTGTTCATGATATCAATGCAGAGGTGATAAATGTAATTGGGACATTTATTACTGACCTTACTGGTGTCTAATTAAAGCATGCTCTGAATGGTTTCACAGTCTGTGTGTTACAGTCATGTGATTTGCATAATTTTCACACTGAGCTCTGAACCTGCTCTCCCTATACAGGTGCAGCAGATCTATTCCAAAACAAAAACAAAAACACTGAGGGACAGTGCCTAAGCCCCACTGGGGTCTTGGGACAATGCCCTTGTTGGGAGTCGTGGGGTGAGAAAGCCGAAAATGAATTTTAAAAAGAAGAAGAAGTAAAACTGGATGAAAATGACTCACTTCATTAAAATATTTTAACTAGCCTTTCATATCACAATGAAACATCATTTCCAATTTCATTTTAAGTGGCAGGCTTTCCAATGTTAAACCCCATGCCATTTTAGCCCTAGTGATTTTGGTACATGTTGACTATCGTGATCTCTCACATGCCTCCATTTCTGGAATCAGTTCAAGCTTCCAAGTGTGAGCAGTTTTGAACTGATCACTTAGCTTGAGATATACCCCTAATTGACAAAATGAGTCTTTCGTACACCATTGACCCTTTCCAAAAACAGACTCATACAGCATCACAGCATGCATTTGGATGAACCTAGTCATCATCACCAAGAGGTATATCAGGTTCAAACCAAATGTCATGAGATTAACATTGGGAAAGCCTATCGCTTTGAACAGAAATGGATACAACAGTATTTGCATTGAGATACAAAAAGTTGGTTGAATAATTTTCACCCAATCTTCAGTATTAATGTGGTTTTATTTCGATCTAAATATAAATATGAAAAATTAATTTTTTTATAAAAAATCCACATATATAAACTATATATCATTTTGAAGGTATTCATGAGACATTTTCAAAAATGCTTTCCTTTTTAAGATATTTTCATTATTAATGGAAAAAAACATAACTTAAGTTTTGAGCCTTTTTGCTACAAATGGTCATGATTTATGTTTCCCACAAGTTTCAAGGTGATTATTGTTAAATGACCAAAAAGCTATGCTGATTAACAACAGGCATTTAATTTAGTATTTTGTTATGTATGTTGAATTTATAATACGTGTCCATGATTGTACATTATACTTTAGTCAGATTATGGTCATTTTGTAAACAACATGTTTACACTGCATTTGAGTTCAAGGCTGGTTTTGTTAGCAGCTGGACTGTTATTTCCATGTCTTGTTGTGACAAAAGTCAGGTACACAAAGTAATTTTCCATTAGAATTACTCATATTGTGATGTGACATAGGTCATGTAGCCATGTGTATTTATGTACAGATTCTGGTAAACAAATTCATTCCTATTCAAGAATTTCAGTTCTAAAAGATCAGTCAGAAAAGTAATCTATTTTAGTTGTGTTGTTGAAATCAGATATAATTTGAAAGGAATTATTTATTTACAATATTCATGGGAAATATAAAAGTGATCATTAATTTCAGGATTAATACATGATTTTGGGATTTATGTGAACTCATTCAAATACATTCTGGATTACATCTTTATGGTACATCAGGACATTCAAGGCTATTGGAATTCATTCGGAACATTCTATTATTCTGGACTTGTGATTAGGACATTTAGGATTATTTGGAATTTAACTCACAAACTGTAAGTGTATTCTGAATTTTTACTTTAAGTGTCTGGAAATAAATTACTTGTTGATTTTACTTACATTGTTGGTTTCACTTTCTTTCTGTTACATATTTTAAGACCTAGAGTCGTAACAATTTACACATGTAAAACACGAGTTCCTTAAAGGGACTGAGGCTCTACTGTCCAAAAAGAATTTCCAGGAATTCAAGATAAGACCATTTTTTAACTGCTGAGTATTGAAACCATCTCATATTCTTAAGTGATAAGATTTTCATATTAGCCACTGTGGCAGCTATATTAGATGTAAGATCGGCACTATTTTCATTTAGGACAAACTAGACACTATTACAAGACTTTTTTTGAAAACCCCATGTTGATATATCCATCCATTCAGGTGAATTAGTGACAAGACTTGCAATATATTCATTGTGGCAGCCATATTTGACATCAGATCAACACCATTTTTTTTCATTCAGGACCAACTAGATATCATAATCATTCTGGTGAAAACCCGATGTCGATATGACTTTCTATTTATTAGAAGTAGCAATAACAAAATTTTCAAGATGGCTGCCATTGTGGCCATACTGGATGTCAGATCAGCACCATTTTCATTTAATACCAACTAGACATCATAAGAAGTCTTCTGGTGAAAACCCAATGTTGATGTGACTTTCCATCTAGAAGGAGTAGCGATAAGATTTTCAAGATGGCCACTGTGGCAGCCATATTGGATATCAGATTGGCAGAAATTTTATTTAAGACCAACCAGACAACATAAGAAGTCTTCTGATGAAAACCTCACGCTAAGACTTTCTGTTCATTAGGAGTAGCAATAAAAAGAATTTCAAGATGGTTGCTGTGGTGATGGCCATATTGGATGTCAGATCAGCACTGTTTTCATTTAGGACCATCTAGACAATATAAGAAGTCTTTCAGTGCAACCCCATATTAAAATGATCACTGATTCAAGTGGAGCAGCTAAAATATGATTTTCAAGATGGCCGTTGTGGTGGCCATATTGGATATTTGGGTGGCAATATTTCATTTTAGGACCAACTAGACATCATAAGAAGTCTTCTGGTGAAAACCCAAAGCCAATATGACTTTCCGTTCAAAAGGAATAGCAATAACAAGATTTTCAAGATGGCTGCCATGTTGGCTATAGGACTCGCTGTGCTAAATCAGATCCCATAGTAAACTTATGCAAATACCATGATATTAAAAATTCAATAACTTTAAATTTCTGAATACTCATGATCAAACCTATATTTATAGTACAGACATATCCTTGATGACAGATTCTGTGTAGAGAATATAATATGAGCTGGTGCATTTTCTGGATCTACATGTGTTGGAAACATGTGCTTTCAATTCTGCACCAGAGAGTCAGGTGCTAATTTCAGAAATGTGTTTTCCAAACTCAAGCCTTACAAAGGACTGAAATTCCATTACTAAAACATGGTCTCTATTTTTTTCAGTTATAACTAGGATAAACTCTCAAAAGCTGCTTTTTACTAAACTTTTACTTTCATTATCAACCAATCCTGGCCAGCCATACCGATATATACTCTATTTTATCTTCACCCATTTCTAGACTGGTTCCCCTTCTTCCATATATTTAGTACCGTGAGTCCTATATCGGACGTCAGATTGGTACCATTTAATTTAGAACCAACAAGACATCATAAAAAGTATTTTTGTGAAAACCCCATGTTGACATAACCATCCATTCATGAGCAGCTATAACAAGATTTTCAAGATGGGCAATATGGTGGCCATATTGGATATCATATCAGTACAATTTTGATTTAGGACCAACTGGATATCATAAGAAATCTTCTTGTGAAAACCCCATGTCTAAATGAGTTTCTGTTCAGGTGGAGTAGCAATAAAAATATTTTCAAGACGGTTGCTGTCAGAGCAGCACCATTTTCATTTTGGACTAACTATACTTGGGATGAATGTGTGTATAAAGATTCATGGCAATCCTCCAAGCAGTTTAGGAGGAGTAAGGATGACAAACTTGTGCTAACAGATAGATGGACGTCAGAAGATGGACACTGGATGACGGGCAACAGGTCATCCCATAAGCTCTTCTTGTCTATGACCAGTAAAGCTAAGAATAGTACTGTACAATCTCCCAAATGCAAAGATTTTTATGGAATAAAACAGTTTAATTTATCAGTTGATGAAATCGATTTAATCTGGCATTTCTATATCTGTGATCACACTAGGAGTTCTGGTAAGGGGAAACTACTCTTCAAGTATTAAACTTGGTTTGTAAAAGTCACATTCTCTCATGAATATATTTATTTTTTAAATTAATAATTCATAACAATTCATGTGTTGTTATGGAATAAAACACCTGATTGATCAGTTGATGAATAAATTTTATTTCTTATATTATACTAGGAGTTCAGGTAATGGCCGACTACTTTTTACATATTATGCCCTTGGATTTTAAAATCCAAATTTTGTCATAAATACATTTATTTCTTAGATTAATAATGTCATAACAATTAAGAGCATATTCTTACAAATTATTAGTCTGAATTTGGTTGTATATGTTAAATAATGATGATAAATCCATATTTACAAAATTAGTTCAACTGTTTTTACCTTTATTTCAGTGCCAGGTTCGATGTTAGAAGCATATACACAGGCACAAGCTTTTAAGGAACATTCCAGAGTTATTTTTGGAAATTAATCATACGTCACTGTTGCTCACAAGGACGTAACTTGAGACCACCCAAACGAAGGTTAAAACTTCACATCCGGGGAACACAATTCAATTACGATTTAGAATTATGTCCCTTTCTATTACCATCTGTACTAAATAGTGGTACAAGTCTACAAGGGTCCTTAAAAAAAATATTGTACAAGCTCTGCACCAAATTACTGCACGGAACCAGTTACCACATGATTGTTGCTTGCTCCTGACTATGTGCAGTATATTTTCAGCTTGCAGTAGCAACAGGTGCTGTCACTAGAGGGCACTGGCGATCAAGATTAACATTTTCTCAAAATGTCAACCTCATTACACCTGGTACTTTCTCTGCTTTCGTATGTAAAAAGCCGTCATTATTATATCCGAATGTATTCATGGTTGAAAGGTCAAATGTCTATATTTAGCATATATGACATTGGGCCTTTTGTACAACATATTTGGTGAAAATAAATGAAAACCGAATTTTTCAAAACGCAGAAAAAGTAAATAAACGAACATATACGCTCACCTACGTCTACTTTTTAAATACTTTAGAGTTCTTTTTACGAGAATAATGGTAAAATGTGTGCAAATATTTGCGGAAAACCCACGAATTAAGTCTTTTTAAAGGTCACCCATGCCAGCAAGAATGGTAACTCTTCCCGGCACATCGGTACATACAAAATGAAACAATGACATCAACACGACATAAATTGGGTTAAAAAACACACAAAAACTTGATTTTATGAAAGGGCAGACGTTTATACAAAGGAATCGGATTATACAAACGTGTTGTCATTCATTATACTAAATTTATTACAACATTTTGGTACAACTTTTGTTGTGTAATGTAATTTCGAGATTAGAGACTTGACGGGTGATAATGATAATGATATTGATAATATGTATGTGATTGTGATCACTTAGATATTATCAATG
The DNA here is from genome assembly GCA_029931535.1 of Margaritifera margaritifera. NCBI lineage: Eukaryota > Metazoa > Mollusca > Bivalvia > Unionida > Margaritiferidae > Margaritifera > Margaritifera margaritifera. The sequence goes on from JAQPZY010001076.1 coordinate 678,745, forward strand.
TCAAGTCATCTGCTCTAGGTACGATTCTTATCTAGAGACACTGGTATTCAAATTAAAATGTTCATGTTCAGTAAGGGCAAAAAAGAGTAAAAGTTAAACTTATTTTCAGAATTTTGAAAAATGAAAACAAATTCATTTCATGCCATTTTTTGTGAATATCATTATGAATATTGTCATCATAAAGAACAGAAAATCGATCTGCAGTATTTCTCTATTTAAACAAAAACATAATCATAAGTATTTCTTGAGATCCAAATCAGTGCCAGAAGTAGAATTGTGGAAGTATTCAAAGTAAGTTATTTTTATGTTTTTTTTGTCAATTATTTTATTATAGATATGAAAACTGACCAAAAATATCTTATCATAACTAAATTCTAAAATGGCAATTGTTATTTAATAAATTGTGATTTCAGATCAATGTATATATGTACAAGAACACTAATGCATTTGCACTATTGCTTTTAAGAGTAACATACGAATTTAAACTTGTGTATGACTCATTGATTATGGAATTTCATGCAAAAATGATAGGGGGGCGCGTGATTAAAAGGAACTGAAAGGCTTCAGAAGTACCTGGAACATAGAAAAAGTGAATTTATTCTTGAAGGTGAATGTTCTCAAAACATTTATATATAACCATATGTAAGAAATATGCAACTTTCAGCATGAAATAACATGATGTCAAGAATTTGCAAAAAGTGCCCAAAGATCAATATTAACAATGGTGGATGGCTCATGTGTTTGAATGTTTCCTGTGAATTTATTTGAAAAGATATCATAAAGATGGGTTCATTTTTGAATTCTGCACACTCAAATTATGCAGAAAAGGTTCCATTTTAAGAGCAACATACTTTCAACTTGTGTATGACTGAAAAAATATAGTATTTCATGGAAAAATGTTAGGGGGGTGCTTGATAAAAAGGCACAGGGGGGCTTCTGAATTACCTAGAACATAGAAAAAGTCAATTTATTCTTAAAGCTGAATGTTCACAAAACATTTCTATATAAACATATGTAAGAAATATGCAAATTTCAGCTTGAAGTAACATGAGGTCAAGAATTTGCAAAAAGTGCCAAGACCAATATTAAAAATGGTGAATGGTACATGTGTTTGAATGCTTCCTGTGAATTTATTTGAAAAGATATCATAAAGATGGGTTCATTTTTGAAATCTGCACACTCAAATTATTCAGAAAACATTCCATTTTTGTATATTCTATAATTCTGACAAAATCATCCCGTGTTGCTACTTGCAGAGGGAAACATTAACATGTAATGCAAGGTACATTTTGTGTCTGCAACTAGCAAAAATACTACATAGAACTTAGAATTAACAATAGTGCGGTAAGTGGTTCTTTGCCGCAAACAGGTGCAGACCCTCTATTACTTACTGAAATTAAATGTCACGTAAAAGTTATGGTTATGGTTGGCAGGATGGATGGATTATTTAATTTACTTTAAGAAATGCACATCATATCTTCAATTTCAGTTATATGCTTTTCACGCGAAAAATAAACGTGAGCTATACGTCACATTGCATGTCAAGAATGAAGGGAGCATTCTGACCTTCACTTTAAGTACTGTTCAGTTTTGATCAATACACACTTATCAGCTTGCGATTTAAGTTCACCTGGTACATCAACATTTGTTGTAACCGGAGGCGGTGTCGGCGGTGGCCCAAAAGAGCTGAAAAATCCTCTTCTCTTATTTGTTTGCTCCATTCTATATACTTCTACTAGTTTATCAGACGCACATGTACCTCAACAGGCAATAATATAAACCTATAAGTGCGAAGTGTATCCGAATAACACTTATCAACCATAGAGAATATGATACACTATGAAGCAATTTATTAGATTTATCCAACGACTATGAAACATCATTATATCATTAAGCATTGACTTAGAAGATAACAAATTTCAAACACAAGTTATGTAATAACAATACACGGCTCATAATGCAGCTACGAATAAATTGTTACAAGTGCAATAGATATCTAAATAAACATACATCAGTATTAAAAAGGCAACTGGGATAGATCTTATTTCACAAAACTATTAAAACTTGGAACTCATTTACTGACTGGACCTAAAACCAAACTCATAAACAAGAGCCTCAACCGAAACATTTTCCCTTCAAGACTCAAGGAAACCCAGGTGGTCCCGATATATAAGAAAAACGATCCACTTGATAAGCAAAACAATTGTCCTGTCAGTATTCTCCGAACTATATCGAAACTCTTTGAACAAGCTATCTGCGACCAAATCACGAATTACTTTGACAATATCTTACACACATACCTATCTGCTTTCAGAAAGGGTTTCAGCTGTCAAACAACACTAATTCGACTACTAGAAGACTTGCACTTAGCCATAGACCAAAACAAACATGCTGCAGCGATTTTGATCGATTTATCAAAAATATTTGACTGTTTATCCCACAAACTCCTCCTCCAGAAATTGGCAGCATATGGACTTTCAGATTCGGCAGTAAACAATATGACAGATTACCTCTCAAACAGAAGACAATGTGTCAAAAGAGAAAACTCAACTAGTTCACGGGCAAATATATATAAAGGGGCACCCCAGGGATCAATTCTTGGACCCATAATTTTTAATATCTTTATTAATCACATCTTCAGTTTCATAAATGATTCTAATATATACAACTATGCTGATGACAACACAATTGCCTATGCTCACCACGACTTTAATATTATGAAATCTACTTTGGAAACAGAGTGCGCTACTTTGATTAGGTGGTTTACCAAGAATGAAATGAAAGCACACCCTGATAAGTTCGAGGCTATTGCACTTGGAAAGAAAACCAACGAACAACCTGAGACCTTCTCCTCCAGCGAGGCTAATATATCTTGTGAAGATTCGGTAAAACTACTTGGAGTCACTTTGGACTTTATGCTGAACTTTAATCAGCAAGTCAATGAAATTTGTCAGAAAGCATATACACAATTAAATGTGCTCAAACGAATTGGAAAATGCCTTACAACCGAAGGAAGACTGGCTGTGTACCATTCTTTCATTATGGCAAACTTCAACTACTGTCCCCTAACCTGTCATTTTAGCAGTCTTACTAATATGAACAAACTTGAAAAACTACATGAACGAGCTCTGAGATTTGTCTTCATTGATTTAAATAAACCTTACTCCGAACTCTTGGATCTGGAAAATGTATCAACTCTCCACATCCAAATAATGAAAACCATGGCATTTGAAGTATTCAAAATTTTAAACGAGCAATGTCCATCATACTTAAATGATCCGGTAATTTAAAAAAAATCTTCTTACTCTTTTAGATATGCAACAACTGTGGAAATCCCTAAAGTAAGAACAACCAGTTATGGACTAAAATCTTTTAGGTATGCAGCAGAAAACTATAGAATTCTCTCCCCAATAATTTACAAACACCCTCAGATTTTTAACAATTTTAAATTCATTTTAAAGACCTGGTCTGGGAGCTTACTGTGTAATACTTCATATGTAAACATAAGTAAATAAGTTGCTGCTGCTACCTTAATCGGCTTCATGTTTAGCGTTTTAGATTCTAGTCTTGTATTTAATTGCTTGTATCCATTGATTGCTCTAAATGTTGTATACATGCTTGTAACTATTGATTGCCGAAAATGTTGCCTTGTGTCGCTTACACATGGTTTTGGGTGGATTATCCTCCCTTTTAGAAGATACATTTATTAATTATATGCAATAACACTTATCGTATACATGTGCCTAGTATGTTTTGCATAGTCTGCCCTTGTCCTTGTATATTTAAAATCGGTATGCGTGTAAATGGTATCTTAAGGAATTTTTTTTCTTTTCTACTTTTTCTGGATATATGTGGACTCAGCTGCGTATATGCGTACACATAGCTACGTCACTGTAAGTCCCTGAGTGATGCGAACATATAATGCCTGGTGCTAGCATTAATTTTAATTGTAGTACAGAATGGCAAAGAGTGTAGGCTAAAAGTATTCGGAAGCCCTCGAAAAAGATTATTCGGGTGACCTTGGCTATTTCTGCGAGACAAAAACATGATCCCGTAGGCTACACCGTGAAGGTACGAATGAAACCACATGGCAAATTTGAGAAGTTAAAAAACAGACATTCCTCTGAAGCTGTTTGTCTGCAAGGCCTTGAAATATTTCCGAGTGTCAAGTTATAAGGTTATCCTTGGTACATCAAAATTTGCTTTAGCTGATTTTTATGTTTATAATTTGTAATGTTGTATTATTTATCTATGCATGTGATGTCTTTACCATGGAATTACGTGTTTCTGCGGACATGAGCAATACATTGTTATATTAGTGTAACGAAATTTAAATTTTCAAGCAATAATGTATAAGAACACGTCAGTCGATAAAACTTAATTTAAAGTGTGGTATATTAACCAATAACATAGGCTCTACATAACCTTTGTACCAACTCTAACTAAAACAGAATTTAAATATTCAGGGAAGGACAAATCCATTTGCCAGACACCTGGGACAAGGTCAGATTTGGCTCTGATAAGCTCGAAATTCCTTTGCAGGTTCTAAAGAAGGTATTCGGGAAAATTGTGTGTTCGTTTGACCCGGTTAACATTTGTTGGTAAGAAAGTCTAAATCAGAAAAATGAATATTTATAGTTAGACATCTTTCTCAGAAATTCTTTCAATCTTCAAAGTTGTTCTTACTTTCTAAGCAGTTAAATTCCAAACTGAATCAGCATTAAGTTTAATTTTGGAGCTCAACATGGAAAACAGTGCAGGCTGATCTTTGACAAAAACAGACATTGCAGTGCAACTGTCTTTCTCCAAGTCCTTGATGTTATTCCTAAGTGTAAAGATATAAGGTTATCCTTGGTACATCTAGATCTGTTTTATATTATTTTTATGTTTTTGATTTGTAATGTTTTATTATTTATCAATAGATGAATCAAATTATGTCTTTGTTATGTATTGTTAGATTAAATGGTGTAACTGCATATGATGTATACCAAGCATATGCAACCTAAAGCCCGCAGGCCACATCTTGCCTGCGACCTGGTTTTATTTGGTTACATTTACATTATATGGGTACATTTAAAAATCACTATCCATTATTGCCACCATGATGTAAACAAGGTCAGTTAATTGATTCGAGCAATTAACCATACACATTCTTTTGTTGTAATTCTGATATCACATTTTAAGAGTTTCTGATGTCACATTTTTCTTTTGTTCTAATTCTGATATCACATTTTAAGAGTTAGATATTTAAATTTACAAGATAAAAAAGTTTGTAATTACTTGTGACTGGCGACAGTTTAATGTAATAATGCATAAAGCAAAAATGGTATTTGTTGATGTGGATACAACACTGTGTCATACTTGCCATATTTCCAGACAGTGTTGGGGTTTTTTTTGAGACTCAAAATAGTGTTTTGAGGTCCCAAGGGGGTTCAGTGCATGTGACTTCCCCAAAGCGATGTCATACAAATAAGAATAAGCTATCTTTTCAAATCAGTCTATAGCAAATGACTGGAAATTCAAATCTGAATAAAAGAAAATACCATCTGTTTTCTCTGAAGCATTTAATATACTTACAAACAAAAAAATGGTAGACTCAGCATTGTCAAATAATATCACCACAAACATGGTCACAACATCACAGGCATCAAATACAAAAATACACCAAGTTACTGTCTTTAAAATCCATTGGACAGTGAAATGTAGTTTTAATTACATGCAGTCTTTGCTGCTTACAATAGTTCAGTAGTTGGTTTGGCGGTAATGCAAGTGTCATTTGTGTTCACAAATATGCCTACACTTTTCCTTCACGAATGTGCATCCTTGTCTATGTTGCCGCAAGCAATGGCCAAAGTCGCTAAAAGTGATAAAACCTGTAAGATGGCAATGAATATCCTTTTCAAAACAATGAATCTGGCAATGAAAACATTCAAGGTTTGTGGTATTTGGTCGAGTTGCTAAAGTTTTTGGCCGCTGCTATTGTAACATATTTTTTAGGTTAAAGTCACACCTACAGCAGTGAAGATTTAATTTAATCTCCGGCTGAATTAATGAAAAAAAGGTACTAATTTATGCAAATACACAATTTGTCATTTGATTAATGATTTAATACTTTTAAATTATTAAAATTCCATGGTGCAGTTCATTTCTGGTTAACCAGATATTAAAACATGTTAATGTTTTCATGAGTTACTTGATCATATGATAAAACGTTTATTGCAATCATGTAAATGTCCAAGGAAAATATGAGAAAGTTAAGGTGGCAAAACTGTCAAAGGAAATAAGATTATCTCATTTTTTTAGCACTTCTGGTACATTATGTACTACAATTTTCCTTTGTCCCTTTAACATGTTTGTGTCCACCAAATCTTGAGGGTGAGGGACACAGTGTCCCCTGACCTTTGGATCCTAGGTGCGACACTGCATTAGAGATTGAATGGTGCTGTTTGTTCAACCTACCGAAATAATCATAATTTTAATTTTATATATGGAGTAAAAATCCGACTTCAAAGAAACGTTGCCGCTGATCGCAAACTTTAATAAAGATGGCTTCAACATTCTCATTCAATGCAGTCAGTGATGTGTAATAACATTTGTTTTTCAAAACGCATCTGTTTGATGTACTTAAGATAAATTGGATTGTTCCACTTAGTGTACTTTACCTATGCAAATTAGCCTAATGGGCTCTCCCTCGGCAATGCTCAAAGGATTTGACATGACACATCACAGCTATTGTGAGCCAATTCAGTAAATCTCTGAAAAATGTCTGTTTATCTCTGACTGCCTTACCTTTTAATTGTCTCTAAAACAGCTGTATAAATTGCTCCAAGGATAGTTTTACATGAGCTTTGAGCAAGACTGTTTACTGTTTATACATACCACAGATTACGGGCATGTATCATTGTGGTCAAGAAATGTACATTTTTTTTCTTTTTTTTGTGTGAAAATTTGTTTTCACTAAGATTGCTGAAAATCATGTTTTTCTAAACATGACCGTGTCGGGAGGTTTGGAAGTCCAAAGTCGTGTTTTTCGTGTGACACGTCATGTTATGGCATATATGCTGTGTTAAATGCTTGTCAGTATCACACAGCATTATTTTAATATCAGTAATATGTTACCTGTCACTGCAGTTTAGTGGAAAAATCCTCTTTCGCACAATAAATACCTCTGTGTTTGCATTGGACACTATGATTTTGTATTCCAACTTTTATAGAGCATGAAAAAATTATTTTTGACAATAATTAAGTGTCCTAAGTTTTATTGTGTCCCAAAACTTGCATTCATTATGGGTACTTCAGAAGCAGAGAACTGGCCATGATCATATATTCCAACCATGGAATAGTCGAGTCCAAAACTTGAAAACCTTAGTGCAATATTTTGAAACCAGAATTTTTGCAGTTATACCAAAACTTGAATGTTGTTGTGTTTTTTTTTTATAAAAGATTTAATACAATGTATAAAAGATGTTTGCAATTATCCAGATGTGTAGAAATGTTTGTGGTTGTTCTAAATACAGTATTCCAAATGCAGAATACAGTAAAACCTGTCCTGAGAGACCATGTTCTCCATGCACAGATTTATTGATTATAATAGTGTTATTATTTTTTGACAGAAGTGGTCTTTTAAGACAGGTTTTGCTGTATTTGCTCAAGTTGCCAAAATTGGAATATTTGCAATAATTACATATATTCCAAGAGTAAAATCTTCAAACTTTAAAATACTGAAGTTCAAAATGTATCCTGAATAAAAAGAGAAGTTAAAAATTAATGACATGTTTAAAAATAGGAATTTTTGCACTGGTGTAATATATTCCAAAAATGGCCTATTGAAATTATTTTCCTTTAATTATCGGTACATGTTATTTCAGGAAGGATCTCATAATCTTTAGAAAATGGATTGTTTGATTGATTTATTTATGTTTAATGGCACATATGGAAGGTTATATTGCGACGAGGAAATTGCAGTAAAGTGTCTTCCAGAAACACATCACAGTGACAACCCCTGCCGTGTCTGGGCAGGATTAAAATCCACATCCTTCAGGTGACGAGGCTGGCACAATAGCTTCTAGTAAGCGACCATGGCTCCTATTTAAAAAATTGAATATTTTGAGCAAAGCTTGTCGATTCCTTGACTTGTACGAAATAGCAATTTTTTAATCATGGAATATATGCAGATTTTACATTTTGTTTAGGTTTTCATTTTCTTTTTTGTGTGCATGAATGCAAAAAGTTCACTCTTGAAACATTGTATCTAAACAAAATATGAATTATATCAAGAAAGGAATATGATTGGTTGCAGGTATTCCTTTTAATTTAAAATACGGTATATCGCAGATATTCTTGTTTTTAAATCTGTACATGGGGCACAAATATTCCAAAGTGGGGACAAATATCTTAGAAAAGAATAGGGATGTGCATCTTTGCAGTGTATTTCTAACTAGTTCAGTAGTTGTAGTGATGCCAGATTTAATAAGTTCTCCAAATTTATTTATTTTTCAGAATGGAACTCTGATGTTGTAATCTTACTGCAGAAGAGCCAAAGGCTTGAGAGAATGTTTCTGTCAGGACAATTGCATCATATTTGAATCTAAAATAATTAAAGTTCTAAAGAATTAGAAACTTGGACTAAACGTAGCAAACATCCAAGAGAGATTACATATTCCAACATCTTTATCATTTGTAGATATGGCAGCTATCAAAACAACAGTGATCAAGGACACTGGAAGTGTAAGCATATGTCAGGACTCGGTTACCATGACAACAACAGAAAATAAACATACGTCATGTTTCTCGGAAGAGAATTGTCCAAGAGACGATGTTGACAATGTCACAGAATCAGAGGCGGTCATGAGCACTAAAAGTTCATGCCAGAACTTTGTTGCCATTGCCACAGTAGATAACCAGTCAAAATCTGATGTTCCAGAAGAGAATGAAGAGGACAAACTAGTCAGTAATTTCAGTAATTCACAAGTGGTCACAGACACTGACAGTGTCATTGCATGCAAAGACCTCACCACAGCAACAACTTTGAAAACTGGACTCAAGTTGCAGGATGCAGGAGAGAATGTTCATAATCTCAAAAATTCTCAGGAAGTTCTAGAAGTTGAAAATGTTCATGTTGGTCAGGATTCAGTTAATACAGTAACAATAGTAAGAACTGAACCTGAGTCTCATAATTTAGGAAAGAATGATGCAGACATTGCCACTGACATATATTTGGAAAATATAGACCACATTGAAGACTCTGTTTCCATGGTGACAGTGAAAACTGAACCCATTTCTGATGACTCAGAAGATAATCGTTCAAAAGATGAAGTTCATAATCTTAATTCTCAAACAGACCCACCTCAGCCTATCCATATTCAGGTTGATTTAATCGTTGAAGATAGTAGAAAGTTGGAGCATCGAAGGGATGCTGACTTGGAGGACTCAGTGGGAGGCAATCTAATGTCCTACCGAGATGACAGTGGTGGAGAAAGTGATGCCGAGTCTAGTTGCAGTTCCACCACAGTCACTAGCTCTTCGGAGAGTAGTGATGTAGAGGAAAGCAAGGAATTGAACACAGAGACTAAAATTAACAGGTTAATATTCTTTCAGAAACTACTAAAAATTTTGTTCGCTTTTTATAATCAGTATGCCATGTTTACTGTTACTGAATACCATTTAAAATTAATAAGCAGAATGCAATAGTTGCTGTGTACAATATTCTATATTCTATTCCTATTTCTTTAGTGCTGGGAAAAACACAGATTGAATAAAAATTTATATATATATGCACACACGCATGCATGCAAACATACACACACACACACACCATTAGCTTCACCATCAGGCTAAATAACTTGTTTAAAGCTTGAAAAGTCCTAACAATGTTCTTTACCGTAATATACATTCTTGTTTCATATTTTTCTATTTTTTATAATTATTTACTCAGCTTGAGTAATATGTCATTTCCTTAACTAAATTGTCCACTTATTCCACACTACATTGCTTGTAGATTTGAGATGCACATAGACTTGTTCCACACTGCATGACTTATGGATTTGACATGTACATACACTTAGTCCACACTACATGACATATGGATTTGACATATACATCCACTTAGTTCACATGATATGACCTAGGGATTTGACATATCCATCCACATATTCCACACTACATGACTTAGGGATTTGACATGTCCATCCACTTGTTCCACACTACATGACTTAGTGATTTGACATGTCCATCCACTTATTCGACTCTACATGATTTGGGATTTGACATGTACATCCACTTGTTCCACACTACATGACTTACGGATTTGACATGTCCATCCACTTATTCCACACTAAATGACTTAGGGATGTCCATCCACTTATTACACATTACATGACTTAGGGATTTGACATGTCCATCCACTTATTCCACACTACATGACTTAGGGATTTGACATGTCCATCCAATTATTCCACACTATATTACTTAGGGATTTGACACATACATCCACTTGTTCCACATGACTTGGGGATTTGACATGTACATATACTGTAAAATTCTGCAAAATAAGCATACATGCTTGTTGCCAAGCTGATGTTAGTGGGAAGTGAGACATAGCAGTTACTTTTCTGGTGTTGGTATTGTCATTAGTTTCTTAAGGTTTTGGTTACAGTTTTTCATTCAGCATATATTTGTTAAACCCCTTGATAGATTCTTATCAGTCATGGAATTAGTTGTGAAGCTATGACAATTAAATCTGCTACATGCTTGCTTCAAAAATACCAGGAGGTCAGTCTGTACTTTTTTTCTGTGTAGCTTGTTTTCATGTCTGTAATTACAGTACTTGCTCCTTATAAAGCTGTGCATGGGAGCAATGGAGGGTAAAGCTTTATAGTGAAATTGCCTTGTAACGAAGTACACTATACATATTATAGTACTACATAATCAAATGGGATCCATGACCAAACTGCCTTACAAAAGTAACCATGTTATAATGAAGGGCCTTATAGTGAGGGAGTGTTATATTGAGATTTTACAGTGCATATATATGTTACACCTAAAAGTGTTCGCAGAACTAATTCAATTGTAAATATGTAAATTGTGCTTAGTTTTGTTCTTTATTTCTAATGTAATTAAATGGATGACTTTGTGGTATGGATTGTAGGTTAGCAGATATGGATGATGACATAGATGAGAAGAAAGTGAAGAGGAACAAGTTTGGTTTGGAGGATATAAGGACACGAGGAGAAATGTCTCTGGATGTATGTATGTCGGTACAATTTACCTCCCCTGCCCAAAAAAGTTTGTCATCATCATTGCCAACCTTGTTAAATATTCTAGTGAATAATGTGTGAGATATTAAGATTGGGCTAGAAATAAAGAAGTATCTAACATGTATATATGATTCTACCCTTATAGTCTTATGTTTGAATATCTGGTTAACCAGAAATGAGGTGCATTTTGTAATTTTCCATTCCGGATCTTGCTCTCATATAACTTGGGTGTTCACTCATTATCTATATGCATTTATTATAATAAATACCCAATTTATCTTAATTGCTTCTCATTTCAAATTAATAAATCGTTCATTAAATGACAAATTGTGTATTTGCATAGTATAGTCTCTTTTGTCATTAATTCAACCTCAAAATAAATTAACTCATATTTGCTGTAGGTATGACTTTAACCTCGAAAATACATTATACTGGTGGCTGTCAAAGCTGCAACTCTGCAGACTTAGCAGAAATATTGAATGTTTTCATTGCCAGATTATTGTTTTCAAATGAATATTCATTGTCATCTTACAGTTTTTATCACCGTAGTGGCTTTGACCATTGTTAGCGCCAACATAGATGTGGATGGACATCCACTAAAAAATTGTGGTGTGCGTATTTTGTGATTTTTCCAGATGAAAAGTGTGCCCAGGTGGGTACACAAGATCAAAATTTGGGGGCATATGACAAAAAATTGCAGGAAACCCATGATCCTGCGCTCAATGTGCAATACTGATAATCAGTCATGTGCCATGCATTCAACAGCAACTGCTATTTTGAACTACTTCTTCAAAACCACTAAACCAGTTTAAATCAAGCTTGACAGACAACATTCTGGCATAAAAGCCTTTCAATTTTGTACAAATGATGCTGGTCCGCAATCAAATATGGCCACCATTACCAATAATATAAAAACCTTTAAACAGCTACTGAGAAACCACCCAATATAATTTGACCAAATTTGACAAAATTTTACGGAGAGCATCCTGGCATGAATTACTTTCAGTTTTGTAAAAATGATGTTGATTCACCATCAAATATGGCCACTGTTACTTAAAATAGATAAACCTTTAAAGGACTTCTCAAAAACCACTCAACACAATTTGACCAAATTGAAAGTACTCTGGCATAAAGGGTTTTCAAGTTTATACAGATGATGCCAGTCTGTCTTTAAATATGGTCACCATTGCTCAAAATATTCCAAAAATGTAATTTTATCATTAAAAAATGTGCAACAGAATTTGATAGCTTTGACAGAAAGCATGCTAGCTTAAGGTCTTTTAATGTTGGACAAATGATGCTGACGTGCCTTCAGATATGTATGGATAAAGATACTAAATTTAAAGAAACCTTGAAATAACTATTTTCATAACGTATGCAATCAACAGCATTGGAAGAAATCTCTACAGAAAACATCCTGCTGACTCAGATTTCTTTGCTAACTGTCTCTCATTTTTTAGAGTAAATTCAATGTAATTAGAGACTCCTATCATGTCTGTGCGTCACTGTATACAGATGGTTTGAAAGATGGAGACTAGGTTGGAGCTGCCATAGCAACACCCCGTGGTATCATCTTGAATTGGTTTATGGATAAAAAAACTTCCGTTCTTACCACTGAAATTTACAGACATATTAAAATCTTTTAAGTATATTAAAACGTCTCCCCCAAAAAATATTTTGATCTTTCGGATTCTCTTTCCTCTCTGAAATCCTTGCAAAACCTGAAATTTGGGAACCCGTTAATATCCAAAATCTTACAGTAACATGATTTGCTTATACAAATCTGGACAAAGTATTCTAATCTGTTGGCTTCCTAGTCACATTCATATTTTGGGGTATTAAAGGTAATTAAAGTACAGGTAAAGCTATCAAAGTTTCCCTGCAGTCACCCATTTTACAAATCGAAGATTCCATGTACTAATTTCAAATATTATATAAAGCAGCATGTTCTTCATACTTGGCAGAATATGTGGAATGAAACTTTATGATGATGTACCACCCAATAAAATCATGGACTTTTTTTTAGCTATCGCAGTTTATATATAAAAAAAATGTGACCATGATGTTTTAAGTATGTTTATATCTTGATCTTTTATTTGATATATACCTTTTACAGAATTTTAACATCATTACCTTTTTAACTTTTATCAGTTAGTACTTCATGGTGGTTGTTTTTTTTTTGTAAGGCTTGATCTTCCTTCAGTTTTTTTTTTGCAGTTCTTTATATTTACATTGTTAGAACTTTACTTTTAATCAGCACCATATCACCAGTAGTGTGATGACCTGCTGTGAAACCCTACAGCTACTATTATTCTTAGCCAACTGCTCTTACATTTGTCTTCTACAGATGCCAGCCAGGTGCATGATCTTGGGCATTCTTGGGTCTCTTGAACTTTTCAAATTATGCAAATTCTCCGTAAAAAAAAATGGCCACTGTTTAAAAAATTGAATGATCTTGAAATGGCTTCTTATAAAAAATGACTCCATAGAATATGACCAAATATGAAAGACTTTGAATGTTGTTAAAATGATGCCAATCAGTATGTCAAATTGCATGGCATTACTAAAAATAGAAGAACTTCTGACCAAATTTTCTTAAAAGATCTTTAAACAGAATTTGACCAAATTGGATAGAAGACATTCATGCTTGAAGACTTATAATGTTGTATAAATGATTCAGGTCCAGCATTCAGTATGATGGCCAATACAGAATTTAAATATAAAATCCTTTAAAATATTGCTCAAATTTAAAACAACAAAATTTGAACAAACATGAGAGAGTATCCAGGCATTAAGGAATTCCAATTCTTGTCTGTTCATTAGCATGTTCCTAGCCTTATATAATAATTTTCTTACCTAAATTTACAGATTTTGTTTTTAGCTCACCTGGCCATAAGGCCAAGTTAGCTTATGGCATGGCCCTGCATTTGCTGTCCATTTCCGTCGGGAATACATCTACAGTTACCATTTTAAACTTCTTCTCAAAAACCACATTGATAATTACAGGGTATTATTAACACTGACAATTATCAAGATGACAAAAGGTAATTATCAGGATGACAAAAGGTAATTATCAGTGATGACAAAAGGTAATTCTCAAGATGACAAAAGGTAATTCTCAAGATGACAAAAGGTAATTATCAAGATGACAAAAGGTAACAGCTGAGAAGTGCAGTATTGTTTAGCTCAAGTTAGCATGACATTCAGTCGCCTAAAATTAAACTGGTATGTTAGTCATCATGGCTTATCTCTGTTAGATTGCGAGATGTACATGAAAGGGTATCAGACCAGAACTAGTTGATCATGTGACAAGCTCACTTCCTTTTTGTGAACACTGAGCAATTTGTATAATAGTTAGGTAGACAAAAGAGTTTACCATAATAGCAACAATTTAGTTTGAAAGTAATATGGATGCCAATGAAGGAATAAGTGGTATGGATGCCAATGAAGGAATAAGTTGTTGCAAAAGTGCAAAATGTGATCAGACATTCTCAGTTTAGAAGAAAAAGTGCACGCAGTTCCACTAAATGAATAAAGGGAGAGTCCTATGATCATTGCTGAGAAATTTGACATCAGAACACACAATTCGAATAAACATTGTCAATATACATTTGGCAGCAGTGGGAAAATGCATTGGATGGAGATAGCTATGTTATCATAAGCTTATCTAGGACAGAGAATGATTGTTTCAGTCGGATGTTTTGTACCCTGATTTTATTTGCAAGGTTTAAATGATTTTGCACCACGATTTATGATTATTCATAATTATTTTAAATAACATTAATACAAGTTTTATCACATTAATTCCATAACATGCATGTGATTTTTAAATGAAAATATTAAATATTTAAAAATTACATATATGGTACAGAATTCAATGTCATAAAATTAGTGTTACATCTCATATAAAGTTTTCCAAAAATTTCATTTTTATTTAAGTTGCCCGTGTTAATTAATTTTGAAATAAAGTTATTGATACATATAAATAACTTTACTATTACATACTAAAATGGTGCCCTTGACCATACCCACTTTATAACAGGACTGTGTTATAATGAAGGACCTTATAGTGAGGGAGTGCTGTACTTAAAATTTTGAGCTAAGGGGAATTGTCAATTTTATGGTTGGTATTGAACAGCATAACCACTGATCTGCTGGCACATTATGTGAAGTCCATCATGTTCAAAGTTACATTCATGTTATACATAGGTACATTTTATATGTACATTAATGTTATACACAGATCCATTTTATATATACATTAATGTTATACACAGATACATTTTATATATACATTCAAGTTATACATAGATACATGTTATATATACATTCATGTTATACATAGATACATATTATTCACAGATGCATGTTATACAGATACATGTTGTGCATATACATGTATGTTGTACACATGCTATTCACATATACATGTTATACATATACATATATACACATGTTATTCAGAGATACATGTTATGCATATACATGTATATATGTTATTCACATACATGTAATGCATATACATATATACACATGTTATTCACAGATACATGCTATGAATATACATGTTATACACATGTTATTCAGATACATGTTATGCATATACATGTATACACATGTTATGCCTATAAATGTATATACATGTTATTCACAGATACATGTTATGCATATACATGTATACATTTTGTACACAAATGTTATACATAGATATATTATACACACATAAGTTATAAACATACTTTTTATACTTAATACATGTTATACATAGATACACATGAACACAGATGCATGTTATACTGATACATCTTATACAGATATTATATAGTGATACATGTTACACACAGATGCATGTTATACATAGTTTTTATACACATATACACGTTATACTTGGATACATTCACTGATTAAAAATCTTGTCTTAATTTTTTTCAAAGTTTATGAAAAAAGTTAATTCTGTCAAATTTCCCAGGAATTGCCACCTATTGAAGACCTGCATATTACCGTGGATGAGAAGGTCAAGCTTCTACAAGTTGGACAGGTCTCAAGTGTCATTGGATGTCTAGGTAAATTAAGTTCTTTATAAGTCTGTGCACAGTTTAGGTGTCATTGGGTGTCTAGATAAATTAAGTTCTTTATAAGTCAGTGCACAGTTTAGGTGTCATTGGGTGTCTAGATAAATTAAGTTCTTTATTAGTCAGTGCACAGTTTAGGTGTCAGGTGTCATTGGGTGTCTAGATAAATTAAGTTCTTTATAAGGCAATGAAAAGTAAACATGAAATTTTGTTTACTGTGAATAAAATGCTTTGATTTATTTAGCGTTTTAGTCCACTTAGAAAGGAGTTTGGACCATCAGGCAAAGCTGAAGGTCCTGGAAGCAGGGACTCGAACTCCTGATAGTTCTAGTTTATAGTATAAAGGGAAGATGATATTGAGGTACATGTACAAGGGGGTATTAGGATGGTTTCATGTAATTATTGGAGTGTTGGATGGGTAATTATATGTGTGTTTATATGTCATTTAGTTTATATCAATAAATACTTTACTGTATATAGTTTCCCAGCTAAAGTTTAGAAAATGTGCTGCTTGATAAAATGTATAATTGCAGTAAATTTAAAGTGTCGATAACTAACAAGATAATTTACAGATTATTGGTGAGTAAACTGATGTATGTAAAATAATCTGAAATGAATATATGGGGGGAAAACATATAAATATGGTGACTTTTCTATACTTACAGTGGTCGTTCAGTCAAACCAGCAAATCGCCCCACTAAATGAGGATACTGTGCTATTCTTAGAGGATAGAACATCCATTGGACAAGTGAGAATAATTTTTGAATAATAGTTCACTCTAACATAAGGACTTGATAATAATTTCTTTCAACATTGAAATATGATTCATTCATTTTAACAGTATTTTACAAGTTTACAAAACTTGAGTAGCTATTAAAGGATTTAAAGGTCCCTAAGACATTAAGTGTTCAAGTCATCAATGCCATTAACTAATGCATTTTTTTCTCCTGCTTAAGCATTGGAGAGTCCTAGGTATGGCTCGTCCCACTGGCATTGGTGCCATTGTCAACATTGTCAAGGTTTTATTGGGGAGTTTGTATGGCTGCCATGAGGCGGAGCATATTATGTTATCATGTCCATCGATCTGTCTGTTGACAGTTTTGTTTCCACACAATAACTTGAGTTGTCCATCATCTTCAATTACCAAACTTTGTGGATGGCTTACACTTGGTGTAAGGAAGAACCCTACCGATTTTGGGGTCAAATTGGTCAATGGTCAAAGTCACTGCAACTGAAAGAAGAAAAATGGTTTCTGCACAATAATTTAAATTCTCCACCATCTACTGTTGCCAAACTTTGTGGATGGCTTGCTCTTAAGGCAATAAAGAATCCTATCGAATTTGGACTTGAAAGGTCATAGGTCAATGCCGCTCTGAAAGCATAAAAATGGTTTCTGCACATTACCTCAAATTCTTAACCATCTACTGTTAGCAAACTTTGTGGATGGCTTGCACTTGGTGTAAGGAAGAACCCTATTGATTTGCTGTCAAAGACAAGGGTCACTGTGACTGAAAAAAAACCAAAGGAAAGAGCTTGTAGATTTTGGGATCAAAGGTCATGGGCACTGTGCCTGAAAGAATAAAAATGGTTTCCGTACAATAACATGAGTATTGTTTCAACCAGGATGGATCCTTGGAGGATTTGTGCAAAATTGACACCATGTGCCAAAAGTGTTTTTTTTTAAACAAGGCATGTTTATATACCATTAATCTGATACATATGTACAAATAAATCAATAAATATCCAAACTCCTCAATAATTGTTATTTTTTTTTAAAATGAACAAAATCCATCCGGTGATCTTTTTTGATTCTACTGGTCACTATGCTTGAACTATTTTCCCCTATTCTCCTAATCCCATATATGCCAAAGCTCTGGATCATCTGGAAATAATCATATACTCAGTATATCCCATAATATTTCTTGACAAAGCAAAGTTTTTAAGTTCCATTGTTTTTCAAAACTGATCACTTCCATTTAGATGTTATGGGATTGTGGACTATTCAAACAAAATTAAAGTTTGTCTTCTTACCTTTGACAACTGGCTTCGTTAGCGTCAATATTTTCCACAGTTTTGTCTATTTGTTTATAATTTAATGGACAATCAAAAAGGCTGATATTTGATCAAAAGCTAATCCAGTCAAGTCATAATTGATTTCCTCTTCCTCTAACTATCATAAACATCAAAGATAATCTCAAAACAATCTAACCTTGATTCAGTTATGCACACCTAAACATGACATAAGTGACCTGTTGGCTCCGCCTAGTTCATATTGCTTTTACATAGGTATGATATTATTGGCCAATATGGTGTAAACAGTAGTGTAGCAAATGTCGGTCACTGGTGCATACAATACAGTAAATTTGTTATGGACAACGCACACTCGGTAGGAAATATGCCAGAGGTGAATCGAGGGTAATTATGATTGATGATACGGCCCAAATCATTGTCATAAAAAAGCACAGATTGTAATTTCCATGCATCAGAAATGGTCACATTTAAGTGTCAAAACCCGAAGGTACGCGTCTGTTTGGAACCGTGGTGTATTGCCAGATAGCAGAGGCACTTACTTGGCAGCAGTTGTGCAGAGTGGGTTGAGAGGGTAAGAATACGCTCTGCATGTGGCTGAATTGTAATAGTCTCGAAGAAAACAATATTTAACAAATTAAGTAACATATTGAGGTAAGTTCTCCTCCTGTTGCATTAACATTTTTAAGTTAAATAAAAACATGTAGTCTTGGCGATTCTCATAAGCACATGCTTCCAGTCACATGATATGACCTTGATGTAGTGTCATTTATCATTTGTAAAGGCGGCAGAGTTTTGCTAAGAGGTAGATATGGAACAATGGATAACTGATTTCTTTACCACAGTATAATGCTCAAATTGTGAAAGCAATAAAAATGACTGAGATATATATGATGACTTTAGTGAACAAGCTGGTAAAGCCCACAAAAACCAAGATGAAAGTCAAACCCTCAAGAAATTGCTTGAAAGCTGAAACTTCACAGAGACTGATGACTGTTGTGTTGGAGGGGCACTGTTAGAGTATGGTTGGAGATATCGGAGAGGAGAATCTCGAAGTAAAAATATTTATTTATCTGGTTTTTCATGGAAATAACATGTAAAATAGACTATGTAAATGATATGTCATGTAATTTATTATCAGGTTGGCCCATTATGATCACACAATTGGCCCACTTTTTCAAATGATGGGTACCAGTTGACCCCTTTTTTGTCAAACCTATCTGAAACACTGCATGTGTTGTACATCACAGACTTAGACCAATCTTTGTGGATTGCTTGCACTTGGTCTAAGGAAGAAGTCTGTTGATTTGGGGGTCTAAAAGTCAAGGTCACTGTGATTGAAAGAAAAAAATGGCTTCTGCACAAAAATTTCAGTTATGGACCATGTATCTTCACCTCAGCTTGCAGATGATAAGAAAGAAGCCTATTGGTTTTGGGGTTCAAATGGTCAAAGATCAAGGTCACTCAGACTGAAGAAGAAAAATGGATTATGCATAATATCTTGAATACCTTGACCAAAGTTTGTGGAAGGCTTTCACTTAAGGTATGGAAGAGGCCTGTTGATTTGGGGATAAAAAGTTCAAAGATCAGGATCATAGTGGCTAAAAGAAAAATGAGTTTTGCAGAATAAATTTTGTTCTAGAGTAAGTTCCTTGCCCAAACTTTGTGGATGGCTTGCACTTAGGGTAATAAAGAAACCTATAGATTTTGGGGTCTGAAGATGAGAGGTGGCAGTCATGGTAAGTCTAGTAAGAAAATAATGGTTTCTGTACATTAGGTTTAGTTAAAGACTGCATACTTTGACCAGAGGTTGAGGTCACTGAGACCCTTTGGTCAACCACTGCCTGCAAAGATTGGTTTGGTTTTTATGGGTTTAATGCCACTTTTCAGCACATGATAGGCTATACATAGCAGTCAGTATATCTGGTGAAGGAAGAACCCGGGAAAATCCCGGGAAGAACTGGCAAGCTTTCTCACATAACCACATTGGCCGAGCCCAAGACTCGCACCCACGTGGACAGAGGTGATATGGCAGTGATTGGTAAAGGCGAGCGACTTAGACCACTCGGCCACACAGGGCCCCTTGCCTGTAAAGAGGACTGCTAAATATGGTGTGGGTGTATAATGTGCTGTTTATGGTACTCTTGTTCTATATGGTCATAAGTCCGAAACCCTGGAATGTACAATGAGGAAGCTCTGCTCTTTTGTATTCTTAACTCTTAAAGTGCTAGTTGTGCTGCTGGTAGAGGTCTTGTCGAGCTTGTCGCAACTTAGGTCGTTTTTCAGGTAAGCAACAATGTACGCATTCCATTACTTTAACTTTACATGACTGCTTGTAAACTATATTTGATTGGTACAATGGGGCCTGGAACAAGCATTGTGTCATACTTTAATATGCATTTAGCTAAGAAGTTTGACAAATACTCGCTTATAAACACATGCTACTTGGAAAAAAAATTAAAGGGCTGAAACAATACGATGGTCATTTCTTTCAACAAATTCTGGATTAAGATAGTGTTGATGACGACGATTTTGAAGGATTTGAAGATGAGATTATTGGAGCTGGGGAAAATGGCCTGCCTGTCAACCCCCAATCAGCAGTATTTCCACATTAAATGTAGAGATGGTGAATACCAAACCTATAGACTATTTAAGGCATTTTTTTGATGACGATTTATTGCATTTGATAGTAAATCAAACAAATCATTATGCAGATCAGAGAGTAAATGGGGCAGACTTAAAGGAGAAAGTATCATGAGAAATGGCAGCCTGTCACACCTGACCAGATGAAACTCTTTTTTGCATTAACTATAGCCATGGGTTTGGTGCATAAATCTGATTTCGATTCTTACACATTACTGATGATGTGATATCAACCCAATACTTATGCCAAAAATTAGTAGGGATACATTTCTTACTATTCTAAGCAATTTACACCTGGCAGACAATGAGAATAATCAAGGTGACCCTTTACACAAGATCTGCCAAATGATTACAAAAGCAGAAGCATTTGCTGAGGCTTATTCAGCAGATATGAACCTCAGTTTTGATGAGGCTAGCTGCCTTTGGAAAGGTAGTCTGAAATTCGGGTTTATAACCCTGCCAAACCTAACAAGTTTAGTATAAGGCTGTTTCAGGTGTGTGAGGCAAGCAGTGGATATTGTATTGGCTACCATATTTACACTGGTAAAACAGGTGGAGACCTTGACAATTACTGTGAAGGACTAGAACTAAATGTTCATCGAGTTGAGTAAAACAATGAAAATTGTGATTGGTTTGCTCTGCAAGTGTGGTCTTTTGAATAAAGGACACAGTATATGTGGACAACTATTATTCCTCACCTGAACTTTTTAACGAACTTGATTTGCAAAACACCAGTGCATGTGGAACCTTCAGAGCAAATAGGGTAGGTCTTGCAGAGGCAGTGAAGGGTAAGAAAAAACTAAACCAGGGCAAGTGTATTTTTCGCAGAAGGGACAATTTACTTCTGGTGAAATATGACAAATGAGATGTAAATATGATCTCCAGTTTTCATAAAGCAAAGGTAGCAGTCATCAACAAGACAAATTTTGCAACAAATGCACCTGTAATGAAGCCCACCTGTATTGTGGATTATGTGAAAAACATGGGAGGAGTAGATTTAAGTGACCAATTAAACCAATACAATCCTGTACTAAGGAAATCCAAGAAATGGTGGAGAAAACTATTTTTTCATCTGTTGAATGTATGTATTGTAAATGCATATCCGTTTTATCTAAAATTCTCACCTGTGCAGAAGAAACAAAGTCACCATGATTTCCATGTTTCAATAGTAAAGGCATTGGTTCAGGAAGCAGATGTGTATGAACCTACTAGGAGAGGACAAAAATTTGCTACCTGAACGTCTCATTGGGAAGCATTTCCCTGAATTTATTCCAGCTGCACCTGGAGCTAAACGAGCACGTGATTGTGTTGCGTGTAATAAGAGAAGGCAGGATGGGGAGAGATTCTGAAGAAAGCAAACATCCGTCATATGTGAGAAATGCCAAGTGGCACTTTGTGTACCTGATTGTTTCAGGTTATTCCATGCACATGTAAATTACAAACAAAGTGGCACTATTAGTTCTGATGAGTAAGAATAGCACCTGAACAGGTAATTAACTCGGTAGGGGACTCTCTCCAAGCTCATAAGTGGACATGTATGACACAAATATACTTGAATAAATAACAAGCAAAGTTTTCATGAACATTTATTACTGACTATGGGGTGTAAACGTACCTTTACCATTAATGGAGTGGATGTTTATAAACTGTTACCTTTTCTATACCCATGATTTTCACAACTTGAATATAAAGTTGTAACAGATATAACATGTATATGGTTGAGCTACTAAAGTATATAGTATTTCTTAGACATATTAATGTTGAACTTTTCCATTAAAAAAGAAACAAAAATACAGATGAAATACAAAGGTAATTTGTCATTTTACCTATTTTTGTTCCTGTGCATGCAAATATGACAAAGATACAGGTGTCTTGATGCTAATCATCAAGTTCAGACATCGACCATCATTTTTCATATAGGGTTTGTGAATCTATTGTGTACAGTAAGTAAAATAAATGCAATTTAAAAGCAGAGTGCAATTTTCATTTCTTATCTCAAACAATTCAGCACTGAGGAATCTTGTACTGCAAAACAATATAGCTTTTTAAGGGTTAAAGTACATCCTGATCCATAGCCTCCCTTTGACCCTCAGGGAAGCTCAAGATTATTTGAAAATGGTGTTACCACTCTAGGCCTTAAAATAATGTAACAGAAAGAAAGTGAAACCAACAATGTATGTAAAATCAAGAAACAATTTATTTCTCTGTAATTAAAATTAAAATTCAAAAGAAACTTACAATTTGTGAATTAAATTCCAAATAATCCTAAATATTCTAAACACAAAGTCAGAAATTATAGAATGTTCCAAATGAATGAATAGTCTTGAATGTCCTAATATAACACAACGATACAATCCAGAATATCTTCGAGAATGTCCACAAATATCCAAAAGTCATATATATAAATCCAAAGGTTAATGAGCACTTTATGGTAGCTCCAGTTCAAATAAATAATTCCTTTCAAATTATGTCTACAGCATAACTGATCATTAGCAGATTCCCAAGGACTGATTTTAAAATGGGAATGAACAAAAGCGTATCAAGTCCCTATTATATACACATATTCTAACAATCCACAGTGCAACAGAACATGTGTCGTTCTTGTGGAAAACCGCCCATATAGTTGTGAATAACTGTCAACAAGACTGTCCTTGAACTCAAATGCTGTCAACATATTGTTTACTAATTGACCAGAACTTTAAAGTGTGATGTACTATTATGGACAAGGTTAAACACGCAAAATAGTTTAATTATACATAACAATGGATAAGGCTTTCGTTAAAGCTTTTCTGTATGGTCATTAGGTCAAAACTCAAGGAGGGACAGTGATCATACATGGATTTTTTTTTACTAATGAATTTTTTTTTTTCTTTTCTGCAAGGTCATAGGTCTTAAACCTTGGGAATAATAACTAGGCTATCATACTTTGATATTATTTACTAGAATTGTTTTTTCTTTCTGTAAGGTCACAAGCCCTAAATCCTGGGAAGTATAACTATTCCATCATACTTGGACTGTATGGTCATAAGTCCTAAACCCTGGGAAGAATGACTATTTTATCATACTTAGACTGTATGTTCATAAGTCCTAAACCCAGGGAAGAATGACTATTTTATCATACTTAGACTGTATCTTCATAAGTCCTAAACCCAGAGAAGAATGACTCTTTTATCATACTTAGACTGTATGGTCATAAGTCCTAAACCCAGGGAAGAATGACTATTTTATCATACTTAGACTGTATGTTCATAAGTCCTAAACCCAGGGAAGAATGACTATTTTATCATACTTGGACTGTATGTTCATAAGTCCTAAACCCAGGGAAGAATGACTATTTTATCATACTTGGACTGTATGTTCATAAGTCCTAAACCCAGGGAAGAATGACTATTTTATCATACTTGGACTGTATGTTCATAAGTCCTAAACCCAGGGAAGAATGATTATTTTATCATACTTAGACTATGGTCATAAGTCCAAAAACCCAGGGAAGAATGACTATTTTATCATACTTAGACTGTATGTTCATAAGTCCTAAACCCAGGGAAGAATGACTATTTTATCATACTTAGACTGTATGTTCATAAGTCCTAAACCCAGGGAAGAATGACTATTCCATCACACATGGACTGTATGGTCATAAGCCCTAAACCCTAGGAAGAATAACTGTTCTATCATACTTGGACAGTCATAAGCCCTAAAACCTGGGAAGAATAACTATTCCATCACACATAGACTGTATGGTCATAAGCCCTAAACCCTGGGAAGAATAACTATTCCATTACACATGGACTGTCATAAGCCTTAAATCCTGGGAAGAATAACTATCCATCACACAGACTGTATGGTCATAGGCCCTAAACCCTGGGAAGAATATAACTATTCCATCATACATGGACTGTCATAAGCCTTAAATCCTGGGAAGAATAACTATTCCATCACACATGGACTGTCATAAGCCTTAAATCCTGGGAAGAATAACTATTCCATCACACATGGACTGTCATAAGCCTTAAATGCTGGGAAGAATAACTATTCCATCACACATGGACTCTATGGTCATAGGCCCTAAACTCTGGGAGGAATAACTATTCCATCACACATGGACTGTATGGTCATAAGCCTTAAATCCTGGGAAGAATAACTATTCCATCACACATGGACTGTATGGTCATAAGCCCTAAACCCTGGGAAGAATAACTATTCTATCATACTTTTATTGTATAATGAGAAAGTTCAGCTCTTTCACATCTCTGCACTCCTGCCCTCCATCTGACCGTCTTGCAATGCCAGGGTCATTTGAAAATCCTGGTCAAGTTTTCAGTTAAGTTTTTCTGTATAATCATAGGTCTTAGACCCAGGCAGGAATAGCTAGAGCAAGAGATGGGTATAAATTTTAGCCAGCAGTGACAGTAGCATCAGCAGACTTGAGCTTTAGACTTCTCTGTGATATATCAGTGTTCCAGCTAGGAATTTCCTGCAGAGGGGAGGGGATAAGGGGCACTTTTAGCACAAGGAAAACTTTTATTGAAGGAAGGGGCATTTATTTGTAACAAAGGGCACTTTTTGCAGGCAATAAAAAGATTGGGGTCAGTAATGAACTTTAGAATTTAATCTTTTTGGAATTAGAAACAGACAAGAGCATATTCATAAGTTTATTGGACTGTAAATATAAAAATAAGCAGAATAAAGAGAAAGCACAAATTTAGGAATGTTTTAGCGGTCGGGGGGAGAGAGAGGGGAGGGTTAAAACTGCACTGAAGGCAAAGGGGGGAATGCCCCTCCATTTCTATGTAGTTTGATCATTGTATATCATGCGTTAAAGCACATTTTGCATGGAAAGGAGGGGAGGGGGAACAAACTGGAATCTGGTACTGTTTTCTGAAATTATGATGGATTTTTTCAAATGGTCATATTATAATGAGGCATCCATGTGTGCTTGCATATGTCTGTCCATTCATCCATGTGTGCTTGCATCTGTCTGTCCATTCATCCATGTGTGCTTGCATCTCTGTGTATCCTTCCATGTGTGCTTGCATCTGTCTGTCCATCCATCCATGTCCTTGAATCTGTCCATTCATCCATGTGTGCTTGCATCTGTCTGTGCATTCATTAACATTTTCTTGTCCATAATTTTTGAAGTCTTGGAGAGATTTTGATGAAACTTTTCCCAGGTATATATGAGGACTAGAAGGTGTGTCACTTATCGTAGTTAAGTCCACAGATCAAAGGTCAAAACTTATGGCATCCCTGTTCAGGTGCAAGTTTTAAACACGGAGACTGTTTCATTAAAATTTAGTTACGTACATGTCATGACTAGATGGTGTGTTGCATACTACAGCAACACTCCCTACCCCATGATCAAGGTCACAGAAAGTAAAGATGTAAATCAGTGATATGCATCCTTGTTCGGAGTATAAACTTTGAACCACTTAAAATATTTTAAAGGTGACTAGATGCAGTGTCACATATCACACCCCCTGTCTCAAGGTCCAGGTCACCAACATCTAGGTCAAGGTCACATAAAAGGTAAATAAACCCGGTGACTTTAATTCTTGTCAGTCACACTTGGGCCACTTGTATAATCATCATTTTGGAACTTTAACTGTTTAATATTAGGCTGTTTCATTAACCATTTTCATCCCGTATTCATACAATTTTTAATACTTGACATAAAAGTTGCTCAACTCTGTTTGTGTTCAGTATATTTTCCTTAGCCACATTGAGGTATTGCAGTTTTTACCACCTTGAAAATACTTACATCTGCAATTACCCCACTCAGTCCACTGTCAAACATTGACAAATGTGCATGTCATGTATGTGCTGCATGCAGTGCACTTGTTTCATGAATAATGAAATCCACTGTCAAACATTGAGAAATGTGCATGTCATGTATGTGCTGCATGCAGTAAAACGTGGAGAAATGTGTCATGTATGTGCTGCATGCAAACATTGACAGATGTGCATGTCATGCATGTACTGCATGTAAACATTGACAAATGTGTATGTCATGTATGTACTGCATGCATTCAAACATTAAGAAATGTGCATGTCATGTATGTGCTGCATGCAGTCAAACATTGAGAAATGTGTGTCATGGATGTGCTGCATGCAAGTGCACTTGTTTCATGAGTGATGAAATCCACTGTCAAACATTGAGAAATGTGCATGTCATGTATGTGCTGGATGCAGTCAAACGTGGAGAAATGTGTGTCATGTATGTGCTGCATGTAAACATTGAGAAATGTGCATGTCACGTATGTGCTGCATGCAGTCAAACATTGAGAAATGTGTATCATGTATGTGCTGCATGCAAACATTGACAAATGTGCATGTCATGCATGTACTGCATGTAAACATTGACAAATGTGTATGTCATGTATGTAGTGCATGCAAACATTGACAAATGTGTGTGTCATGTATGTGCTGCATGCAGTGCACTTGTTTCATGAATGATGAGAGAGTACACATAGGCTCTTTGTTTTCCCATTTATTATATGCCAGTCATAAGGTTGAGTGTACCGTATTTATCCAATGATAAGCCCACCCCCAATTTTCACAATTTTGGCAAACACTCACCAAGGATATCTTTGTTAATAAGCCAGCTGTCAATTTTTTGACCAGTCTATTAGGTTGACTGTGGTTTTATCAAGGGAGAAATACCATACTATGATTTTTAGTTGCGACTATCCAGGAAAACCTTGCATCCTTCTTCGTGTAAAGATGCACCTTGCATATAATATTGTAAATGTGTATACGATTTTTAAAAAAAATGAGACTTTGGACACCTGCTTCTGTATTGGCCCCAAAATACGACCTAGATTTAATGTGCTAAATGACCAGCAAAAATGTACTTGGTGAATAACTTTGGCAACATTTGAGCAATGATAATATAAGAAAGGTAATGCTAATGAAACAGCTTGTAGTATTATAATTCTGAACATTCAGCACATCACAAATAATATTGGTACGTATTGCTGCATAGGTATAGAATGGTTCACATACAGAGGCAAATGATGGATGTTTTGAACAATTGTTGGGGAAAACAATCTTATATAATCAAAAAAGGATGACTGCAGTCTATGCATTATAAAATGTGAAGTAGATGGCAGAGACCATCATCATTGGTTCAGAGCAAGTAGTTTGGACAATCACATGAATCACATCTTAGGCATTTTTCCCATGCAGAAGGACTGGAGGTATTGGAATGAAACTGGAACTTTACTTTTTAGGTCAGAGAACCAGTGTTGCACCTTGAGCAAGCCCAAGGGACATTTTCCCACCTGAAACTGTGAATGTCCCCCAAAATTTAACAAATTTTCATATCATGATCCTTCTTGGTGGACAGATGTACATAAAATGTCCGATGACAGCTTAATGAAGGTGCAACTCTGGAGAGCCAGACGAACAACACTGATTTGGAAAGATGTAATCTGTTTTAAATCTATTTGTAGAATAAATAACTTAGATACTCTAGCCACTGTAGAATTTGTTTCTGTTCTCATTTATTACTGTACATTTTTCAGGTGTTTGAGATATTTGGCCCAGTTGTATCCCCCTGGTATTCATTTCGGTTCAACAGCACAGCTGATGTAGAAAACAAAGGAATCAAAGTGGGAACACCAATTTTCTGTGCACCAGAGGAGGAGAACTTTACTAAATATGTCTTTGTTAATGCTCTCAGGCAGTAAGTTTAATTCTTGATCTTTATTATTCACATTTTAGAGGAAATCCAGTATGTCGAGGATCTTAAACCAGTTCTTTTTTCATAAAATAATTTTCACTATTTTTAGAGACATGTAGCAAATATTTAATTTAAACAAGTTTTATAACTCTTATTTGTAATAAGCATATGTTATAAACTGTTTATAGCATGATGAAAATCAGTTGTATGATGTCATGACATTATGTTTTAGGTTATAGCACGATGCAAATCACTTGTATGATGTCATGACATTATGGTTTAGGTTATAGCATGATGAAAATCACTTGTATGATGTCATAACAATATGGTTTATGTTATAGCATGATGAAAATCACTTGTATGATGTCATGACATTATGGTTTATGTTATAGCATGATGAAAATCACTTGTATGATGTCATGACATTATGGTTTAGGTTATAGCATGATGAAAATCACTTGTATGATGTCATAACAATATGGTTTATGTTATAGCATGATGAAAATCACTTGTATGATGTCATGACATTATGGTTTAGGTTATAGCATGATGAAAATCACTTGTATGATGTCATAACATTATGGTTTAGGTTATGGCATAATGAAAATCACTTTATGATGTCATAACAATATAGTTTAGGTTATAGCATGATGAAAATCACTTGTATGATGTCATAACTTGTTTCTGTAATTGTCATATTGATGACACTTTTTATTTGCAGTTATATCTGAAAGACACATTGTATATAACAGATTTTTGTTTATGGCCCATTCAACATTGTTGGGGTTGGGGGAGGGGGGTAAAGTGGAGTGCGAAACATGTAAGAATCAAAGACCCAAGAGGATTCTTGAGCAGCACCATATGAAAGGTGTGAAAGGTTAAATTATCCTTCCAGATGATGTCACTTGTGGCCATATTTGAGGACATCTGTAGTTTCAGATTTTATTTATGGTTGTGTATGCTCTTTGATGATTGAAATAAAATCTTGGAATCTCATTTTGGAATTTTAAAAGATGGCAAAATGTCTGTATTTGTAATGTCTGTGTTGATTTCATTGCAATATGACTTGCTGTAAATGCAGTTTTTCTTTTATTTTCTATGAGCATCTGGCAGCTTGTCCATCATACTAGATGAGTATGTGACCATGGGGCTAAAAAGCTTGTCCATCATACTAGATGAGTATGTGACCATGGGGCTAAAAAGCTTGTCCATCATACTAGATGAGTATGTGACCATGGGACTAATAAGCTTGTCCATCATTCAAGATGAGTATGTGACCATGGGACTAATAAGCTTGTCCATCATTCCAGATGAGTATGTGACCATGGGACTAAAAAGCTTGTCCATCATTCCAGATGAGTATGTGACCATGGGGCTGTAAAGCTTGTCCATCATTCCAGATGAGTATGTGACCATGGGGCTATAAAGCTTGTCCAACATTCCAGATGAGTATGTGACCATGTGGCTATAAAACTTGTCCTTCATACTAGATGAGTATGTGACCATGGGACATTAAAGCTTGTCCATCATACTAGATGAGTATGTGACCATGTGACTATAAAGCTTGTCCATCATACTAGATGAGTATGTGACCATGGAGCTAAAATCATATGTTAGTGACCTTGATAAGAGCCTTTAGTAAGAGGCAAAGCTATAGTGAATTAGATAGCAATAAATGCCTTTGTGAAATGAGCATTCAGCTCAACACCATGTAGTAAGTTAATATGGATAATTTCAGATTTTCCTGTTGAGCAGCAGCTGTACTCTAAAGTCAGGTTTATTACACTGAGACATGCAAAGTAGATACATTTCCTTTGCAAAATGGGAGAGGTCAAAAGTTCACCAGTTTGGCACACAGCAATATGGCACTTAACAATGCCTTATAAAGCATGTAGGTTTGCAATGGTGAGACATGAAATGTTTCTGTTAGAAGATGTACCCAGTATATCTCAAATACAACAAGGAAAGTTTTGCTTCATGTGACTATGTTAGTATTGTGCTGATTTATATTCACTTTTGTTTGGCATATATCTGATTTTTTCTCACTGTTTTGTAGGCTGAAAGGTTCAGATGCATCATGGGAGAGTAACAATGAGCCACCCGAATGGGTAAATATTAATTATAGGACAATGAGCCACCCAAATGGGTAAATATTGTAGTACAATGAGCCACCTGAATGGGTAAATATTATAGTACAATGAGCCACCTGAATGGGTAAATATTAGTTATAGTACAATGAGCCACCTGAATGGGTAAATATTAGTTATAGTACAATGAGCCACCCGAGTGGGTAAATATTAATTATAGTGCAATGAGCCACCCGAATGGGTAAATATTAATTATTGTGCATAATGAGCCACCCAAATGGGTAAATATTAATTATTGTGAATAATGAGCCACCCGAATGGGTAAATATTAATTATTGTGCATTATCTGTTGGACTGAAATTTTGAAATTTCAAGGAAGTATTCACTTTAGTATGTTTGATTTTATTCAGCCACAGTCAGCATTATTTGGGGCTGGAATTTCTGTAGAACTACAAGGTTTACCTTTATTTATAAGCAAAACATTTTTGGAATGTATCTTCATAAATATAGCTGTCTTTACTGTATTGGGTGTATATTTTCTTGATATTTTTTTTCTCAGCTGCCTGGTGATTTTGTAAACATTTTGAACCTTGCTTCTAAACTCTTCGGCTAAAACACGGTATTGGTGCTGAGAGTAGTCTCACTCACTTAAAAAATTGAAATGTTTGATAGAACATTTCAATGAAGCTCATTATATACCCTTGGGTGTCCCCTAGTCAGATCAAGTTAGATTTAGCTTGAACATGCATGCGATTTTGTTTAACCATTATTTCAATTCATTGGTATAACAACAGTTACAGACACTACACTTGGTGTATAACATGCAAGAAAAACAGCATGAAAACTTTAAAACTTTATTTTTTTTCACAGTAACATCAGTAACAGGATATCAACATTTAAAGTAAACAACATAACTGGAAGTGGTAAACAACTTAATAACAAAATCAAAACATCTATGACAAAAGTATCACTAAGTAAAAAAACCTAACCATGAAACTTTTGCATAACAAACATAAAAGACATAGAATAATCTTATTTAGGCATTTATCTAACACCAAGAAGAATATTTAAACAAACAAAATCATTAATACTGGCCAAAAGTATTGCAAACTTCCATAAGAGTCAGAAGTACATTGTCCATAAAATTGGTTACAGACACTACAAAACTATAGCATTTCAATACAGCTGCAGAACCATACATATCTCCATAAAATTCACTTCAAAAATAATTCAACATGAACACATTGACTAGAATTATTCATTAAATGAATGTTGATTAGTTAATAAAATGATAAAACGACATTGTAACAGGTATATGTCCAATACTTGTGTTAAAATTATGAACTGGTAAATAGCACTTGAAAGTTTAATACTAAATAGTGTTTGTAAGAGTAAAATATTGAAGTATAATGAATGTTCAATAAATCATAGTCACTAAAGTATTGTTCAACCCAAGGTGCTGACTCAAACACAGACCCATATGTGATTGATCTTAAGGTTACAGACACTACACATTAAACCTTGACTTTATATTGTCATTTCAAATAGAAGTGCTTATGATTTTTTTCCAGATTTGACTTGAGCTTAGACAATTCAGCTGCATTAAACTTGAAATGACCCCTTTCATTGACTATTTGTGGAGCTTTTACCCTGTACAAGATAGCATCTAGAGCCTCTTGTGAATAATCATCTTTTTCAGGCCAAACATACATGTTGCCAGACTTTCTCATGTATTTAAGTCTAACTTCGTTATGAAGAATGTCTATTACTTCTGCTAAGTATACATCTAGAGGTCCCTTCTTTGGCTTAAGTCCTACAGCAACAAATTCTCCAGGGTGGTATTTCTCTATTGGTTTCTCTGTGTTGGTTGGTGCTTTTTTGTCAACTTTGATCTTCTTTGTCACAATGTTTTGTCTTTCTGTTGACTTCCGTTTCTTATTAGGCTTTTCGCTTGTTGCTGAGTTATGATCTTTCTGGTTACTTCCTTGTTTTCTTTTCTTGTCATTATTTTCTATTGTTGATGGATTCTTGTCTTTAAGTTGTTTTCCTTTCTGACTTAAATTATCTTTATTGAGTACTAACTTTCTCATTTCCCAGGCATTAACATTTTCGCTGAAGTTGCATCTCCCGTCAACCTTCATGCATTGCTCACAATAACAGCTCAGATTTCTTATGCTCAGTTCATAATCATTGCTTCCTGACTTTACAGCATGTAATTTTCTTGTACCTTGCAGTGTTTGCACATCAGTTTCTTCTCTATTTCTCTCAACATCTTTAACAAGGATGAACTCCCTTCTCGAAACTGTTTTAGCTTCATTATCTGTATTTTCCATTTTCAGTTTCTCTGTACAGAAATGATATACATCTTCTGCACAACCTATCACCTTTCTATTGCTGATTACAGCTCTGTAGCAAGCATTCTTGACTGTCGCACCGAGACCATCGCAAACACTCTTTCCATGTGATGTTTCGAAATAATTTCGTGTTACAGATGACTTTTTCCTCAGACTTATGTCAGCAAAGGCTTTCTTCCCCTTATACTGGGCAGCACAGCCATCTGTCCACTCATGGATCTCCTCTACTTTCACACCTTTCTTCTTCAGAATTTCTATAGCTTTGTTCTCAAAAGTGATAGCTAAGTCTGCATCATGTTTGGTTTCTTCACTGATGCCAATAATGGCATGCTTTATCTTGAATTCTTTTTCTCCCTGTTTTTCTGTATAGTAACACATGATTGGATGTATTGTAACTTGGTTCCTGTCGAAGAATCCAGATTGTACTTCACTTTGAAAAACACACCCATAGTTCTCACTAAAGTCCATGACCATAGCAATAGAACCCTCACCAATTCTATCAACACAAATTCCCATCTGTTGCTGTTGCCATTTGGCCCTGAAAACGTGCTCTGGATACTCTTGCATGTCAGTTTCTAAGCATGTAATTAATGTTTTTATGTCTGTTTCTTTAGGCACACAGGAGACGCAACGCTTTACTTTATCATCTTTTACTATTTCTATACTTTCCCATTGATGCCATGATATCTGCCTGTCACTATACTTTTCAACAAATGGTTTAAGGTAACTCTGCAAACATTTCACACCGTATTGTTTGCATTCTCTTCTTAAACATTTAATAGCTGGATTGGTGTCGTATTTACAAAAAGTAGCATCACTTAAGCTTTTCTTATCTACTGAAATTTCATCCAAATCTCCATTTTCTTTCACTGCTTTTTTTACATTTGTTAGTGCCTCACTTTTTAGGGCCACGTTACAGCACTTTTGGCATAAGCATGATCTTCTGCTTGTTTCAGACACCTTTTTAACATTCACTGGTTTCAATTTAGAAAATGAAGTTAATCCTATTTTGTGACTATTGTTCCTTAACTTGTAGTCTTTGTAGGCTTCTTCTAATGTCATAGTCATCACATGTTTTTGAAGTATTAAAAGCATAAAACCTGATGATTATTCAATGTTCTAGCATTTACAATGATTGCACACTTTCCTTAATAATGTAAACAACAGTCGGGTCAATTCACATGTCTAGTAGTGTCTGTAACCATTTGACAATATCAGCAATGTATCCAATACTAAGTCTGAGCTCATTGAATTCTCATAATATTTCTGTTTGAATTTACTAGTCTAATGATATGGAATGCAAAAATACTCAGTTTCAATTGCATATTGTAAGAAATCACTGAAAATGTTGCCTGTTATCAGAAATCTAGATGAAAGAAACTATAAATATACCAAAATATTACAAATTGCAGACAGACAATATGTCAAAATTTAGCCTTACACATCAATACTGTAATAGGAAACATAATTTGGCTTCATTTTTTTAAAAAAAAACAGGGATAAAGTCATAGACAGTATAAAAAGGGGATATTGGTTACAGACACTACAATTTAAGAGTGTGGTTTGCCATTCAATACAAACTTACCAGAGTTGTTCCCAGAGGTTTGCTTTTGTCGTCTTCCCATGTCTTAGGGATGTACCATGGTAAAGAACAGAAAAAGTAATTAGGCAGCTTCTTCTAGGATAAGAAATTCAGGTTACATTGTCTTGTAGTAAATTACTCAAACAGACAGTGCTGCAAGAATGATGCAATATTCAATCAAGAGAGTTATTGCTTCACTTTTTTGCTCTTGGCTGCAGAGGTAAATAGATGATGCAACATTACATCACATAAGATGGAACTTTCTATTGAGAAAAACAATGTTTTAATGACAAGTAGAACAATACTTTTATCTTTCATTTTTATACCTGTTTGTGTAGTGTCTGTAACTTTTTTTATTGAGTTGCTGTTTTTTAATGGTACAATACAGCACCACCAATTTTGGCCAACTTGGACATCACATGGATACACATGAGCCTTTGTAGGATTTATACTTTTCCATAATGAAACAACAAAATTATTGCCATATAAACTTGTAAAGGTTACAGACACTACAAAATTTAGAACTGGAAAGTTTGACAAAGAACAAGCTCTCAATCGAATATCTTGGCTAGCCATGTGATTTAAATGGTTTTACTACTTATTATAATATAAAGTCGAGTTCTAGATGTCAATAAAAGTTATAATGAATGTTATTTTGTACAAAATGTTGGCATATAACAACAGATTAGTGTTTGAATTTCAGTGTTGAAACAAAACTTCTACTGACGGTATTTTGCTTATAAAATCCATAATATTTTACCGATTTCTTTAATTCAAGAAGCAATATTTGCAGGATAGAATTCCGCATAAAACCAGACCAATAAATGCATAATTTCAGTATGATATTTAGAGAATTCTCTATTTTATATTCAAGCTTTTTTCGAGTGAGACTACATAACGCTCAAAAATGGCCATTTTTAGAGCTTGTTTCATGCATATCTCAACAATGGGTTACACTAACCTCTTGAAATTTTCAGGAAAGTAAGAGAGGTATATGCCAGGCTTACCAATCTTTAAAATTGGTTCATATCTTGTTTAATTTTTCTATTTCATGCATATAACATGAAAATTCCTTTATCAGCACCAATACCGTGTTTTAGCCGCTAAGTGCATCATTTTTACTTATTAATCAACACTGAAATGATCATAGGTGGTAACTACAACTTTGTTGTTTTCTTTTAGCTCGGGTGAACTTGTGGTATTGACCTGCTTCTAGCATGCATCATGCATAAACTGTCAACATTTGCTATTTTAATTTTTTTTTTTTGTTAAATTGGACTACTCTCAACCAAATTTTGGCACAGAGCATCCTGGCATAGAGCATGGTTCATTCTGGGAGCACACTGTGCACCTTGATGCATTGATACAAAATATGACCATTACAAAAAAATTATAAGAATAAATTCAGGGGTCACTGGGTGCACACTTTTCACAGGAATTCATGACTTACATATATAGAACAGTACAATGTGGATTTTCATTGCCCTCAACAGAAATCTAGAGTATCTCTGCTTTGAAGGCAGGGTGTTGATAACCCAGAAATTGTATATTATTCGTATTTTCACATACAATTTTCTCATGATGTGGGTGAAATTAAATGAGAAATCAACAAGTACTTTGAAATGGGCATAAACCTAAAACAAATGCAACTGACTGAAGAGCTGTTAAGAAACCAACTTACAACCAATCATCTGTCCATCACACTTTGGCTAAGGCTTGCATTTTTGAAGTAATTTCCGGCACTGTGGTGGGGCATTCTTATTCCACGAGCACATTTCTACTTAAATAGAATATACAAGTATAAAAATATTAGCAGAATATACTATCAAATGTTGTGACTATTTGAATTGTGCCCACAGATTCGTGAATTCTCTGATGATGAGGAGGAGAAGAGAGCTAAACAGAAAAAGCGTAACAAGAACAGGAGCACAGAAGAAGGAACTGAGGACACTGCTCAAACACCGGAAAACAAGAACAAACGAAACAGACAAAGGGAGAAGAGACCAGGGTCAGTAAAATACTTGTACAGGTCAAAATTCGTTTTTATTTTCAATATCGTTTTAAAGGACAAACTGTTGCAGTCACCAGTAAATCTGTCATTTTTGTTAAACAGCAGCTTTTATGATTTTGATGTTTCTTTCAAATGGCTATATCGGACTGTTGTTGTTAAATCCAGGTATTCTCCATTTCTATTGATATGAGTTTATTTTCATCAGACTTACTGGATATCATTACCATGGCACAAATAACATCTCTCAGGGATCAACATTAGTGTTTGCCAAAATTGCTTGAAGCAAGTGAAACTGGGGTCAGGGCAAATGAAATTTAGAAGTTTTAGGTGTTACTGATGAGTGTAATAAGAGGAAAATGTTCATAGAAATTGTCAACGATGTGTTAAAAGTAAATTTGTATTCCACGCCATATTTCCTTCTTCAATTTATATTATATATACAAGGCTTTTGCTGAAATATCCCATTCGAACTAAGGTCACTCGATATGTAAATCCTACTTCCAGAAGTTGGCTATTTTGAGCTTTCTAAATCTGACAGATACTTAACATATGAAACTAGTGATGTAATAAGTGTCAGTTATATTTACACTGTTAAACTATTTTAACTTGAGATTTCAGTTAAAATTTGTAATAAAAACTTAACAGATTTTCCATATTTGTTTGCAAATAGTTTAATCATTCTCTTGTCAAACATTCAGTTACCAGGTTTATGCAACATGTATATGACCATACTTACATATGAAACTAGTGATGTAATAAGTGTCAGTTATATTTACACTGTTGAACTATTTTAACTTGAGATTTGAGTTAAAATTTGTAATAAAAACTAACATTTTCTTTATTTGTTTGCAAATAGTTTAATCATTCTGTGTCAAACATTCAGTTAACTGGTTTATGCAACATGTATATGACCAGTGTATGATTGTTTATATGTGTTGGTTGAACAGTGACGTGTGTGAAATGTCATTATATATTGTTTCCATCTGGGTTTTGATCATTGAAAGAGAAGGAAGATTTTGAGTTGGAAATGAAGAAAAGATTGAGAAGATACAAAGTTTAGGGAGAATATGAAAAGGACCAGCATAAAAGAGTTTCTGCCAGAATCTAAAAAGGAGTTCAGGTGGCTTGATTTTGATGAGATATAAAGGGATAATGTTTGGTGTGGAAAGTATGCAGAAAGCAATTGCTCTAGTTTCAGGACTAGAATTAGTCTGTCATTGATTTTACAACAATATTGAATCAGTTACAATAATATTTCTATTTATATATGCGTGTCCTAAGATGTTATCCATCAATCTGTCCATCAGTCTGTTTTACCAATTTCATTTCTGCACAATAACTCAAGTTGTTCACCATCTCTAGTTACCAGACTTTGTGGATGACTTGCACATCAGGTAAGGAAGAACCCTATCGATTTTAGGGTCAAAAGCTCAAAGGTCAAGGGCACTGTGACTGAAAGAAGAAAAATGGTTTCTGTACAATAACTGGAGTTCTTCACCATCTACTGTTACCAAACTTTGCAGATGGTGTGCACTTGTGATAAGGAAGAA
The DNA here is from genome assembly GCA_029931535.1 of Margaritifera margaritifera. Classification (NCBI taxonomy): domain Eukaryota; kingdom Metazoa; phylum Mollusca; class Bivalvia; order Unionida; family Margaritiferidae; genus Margaritifera; species Margaritifera margaritifera. The sequence goes on from JAQPZY010001076.1 coordinate 717,011, forward strand.
CCCTATCAATTTTTAGATGAAAGGTCATAGTTCAAGGACACTGGCTGGAAGAAAAATAATGGTTTCTACACAACAACTTGTGTTGTCCATTATCTACAGTTACTAAACTTTGATGATGGCTTACACTTGTGGTAAGGAAGAACCCTCTTCAATTCGGGGTCAAAAGGTTATGGTCATTGTGACTGAACAAAGAAAAATGGTTTCTGCATAATAACTTGAGTTGTTGAGCCCTGTCTCCACTTATTCAGGGCCTACAACTACCATATCATGGTGGGTGAGAGAGGTGGGGAGACAGTATTAGACAAACAAGATAGTGTTTACATTATATTTTAAAAGTGACACTGGAAGGGCCATTTATTAGCTCTGCTGGTCATAGAAAACAGGAGTTTATGGGATGGTCTGTTTTGCGTCATCCGTCTGTACGTTAGCACAAGTTTGTTATCACTATTCCTCCAAAACTACTTGGAGGATTGCCACAAAACTTTACTCTCACATTCATCCCATGGTCTAGTCAGTCCTAAATGAAAATGGTGCTGCTTAGACATCCAGTATGGTCGCCACAGTGGCCATCTTGAAAATCTTCTTATCACTACTCTTGAATGGATGTTCATATCAACATGGGGTTTTCACTAAAAGACTTCTTATGATGTCTGGTTGATCCGAAGTGAAAATGGTGCTGCTGAGACATTCAATGTGGCTGCCACAGGCAACCATCTTGAAAATCTTATCACTACTACTCCTGAACGAAAAGTCATATTGACAATGGGTTTTCACCAGAAGACTTCTTATGGTGTTTAGATGGTCCTAAATGAAAATGATTCCGCTCGCATGCCAATATGGTGTTCATCTTGAAAATCTTGCTGTCATTATTTCTTTTGAATGAATGGTAATATGAATTTGGGTTTTTTAATGAAAGACTTCTTATAACGTCTTGTTGGTCCCAAAAGAAAATGGTTCTGATCTGACCTCCAGATGGTTGCCACAATGGCAATCTTGAAAATCTTGTTATCATTATTTCTCCTAGATGGCTGGTCATATCGACATTGTGCTTTCACAAAAAGACTTCACATGATGTCTAGTTGGTCTTAGATGGAAATGGTGCCAATCTGACATCCAGTATTGAGAGTTCTCATGGTGTGAAGCTGGTCCTAAATGACAATGATGCAAACTAACCCTTGATATGGCCACCATGGTGACCATCGTGAAAATATTGTTATTTCTACTCCCAAATGGATGGTCATATGGAATTTTCACAGAAAAGACTTCTTATGGTCCTAAATAAAAATGGTGCCTATTGTAAATTCAATTTGCCTGTCACGACGACCGTCTTGAAAATATTGTTGGCATTACTTCTAATGATATCTACCTGGTTCTAAATCAAAATGTTATCGCTGAAGAATATGAGAGATGGTTTCAACACTCTGCAGTTAAAAGGAAGAAATGGTCTTATCTTGAATTCCTGGAAATTCTTTTTGCCCAGTAGAGCGTCAATTTCTTTGAGGGACTCTTGTGTATATCTGTTACTTAACCTTGTTGTTAAAAGTGAACATATATTTGTGTGCATGTGTGGTACATACCTGCCAGGTTACATCATGTCACATGATAAATACAATCTTAAACTGCCAAACACATAGACATAATAGTGATTTCCAAAACAGAATTCTTAAATAAGCATCCGATACAAATGGTGGGGGTGAACATTATCAGACACATTAAAGTTATACAGCAGTCACATTGAAAAGAACATTCTAATTTGGTAAAGTGTTTGGAGTTTATTAATTCCTCAGTAAAGGTATCAGCTAGTAATTAACAGATTTTATTACTAATTCTGTGCACTTAAATGCATCTATGCCAGCTACCATGGCTTCCTTAAATAATTATTCATATTTATTATCTTCTTTCCCCTACATTTAGATGTATTAATTTGATAATTTTTAATTCATTATGAAAATCAGTTACCTAGGTCAGGTGCAAGAACACCACCTTTCAAACACAGAGTTCCTAGATAAGACTGAAACCACCAACCACCGTCTAGAAAGTTGGCAGGTATGGTGTTATTAAACTGAGGTTCAGCTTTGTTCATATCTCCATTCCTGGTCATGATGCAAATAGTAAACTTAGTGGAGGTATTTCTAAAAATGAATATAATATCTTTACACCCACAATTAAAAGGTCGCTGTGAACTATTTCAAGGTTATGATGCTTTGGTTAGACTTTTTGTTAATTTCACAATTGCATCACTGTTCATCCCTTATTAAAGAAAATTAAGGAGTAAAAACATAGGATAGTGGTATAAAGATGCATTACCCCCAACAGTTTTATTTTGTTCTCGATCTTGTATTTTATTAAAGGATGACAAATAATTGGAGTCATTTATAGTAAAACTTGAACAGAGAAATTATTGGTAAATGGAAGTAAACAGGGTATTAGTGGAATGGGGATTTAGCAGAGAAATCATCAGTAAATGGAAGTAAAAACACGGTATTATTAGAATTGAGATTTTCCAGAGAAATCACTGGTAAATTGAAGTAAGAGAAATCATTGGTAAACAGAAGTATTGTGTTAGTGGAATGGGGATTTAAAATGTTTCAGTTCATGGGATTGTATTCAGTACAGGTAAAAATGTACATTATGTTTCTTATAATGTAAAGACTTTAAAAATAGCTTTATACCTTCACATTAAAAGTCAAATTTACTAAGGGCTGTTCCATTAAGTATACTTGACATTCAGGGACCTTCAAGGTTGTTAAAAATTGTTAAGCCTATGTTATTGTACTCTGGTTGCTTTGAGAGGAAATTCATACAAAATTTCAAATTGCTTCAGTGGGTGACTACTGAAGTGTGAAGGTGCCTTCTATTGGTACCTTGTAATTTTACTGGAATAAACTTCATGAGACATATAAAACAAAATGTGTGCAGTTTTATTCTGATAAACGTAACATTTTAGAAATCAAATCCAGTGGAGGGGGGGTATTGTAAAACTTAAATTATTACAAATTTGTTCTCTTTCCAGAAACACTACCATGATGGCAGATTCCGATTCCAGAGAGTTTGCTAGATGTGAGGAGTGGCCACCAAGAGGTAAGGGGCCTGTATTTTATTTGGGGGAGAATCAAAATGGTCACTATTAAATAACATATGCAGAATTAATGTTTAGCATATAATTGTGTAACACAATAAAGTATACAATATAATTGTTTAACACAATAAAGGATACAATAAAAGTGTTTAACACAATAAATTATGGAGTATAATTGTGTAACAATAAAGTATACAATATAATTGTGCAACAATAAAGTATACAATATAATTGTTTGACACAATATATTATACAATATAATTGTTCAACACAATAAATTATACAATATAATTGTTCAACACAATAAAGTTTGCAATATAATTGTTTAACACAATAAAGTATGCAATATAATTGTTTAACACAATAAATTTTGCAATATAATTGTGTAACACAAGCAAGTTTGCAATATAATTGTTTAACACAATAAAGTTTGCAATATAATTGTTTAACACAATAAATTTTGCAGTATAATTGTTTAACACAATAAAGTTTGCAATATGATTGTTTAACACAATAAAGTATGCTTCATGCCCTATCTGTAGAGTAGGGCTGTATCAAGTTCAAACATCCACTCACAAAGCAATCATAATGTCATAATTCTGAACAGTCACATTGCTAACATTGCCAATATCTCCATCAAATACATCACCTGATCACATTACATTAGGATAACTTTCTCTCCTACCTCCGAATCAAGCTCTCCCAGAAAGACAATAAACAGCTTTCTGTCTATATATTATATAGACAAAGGGAAGCAACTCTTACATGTTAGCTCTTCTTTCTACCTGCTAGGTGGTTACCATTATACCTGAATGTACCAGTTATTCAATTTTGCTGTCATGCTGTAAAGTTGTCCTCTATATAATCCTTCTAATCTTATACTTAAATTTCATCATCCATCTTTTATTTTCAGTGTTTTAATGAGTCTAAATGTTGTTTTATATGGTGCATACAACATTTTTGTCATTATTGTCATGTGATTTTGATCGGTAACATTCAATTTCGCCAGGGAAATTTTTGGCTGCTGTACTTCTCAACTATTACACTTCTAAGTTGTTTTGATAACGCAGTTTACATTTATTTCAATTTATATATAAGTGTTGTATGCACTTGTTTGTTCCTCTTCATTACAGAGATGATGACCAAGTGGAAGAAGTGTAAATGATTTAAGTTTGTGGAGGATGAACATGAGACGTGTCTACGCATACAATTGCTTGTTGACACGCACACGTAATGTTGGTCCAACGTTTTTAAAAGCAGATAAAGGGCTGCAAAAACAAGCACACTCGGAGCAGACTTTGAACATGAACCTCACATCTAAATCATTGATTACTCTCATGGGGGATGTTGAGATGTCCCCTCCACCCCCCCCCCCCCATGACGACGCAGAATAGCGCCAAAATATACTGGATGTGTGAATACAGTAGAATTGTTGATTAGTCTCATGGGTGATGTCTAGATGCCACCTCTCACCTGTCGGTTAAGGAGGAAGAGGAGGAGGAGAGCTGGTTTTTCGATAAAGTGACCTGTGCCCAAACCTTCATGTTCTGGTGACTAAAATTCTTTCCAGTGTGGAGAAACTTTCTGGGGCAAACTCTCAACCAGATCTCTTGCTACTTCACTCGGTTATGATCAAGGAGCTCTCCCAAAAGGTTTAGCAAGGGCCAAGACTTTGCTAGACAATGTAAGGGGTGGTCTGGCTGACCCCCCCTTCTATGTTTTGACCCTTGGTAACTGCTTCTAGCTATAAGGTTCATACCCCTTCCTAGCCCACTAAACCACCCACTTTGGATGGGTATTTCTATGGGGACCTGGGCTTGCCTTCCAGTGAAAACACTGGAATCCTTAGAGCAAAAGGCTAGGTCACTAGTAACTGAAGCCTCGCATGCTGATCTCTTTTCAGCAGCCTCGTTCAGCCTGCTGAAAGAGGAATCTGTTGCCAATGGCTCTCCATCATTTGTTGGAAGCAGTGGCAAAATCTTCTAGGCATGCATTGTCCTTGTCCATGGCCTTGTCAGTGGATCTTCTCCACCTCTGCAGGGATGTTGCTCTGAACACTTCCAAGGTCTTACTAGAGCACAGTAAGAACCTTCTGAGAGCTGCTCTTCTGGAGGTGGAGACTTTCTTTGGAGGGCTCATCCCCTCAGTGGCTACTTAGAATTTGAGAGACCATCAACACCGGTCCCTTGCATCTGCTCTTGGAAATTCGAAAATGGCCAGGAAATGAAATCATCCTGACTGGCCTCAGGGTCCATTGGTTAAATTCTTTAAAGCTGCGCAGCCACAATCAAAGCAGCAACCCATTTCAGAGCTCCCTCTCAGCAGGCTGGCCCTAGAAGGGCATGCCACAAAGGCTCAGGGAAGAAGTTCACAGGCCCTTCCCCTTTCCTAAGAACAAGGGTGGACAGCCCTAGGGACTCGCTCCCTCGCCTGCAGAGCATATCTCTTCCTTTCGTTCCCGTTGGTGCCAGACTAAACATCTTTTCAGAGGCTTGGTCTGGCCTAACAGTTGATGGCTTTCATTGATAAAAGATGCTACCAGCTTTGGTTCCAGGATCTCCCTCCTCTAGTAAGGTCCCCCATTTTCTGCCATCAGTTAAATCTGGTGCACTTAAAGGAAGATGTTCACTCCCTTCTTTGAAAAGGTGCAGTAGAGACCAATCTCTGGCCTTCTACTCCTGGATTTTCCTGGTTCTCAAGAAAAGGGCAAAGTCACATCTAATTATTGACCTTTCCTCCCTAAACAGATTTCTGTGAGAGGAACCATTCAAGATGGAGACCACAGCCTCATTCAAGAGGGCCATAAGACCTTGTGATTGGGCGGTCTCCATTGATCTTCAGGATGCATACCTTCATATCCCTATCTTACCTCCACACAGGAAGTACCTCCAGTTTTGCTTCAATGGGAGGTCATCCAATTGTGAGCTCTACATCAACAATTTGGAAATGAGGGCAGTGTTCTTAGGCCTTCAGGGGTGCATACACCAAATAAGAGGTCACTGCATGAAGGTCTCTGACGACAATATGTCGGTGGTAGTGTACCTCAGAAGACAAGGAGGCACATGTGCACCTTCTCTCCGTGGAGGTTTGGAACCTCCTTCGCTGGGCAACTTAAGAAGGAATTACCCTCTGAGTTCGCCACATTCCTGGCAGAAAAAATATTTTGGCAGACAGTTTGTTAAGGAAAGGGAAGATAGTCCTCACAAAATGGTTGCTCCACCAATCCATAGCAGACTCCCTGTTCCAACTTTGTGGAACTCCTTTGGTGGACAAGCTCCCCTTCTACATGTCCCCAGTCCCCAACCAGAGGGCCTAAGCAGATAACACTTTCAGCCTGAAGTGGGATCATCTGTTCGCTTACACTTCACACCTTTTAGGATGATCCCACAGGTCCTACACAAAGTCGGGCACTCCACTGCTCAGCTCATTTTGATTGCACCTCTGTGGGCCCAGCGATTGTGCTTCAACAATTTTCTCGATCTGCTGGTAGACCATCATAGGACCCCAGAGGAGGGACCTTTTGTCATAGCACAGGGGTTTTCTCCTACACAACAACCCCCAGATTCTCCACCTTCTCACTTGGCTCATCTCAAATGATCTCTCCGCAAAGAAAAGTTTTCGATCATAGTTGCCAAGTGTATCATTCAGTCTGGGAGAAGATAAACGTCAAATGTATATGATGCTAAATGGAGAACCTTTTGTTGAATAGTGTAGTAGAAAACATGTCAATCCTAGCTGTCCCTCTGTGAGTGCAGTGGCTGATTTTCTTCTGTTTCTTTTCGAAGAGAAACAATGCTCAGTTTCTACTATTAAGGGCTATCAAGCAGCCCTTTCCAACACTCACATTTTCAAAATGCCCGGCCATCGGGACAGATTCTCACTTAGCAGACCTGATCAGGTATTTTTAACTGCAAAGACCAGTGCCTCTCTCACTAATGCCTAAATGGAATCTTTCTTTTGTCTTATAGTCTCTTAACCCTTTTCATACTGAAGCCCATTCAGACAGGCAGTTGTGTAGAACTGGAAATTTTTCAGTCAGTGGTGTAGCAGCATGAGAGAATGCAGTGACATTGGTCAATCTGGCTTTACAGGACAATTTTGTGAAATTATTTTTCAATGTTGAATACCATTTTAAAAAGCATAAAATTTTCCTTAAGGTCATATATTTTTTGACTGAAAATTTTCAGACGTAAAACTTCAGTTGAAAGTAAAGTTATGTCAGCAAAAAGAAATGCTTTACATTTTTTTTAATAACTTACTTTCAATGCAATTTTCCTATCTGCAATATTCATTTTACCTCCTCTATGTAATTGTATGAAATGGGGGGAATTTTATACCATTTAAGAAGGTGACAAAATAGTAAAAATCCATCAAGAATATCAAAAATTATTACAATTTTATTAAATTTACTTGAATGAGAATTGGAGAAAAAAAAACAATAATCCTTACTGGTAAGTCGACAAAGTTTTTCATTTCGGATCAGTGTTTTTATTTCACAATAAATTTTAGTGTAATAATATCAGAGTTATGTTGGGTGTATTTTGGTCCATTTCCAGGGATGCAGTAAAATTTCATAATATTATGCACACACTCAACATCAGTATATATGCGAACTTTATGAGAAGTGAAGTTCTCAAAATGTCCAGTTAGCTTGAAAAGCATCCACGTCTTCATCATCATCAATATCCGAGTCAAAAATACCAATTAACTATTTATCATCAGTTCAGTTCATTTGATGCAACCAAGATTACGATCTCCACTGCCTAAAATAAAAATTTCCCCAACAAAATTGTCTAAATTTTCATCAAAATCGGTATCAGCATCACGACCGCTTCAGTACTGTCCGCCATTTTGAATTACACACATTAAAATTCAGTTTTGAAATCAACTTTTCTACTAACCAGTTCTCATCATCTCTGTTCATTTCGTCGAAGTGAAGCTCGCAATCTGCACTGCTTAAAACATAAAGTTTCCCCACAAAATTGTCTATATTTTCATCAAAATTGGCATCCACATCACTGCCATAAATTGCTGTTTCAGCGCTGTCTGCAATGTTGATCTCCACACATTAAAAGCCGTGTTTGAAATCAAATTTTCAAATAACCAGTAATCATCAGCTCCGTTCATTTTGAAGAAGTAAAGATAGTGATCCCCACTGCCTAGAATGTCAATTTTCCACACGAAATGGTCTTTATTTTCAATTAATTCAGCAAGCACATAACTGTCTTCAATTCCCTCTTCAGAATATGACCGCCGTATTTTATCTCTGCAGGTTAAAACTCGATTTTGAAATCAAATTTTTACCAGTTTTTGGGTCTTTTAAACACAATCTGGTGATGCTATGTGTACCTTCTACCTTTATTTCCTTCTTTTCAAAAGAGTACATGTAAACTGATGACGTTTTATACAGTTAAACACGTGTCTGCAAATGTTGGTAACGCAATATAGTGAACATACGACTGGAGTCGTATCCCTCTGGCAAAGGTAAAGTACGACTGGAGTAGTATCCTGCTGCCAAAGGGTTAATAAACCACCATATGAACCCTTGGGTGAAGCTTCCTTCGAGAACCTTACCCTCAAGACTGTTTTCTTGCTTGCCTTAGCGTCTGCGAGATGAAGGAGCGAGCTTCATGCCCTATCCATAGAGCAGGGCTGTATCAGGTTCAGTGGAAATTACGAGTCATTTTCTCTCCTTTGCCAACCAGGTTTTTTAGCAAATAACCAGCTTCCATCAGTTGCTCCACTCCCGGTTGAGATCCCTATTCTCACCTGTATCAGTGCTGGGGATGATCAAGATAGATGTTTATGCTCAGTTAATGCTTGATGTTTTTAATTGGCAGCCTGTAAAAGAAGAGGGAGGGTATGAAGCATCATTTCCTCCCCATTAAAGGTTCAACTGATATTTCAGCTTCCACCATTTCTAGGTGGATCACATTAACTATCAAGAGAGCTTACCATGATAGGGACCTGTTCCTTATTGATAATGACCTGTCTTTCATGAAAATGAAAACCCATGAGGTTCATGTCATTGCTGCCTCATGGGCTTGTCTAACTTGTTCATCTTTGGAGGATGTGATGAAAGTCGTATTTTGGCACTCTCAGACTACTTTCTCCTCCTTTTACCTTCATTTTCTCACTGGGCCCAATCATTGTGACTCAGAAAGTGGCCCATGCAGATTCCATCCCACAGTAGTCTCCTGCTCTTCAATGAGGGTGAGTATTCCTTGTGTTTGTGTTTTATTTTGCCAGTTGTGGGATCATCAGCCTCCCACCAAACTGACTAATTTATCTATGCAATTGCAACAGGTATGGTATTACTGATATTAAAATGTAGTTATGGGGGGGGGGGGGGGCGGGGGATGGGGAAACTAATTTTAATGATGTAATACTTATCTGTTGCTATTGTCAGATTCCCCCCTCCTGCCCTGCACTGATGTCCCACTAAGTTAGGCTGCTCCCTCGAAAAGAATAAAAGAGTGGCAGTATGCATGGGCAATATGTGAGGGGTGTCATGCAGGGGCAATCCAGTGTTCTGGAATCTTCTGGTTCACCCTAATGGGAGGACAAAATTTTGTCATACGGTTGGGGTATTTTCCTCCCAGAAAAGTACCGGCTATGAAATAGCAACAGGTAAGTATTACATCATTAAAATTAGTTTTACCACCCCCCACCCCCCAAAAAACTACATGTGCATATTTTTGCCACTGAAAATTACCGCTGGTTTGTCTAAGATTTCTGCCCTTGCATATTTATTCAAGGTTTCTGCAAGTATATCATATTGGTGCAGGCATTTATGTTTCTTGACTAAACTTTATGGAAGGCTTGCACATAGGATAATAAAGAAACTTATCAATTCTGGGGTAAAGATGAGGGGTCACAGTCATGGTAAGTCTAATAAGAAAATAATGGTTTCTACACAGTAAGTTTAGTTCAAGACTGCATACTTTGACCAAAGGTCCCAATCATTGAGACCTGTTGGACAATAATCTCCAGTCGACGATTCCTTCTCTTTTTAAAGAATTGTCTAGTTGTTTTAATTTTGTGCATTTTGCTTTGATTGTCTCTCGAGTAGCATCAAATGGTAAGACTTCATTACAGCAGCACCAATGGCATCATTGTCAACAATGTTGAGATTTTATATAAAAAGTTATTTTAAAGTTATTTAGTTTCTAGATGAGTGCACATATTCATCTCAAAGTAAAGTAGTAAAATATTGCTATATGTCTTATATTTATACTTTGATATGCAGGGCATCTGTCAGTGGCATGTTTAGCTATGGGACTATTTTGAATTAAAGTTTTATGTTGAAATTTGTCATTCTTTTAAAAAAATTTAGCTGGATTTGTCATAAACTGATGAAACTTGATGGTTGTATTGTCTTGAGCTAGAAATAAATAGAACACAGTGTTCAACTTTTCATGCTGCAGTTATTAGATCAAAGTTCTGCATTGGCTGAATTTTTGTGATACTGTTGCCTCAACAATCATGAAACTTGGTTTATCACATGACTAGTATGTTATTTAGGTTAATATGTCCATCTTGGATGAATTGCAAAGCAATTCCAGCTTATGGATTGTCTCTTCGTCCATCTGGTGTCTACACTGAGGTTAGGGTGTGTGCTTAGGTCATTTTCTCAGGCACTATTTCTTTTGGAGTCACATGGCTTGGTATGTAAATGTTTCAAGAAATGTTTTAACAGCTATCAATGAATACTAGGACACTGACCACACCCCTATTTCATGGTTTGCAATCTGCTCATAGTGCAATTGGCAGTCTTGTCCAGTGTCCATTGTCCGTTAACACAAGTATGTTATTGCTGCTACTCTTTTCACTAAAAGTTATCTTATGAGGTCAAATTATTCCCAATTGACAATGGTGCCAATCTAACATCCAGTATGGCCACTGTGGCATCCATCTTGAAAATCTTATCTCTACTTCTCTGAACAGATGATCATATCGACATAGAGTTTTCACTAAAGGACTTATTATTGTGTGTAGGTGGTCCTATATGATGAAAATGGAGCCCATTGGACATACCCTTGGACATTCAGTATGGCTGCCATGGTAGCCATCTTGAAAATCTTATGACAACTTGTCCTGAATGGATGATTGCATTAGCATGGGTTTTTATACTAAAAGACTTTATATAATGTCCTGATGGTCATAACTGAAAATGGTACAGATCTGACATCCGACATGGTTACCATGAAAAAGTCATGTTATTGCTACTCCTTCTGAATGCTTTGTGATATTGTCATGGGGTTTTCACTAAAGACTTCCTATGATTAGTTGGTCATAAATGAAAATTGTGATGATCTAACATCCAATATGGCCACGATAGGGACCATCTTGAAAATCTTATCACTACTACTCTTGAATGGATTGTTGTAGTGACATGGGTCTTGCACTGAAAGACTTCTTATTTTATCTTCTTGGTCCTATATGTTGCTGTACCATAAAACTCCAAACCAAACCAAACCTAAATGAAAATAGTACCAATCAGACCTCAGATATGGCCACCATGGTAGCCAGCTTGAAAATCTTGTTTTAGCTTCCTAACAGATGGTCATATTAACTTTGCATTTAAAAAAAAAATATTAGTAATAAATTTAACCAAACTTGGCATGTGGTTATATCTTTACATTGTCTGAGACAAGTTCAGTGACCACCTATTCATGGTATCAGGTTCAAGGTCAAAAGCAACGTGAAAGAAATGTGTACTGCACTGGTAGTGAATATGTTAACTCAAACTTAAGAATATTGTCTTGTTACCAAATTTGATATGTTGGAGTTTCTCAAGAATATCAGAGAATACATGAGTACTGAACAGTTAAAAAGAAGAAATGGACTTGCCTTTGATTCCTGGAAATTCTTTTTGGGTCAGTAGTGTGTCAGTCCCTTTGTGGATCATTGTTTTTCTATATGTGACATGTATAAATGACATCTTATAACATCACAAGTTATGTCATGACATCATGTAAGGCCAGGGTATAATAACCAAGGCATCCAATGTTTTTCAAAGTCATTTCACTAATCTGCATCATTTCATGACTAAAATATTCGCCAACCTTCTCGGCAGTTTGTACACCTACCAAAAAAGCATCAAGGGTATCAAATATACACAAAACTTATTAATTTCATTCATCAGTTTATAATTTCTAACTTGATTGTCGCCAGGAGGTCCCTAACACTGTCATCTTGTTCGCGTTTCAAACCAAATGGGAGTGTTTATTGTAACAACCAGCCTACTCACTATCCTTCTCTGATTCCTGGAAAAATCCATTTCCAATGAAGGGGTGAAGTTCCTTAGACTACACATACATAGAAGGTAAAAACTGTGTTGCCTGCATCCACTATTTGCAAAATTTAATTTTTATATTTCTTTAAAAAATATTGAACAAAATGAAAAGGACAAGCGGTGTAACTTTTATGTACATGGGTTGAAAGTGATATAACTCCCAAATTCACAGAAATTTATTGAATTATTCTGAGCTTATAAAAGACAATGAACTACATCACTACAGTTGTCTGAAAAAATAGACTCACCCACGCAAATATGGCAACTGTGCTAGTAAAGAAACTCCCACTTGGTTTGAAACATGTACTATATGACAGTGTTTTACAGACTCTCTGGCAACAATCGGGTTAGATATTATAATTTGATGAATGAAACGACCAAGTTTTGTGCATTTTTTTTATATCCTGTATGCTTTTCATTTTTAAAATCAGTAGGTGGTGTACAATTTGCAACAAACTGCCGGAGGGGTGGGGGGAGAGGTAGGTGACTACTATAGAATCTTACATTTGTGCTTATTTCAAATAAAATTTTTGAAACTCGTCAAATAATTTCAATCTAGTTTCATTTGAAATGAGCACTCATGAAAAATCCAATAAGTGCATCATGAGGAGTACTCGTAATAATGAGGAGTACTCCTAATCATGAGTACTCCTCCTAATCATGAGGAGTATTGCTCACTGCTATCATATTTACCTACTTTTCATCCTTAATTTGAAATTATGACATCATTATCCTATCAATATTGGTCTCTAAATGGTCACACAGACTGAAAAAAGAAAAATGTTTTCTGCACAATTACTTGAGTTCCCATTCATGTACAGTTACCAAACTTTGTGGATGGCTTGCAGTTGGGGTAAGAAAGAACCCTATTGATATTTGTGTCAAAAAGTCTTATGTCGAAAGTCACTATGACTGAAAAGAGGAAAATGGTTACTGCACAGCATTAGTTCTACACTTCCGACCTTGATATAATTTTGTGGATAGTTTGCACTTGTCGTAAGGAAGAAGCCTATTGATTTTGTTGTCAAAAGGTCTGAGATGAAGATCACTGACAGAAAGAAGAAAAATGGTTTCTGTGCCAAAATGTTAGTTATCTATAAAGGACTATTAAACAAGGTACTTTGACTACTATCATTTCATAGAATATAGCAAACAAAATCATACATTATTTACAATATGGTATGTACAACTAAAATCTGCAGTTTAAGTATATAAAAAAATATGAATGACTTCAGGTTAATTCTCTCTCTTATTATTTTGTACCTTGAAAGATATCCTTTTATTGACAGATGGGGGACCAAAGCAAGGATATAAATACAGTGATCTTCTCGATGAGTCCCAGGTCAATCCTTTCCAGAGTGTACCTGAGCAACGTCATCAAGAAAGAAATCAGCACTGGCACTTTGCTCAAAGAAACAGAAGTAACCAATGGAGGCCACAGACACGTGACATCAGGACTCCAGGGTTCCAGTTTGGAGGATCTCCTTCTTTTCCTTCTAGATTCAATCAACCAGTTTCATCAGACAGCAGCAATAAATGCCCAACAGAATTTCAAATGAGAGGACCTCAGAATGACTTTTCCAATATTAGGGATCCCCATCAAAGAGGTCCGATGCACAGAATAGGAAACAATTTAGACTCACCTCCAGTTGGACAAAACCATCCGGCTAGGATGGGAATGTTTGGACAAAACCAACCACCAAGGATGGGAAACTTCAGACCAAACCAGAGTCATATTGAACATAGATTTCCACCTCAAAGTGGAATGCAACCTCAGAGGAATCAGTTCAGTCTTAAGCAGCAAAGTCCTCTATTTATGGACCCTAATCAACCTCCAGTTCCCATTGGACAGCCTCCTTTCGGAGGTAATAGGTTTCAGGACGAAGTACAAGGTCCTGATCTAAAAAACAACAGACAAATGCACCAAGGCACAAATCAGAGTTATCCTAGTTCAAATGCAGGATCCCAGTTTACAGGACCTTCCCCAGATAGACCTATGCTAGGTATGGACAGAAATACATATCAACAATCATTTTGCAATCCTGGTCAGTTCTCGATCAACTTTGGTGCTTCCAGAAATTTTAGCAATCAGATGAATCATTCTGTAGAACAATTACCCCACAGGGAGCAAAATTACCAAACTGGTAATGCAGACAACCACAGTTTTGGGGGACCTCTTAGAGGACATCTGTTCAACCAGCCTCCGCCAGGCAAGATTGTTGACTCGAGATTGATTTACAATAAGGATACTTTTTAATATTTTCTTGTGTCTTGGATTGACGTTATTTTTTGTCTTTTGGAACTTGCACAAAATTTATAATCTCTATTTTTAACCTAGCTTCTTCATTTTGTTGATGTATGAAATGATCCCATCTCGGTGAATAGTGTTGCATGAACAGTTTTATTATCAATCCAACATTAGTGAGAAATTAAGACAAAGCAGTCACTTTTCCTTTTGACATGGGGTCATGGTCACATGGTGTAAAGCAATTCTTTGATTGTGGGGTTGATATGCAGGCTGTGGTCTTATTGTCTATGTTTTTATGACTAAAAGTATGCATATTGAATTTATTTTAAAATTCCATTCATTGATACAAAATAACCTAAAACCATGCATCAAACAAAATATTTGTACTAGCAAAGACCTACAGTTACAGTTAATTTTACTCTTCTTTCCATACCGTAATACACATGAGATTGTCATAACTAGATAATTATAAGGTTTTGTGGATAGATGGATTCATATATAGATACATGTCCATAGAAAATGTATACAGATAATTTGATAGGTAGGTTGAATTAAAATGTAAACTGCCGATGGTATGGACAAATCAGTAACCAAGGTTTCTACAGTCCTGAAGACATTATTTTTAAGGACTTTTCAAAGATTTTACCAGTTTTTCAAGGCATACTTTTGCCAAACACACTACTTACAAGGACCACAATAAAAATAAAAAACAAAATACAAACAATGGATCTGATTTTGTGACTTATAATGATGTGCAGTGAATTTTTACCAATAAACTCAGATGAGAAGTATCTAGTCTGTACTCGGTGAACAGTGTCATTCCGGATCTTACATGTACATCCTTCTATTTTTAGTATTACTGATCATAGACCAAGAGTGCTTATGGGATGGTCTATTGTCCGTTGTTGATCCGTCCATTAGCACAAGTTTGTTGTCACTATTCCTAAACTACTTGGAGGATTGCCATGAAGCTTTACACACACATTCATCCATTGTCTAGTTGGTCCTGAATGAAAATTGTACTGCTTGGACATCCAATATGGCCCGCCACAGCAGCCATCTTGAAAATCTTGTTCTCATTATTCCATCTAAATGGATGGTCATATCAACATGGGGTTTCACTGAAAGACTATTTAAGATGTTTAGTTGGTCCTAAATGAAAATGGCACAAATCTGACAGCCAATATGTTCACCACAGTAGCTAAATTGAAAATCTCGTTATCGCTGAAGAATATCAAAGATGGTTTCAACACTCTGTGGTTAAAAGAAAGAAATTGTCTTGAATTCCTGAAAATTATTTTCAGCCAGTAGAGCATGACTGTTTTGTTAAAACTTTCATCAAACATAACCACATGTGGTCATTTAATATAATTTTTCAGCAACTGTTTAGAATGTTCAGCTAAGCCACACCTGCACATGTATGCAACTTTGTTTTCTTCACAAGAAAATTTCCGAATTATGTTACTATCAGGAAACATTGCTTGGAACAGCTTGTCTGTTGTTTTGTTGTTTTTTTATGAATGGTATGAATGGTGTTCAGTCACAGTTCTCATGAATGGTGTTCAGTCACAGTTCTCATGAATGGTGTTCAGTCACAGTTCTCATGAATGGTGTTCAGTCACAGTTCACAAAGTCCATAATATTTCTGCATTTTAAACATCATTCTTTGTTGCACAGTTGTCAGTAATGCCTAAAGGGAAAGCAGTTGATGAAGATGGTGTTGGAAGGGGTGCTGTTAACCTTTCACTTGAGACATTGGTTAAAGATCCAGACGCCTCACTTTTCATCACAGTCTCATAAAATGAATGCAGACAAAGTTGCATTTCTCTGTGTTTCTCACTTTTCATACGAGACTTGAGACCACTTTCTCCCATGCTGGAAATATCCAGTATCTTGCCACAAGCCTTACAAATTGCCTTGTTTTGTCTCTCTTAAGTGCTTTTACCCAGCCATCATAAAGCAGGTCACATTCCCATTTGTTATTGTACACACAGCTCATGGTAGGTCAAGTGTGAGCTAGGTCAGACATTTGCATTATCAGTCCAATTATAGTGCTATCTATAGGAACACAACTCATTTCAATACCTAGCAGTGTCGTGTAGACTCGATTTTATGATGTTATGCTCTTTAAAACAAAATGTTAATTTTTTTATATATTTTATTTTGGCAATATGATTTTGACAATACTGACAAAAGCCAGTGAGATTTTGAAGAAATTTAAGCACTTTTCATAAACATAACCTACTTTTTTTAAATCTAAGGACTTTTCATGGTTACCCTCTGAATTCAAGGACTTGTAACATACAGAAAACCAAGAGTGGGTCTATTTGCTATATTAAGCAAGATGCATCTTGGAATAAAATTGTTGTATAAAGTGATATTTACTACTTTTACCTTGAATGACATATATGAATTATAAGGCTGCAATGTTTATATGTGTAAACGGCTTTTGTTTCGTTTATTGCATGTAAATAATTACAAATTGCTCAACATGTAAATGAACATGCACATGGCTGTCAGTGATGCAGAAATAACCCATTCCAATTCAATGATATATTTTGACATCTCATAATAAGACTGTTTAGTAAGATTTTTCTGTTAAATCTTTTCTAAAAGTAATGAATTTAGCATCTTGAAGAAAAAGCCAACATTGATGAGAATTGGTTGTAGCACACATTACAGAACATTATACATTAGGTTGATTTGTTGGTCATGTAAATACAATTTTATTTAAACTACAGTATTTACCTTTGAAAAAAGTTTGTTTACAGAATCTGTGATGAGCAAGATTTTATTTTAAAAGAACCATTTTAAGTTTTTAAGCCACCATAAAGTTTCTTATAGTACTTGCCCACCCTTCTGTCAGCTTGTACCCTCCCTACCGATTTAAAAAAAAAAAAAAAAAAAAGGATATAAAAAATGCACAAAACTCGAGTCATTTCATTCATCAGTTCATAATTTCTAACCCGATTGTCGCCAGGGGCATCTAACACTGTTGTCTCCTTCACGTTTCAATCCAAATGGGAGATTCTTCACTAAGATGGCTGCCATATTTGCGTTGGTGAGTCTGTATTTTTCATACAACAGGAGTGATGTAGTTCATTGTCTTTGATAAGCTCTGAATAATTCCATATATTTGGGAGTTACATCCCTTTTCATGCTTGCCCTTTTTATTTTGTTCAATTTTTGTTGTTGAAATATTAAACCTAAACATTGCATGCAGGCGACAGTTTTATTTACCTTCTTTGTGTGCGTAGTCCAAGGAACCTCATCCCTTCACTTAAAATGGACTTTTCCAGGAACCTGAAAAAGACAGTGAGCAGGCTGGTTTTGTTTTTTTGAAACGCAAACAAGATGACAATGTTAGAGACTCCCTAGCGATAATCAGGTTAGAAATTATAAATTGATGAATGAAATGACTAAGTTTTGTGCATTTTTTATATCCTTGATGCCGTTCATTTTTAAAATTGGTATGGGGGTACAAGCTGCCAGCAGGGTAGGCGAATACTTTAGTCATTGTAGATTTTACAAAAGCATCCTATGTGCATGTCCACACAGTACATCATGTTGCAATATTTATTTGTTTCATCATGCACATGTATATAGCAGTAAGAAACTATATCATGATGATCCTAGAGAGATATTTTACCTATTTTATCATATATATTCAGCAAAGAGATATTGTACATACTGAATCCTGTGATAATAAGCAGTAAAAGACATATGGCAAATTAAACAATTACAAGTTGAGTGAGATAATTAATCGCAATCAGCTGTTCAGTGAGCCTGATGGGTACTTAGGGGGACAGGTTATGTTTCTAATCATTTCAATTAAACAGCATTGTTTAATTATTTTATTGTATTTTATGTAAATGTTTAGAAATTTTTGGTAAATATTGCAGTCTTAATAAATGATAATCATATATTCTTCAGAATTAATGTACAGATTGTTGTAATATTTATTTCAGTTCCTTCGTGCACAAGTGTGTATTTCACATGCACCTTAAATTTAGGCTCCATGTTATCTTGGCTGTACTGCTGATAGAACTTTGAACCCATTTTGAACAGTTAGGGTCTATCCAGGTATTTTCTTCTCTTGCTGAGAATTGAGGTATCGTAGTAAAGATGGAAGATAACCAGAAATATAACCATAGGATGTGATGCCTCTGCCTCAAACTCCCCACCCCTGACCTCCCCACTTTTCAATAAGTGGTGTAAGAAAGGGGAAGCACTCTTGTAAGAATTGATAGTCATATGTATCTGTGTATGTATAGACATCAATATGAATATTCCTATTTGATACAAAAATAATTGAACATTTCTGTTATGCATGTTAGATGAAGCCCTTAAGTGTGACAGTCACATTTAAAATATGACAAAATTCAAACCATTATAAATTTGTAAGAAAATTTATTTACTAAACTCATAATGAATCATATATATCTCTATTAGTTGTTGGAGCATTAGAATAGTGGGTGTGGATTCGACGCCTTGCCAGCTGAGTCCTTGGAAAACGCATTTGGCTTACATATCTTCAGCACAAAATAGCTATTAAAATGTTAAAAGTGCCGTTAACAACAAACCAAGTAACCAAAATAAAATGTACAAACTTTTGAAGCTATGGATTGAAAACTGCAGGAGGAGTGGATTACACAAACGAAGGATCCTATGGTGGGAAGGTCACTTGGAAAAGTTCCTTTTACATAATCATAAAGTATCATGTACATTTCAATTGTCTCTGAAATGATGAGCAAAGTTGTGGGAAAATACATTGAAAACTAGGAGTCGTCAATTAACCAAATTAAGGACCCTATGGTGGGAAGATCACTTGAAAAATTACAAAATTCAAAACATTTTTTTTTTCAAACAAATTTATTTAGCACCTCCTAATGCATCATGCATGTCTCCATTATGTCTGCAGTAATTGTACAAAGTTTAAAGGCAGTGCATTATAGACTGTAGGTATCTGAGATGTCATGGATGGACAATTGCAAATGAACTTGTAAAGAAAGCACAAAGCGTCAGGAGTAAAATAAAGAACCCAGAGGACCAAATAACACCATATTTTCTCTTCACTTTAATACACAATGATATACTTTACAATCCAAAATCCTCAATTTTGAGGCCAATATCTGCATTGATAATGGATGATAAAAAGCCCCTTTTAGAATATGAAATGTTTTTGAACTGTAAATAAAGGAAATTTCGTCCTAAATCAGCAATATTTAATAACATTGTCTGTGTGTGTGCTTCTGTGTTCATGAGCATGCATGAGAGATGGAAAGATCTGGAAATTACAGGGCCACAAAATTGATAAATAAATAGGCCTAAACGTAATTGGACTTACTATTAGATAGAAAAGGCTGATCCAAACTTATGCATCTTGATGTATTAACTTTTGTTTACCATTTAACTTGATAGAGGAGAGTTACAAATGATAAATTTCTTCAACTGTATTCCTTGCTGACTGTCTGTCTATAAATCCCAAGTTGTTACAAGTCTACAACAAGTAATTAGGACAGCTGGTTTGTTTTAACAGGGAGTAAAATCCATGCAAACTCCTACAAGCAGAAAACAGTTATGGTTAAATGTCAATTTTGACCCATAATTTTTGTTGTTGTTTGTTTCAAAGTTCCCCTTGATTCCCACTCAGCAAGTGATTAGGACAGCTTTTGTGTTTCAAACAGGGAGAGTAAAATCAAGTGCAAACTCCTACAAGCATGAAACAATCTTTTGGATTGGTTAAACTTTAGTTTCAACTCATTAATTTTATTGTTTCTTTCCAAATCCCCCTCATCACAACCCTTTTGTACTGAGCAATACTGGACTAGACGGATCAGCTGATCATGACCTTGCAACAAATTCATGCATTTAACAAGTTTTTGTTTGCTGAGCAATGTTGAATCTCTCTCTCTAACCCCCCCCCCCCCCCTCCCTCTGTTATGCTTGATTCAGTCATGTCAGCTTGATTTTCAGCTGTTATCATTATGGGAAAACAAATCACAGTATGTTTTGGTCTTTTTTATTAATTTGAAAATGCATTTTTAATTTAAAACAAACCACCACCAGTCAGGTGTTGGGAAGGTTTAACTCGCCGATCATATCTGCACATGCAAGTCGATATAAACAAAACTGGTGCAAGTTTGTCTTCCAATTTATTTTACCAATGATGCTTTGCAAATTTCCAACGAGGTCTATCTAGTATGACCTCAGCCATTTTTGGATGGGGATATAATAACATCAAAACAGCTCATGAGTGAGTGTGATGTGAGCCTTTGATGTTGCAATCATGTTGATAGTGTTAGTCAACATTTACAGACATAGAATTAAGTAAGGATTACATCATTGTACTTTTAAATTCTTAACATGCCACAGAAGTTTGTGGGCCATGATTTTTTATACTAACGCCCTTAACCATATTTGACATAATATGCACACATGCTTTAGTAAGCACAGACCTCTCGTTTTGTCCAAAACTTGCATAAGACTAATTAAGTATGTCTTGATCATTGTGTGGCTCAAGGAAGGGATGCGGCTGTAAAACATAGGTAAAACACGATTTTCATAGAACTACCATCATGCAAAGCTTGTGTCTCGTTACCACTTAACTTTGAAGGTTGAATCAGTGCCAAAAGTGGATCTCACATGTGCTTTATTCAGCTTGACCATATTGGGAGAGAGGGAATGCACCTACAAAGATGAGAGCTCCCAACATAGTCAAAAGCAGTCAACTCTTATGATATGTACATACACATGATTGTGACTTTCTTGGTGATATTGTCTGTGTGTGCTAATTATGAAATAAACTTCATGAAATTTACCCAGATAATAATTTCTTAAGCGCACAATGTATGTATTATGTTGAATATGTTATTGACATGTAGTGTTACCCATGTCAGTATGTCAAGTCACATTGTCATTTCCATTGTGAATATGGTATATGCATGTGGTGTTACCCATGTCCATATGTCAAGTCACATTGTCATGTCCATTGTGAATATGGTATCAGCATGTTGTTACCCATGTCCATATGTCAAGTCACATTGTCGTGTCTATCATGAATATGGTATCAGCATGTAGTGTTACACATGTCCATATGTCAAGTCACATTATTATGTCCATCATGAATATAGTATCAGCATGTAGTGTTATAGATGTCCATATGTCGAGTCGCACTGTCATGTTCATCATGAATATGGTATCAGCATGTAGTGTTACCCATGTCCATATGTCAATTCACATTGTCATGTCCATTGTGAAGTTTATTTCTGCTCAGTAACTTTAGAAGGAATGCATGGATTATTCTTGGATCATTCGAGTCATATGAACATATTAATTTGCTATCGTTTTTTCACTATATGTTGAACCATGCTTGGTTAGATTGTAATGAAACTAGAATGTATTGTCAGTAAATACTGACTAGTCTAATTTATCTGCTTTTTTAATAACATTTTTGGGTGAATATTCCCCTTGAAAATTGTTTGTATCATCTAACCTTTGTTCATCATTATTATTGAATGAGACTCTACCCTCTGGATCTTCTGAATTCATTAACATAGGAAAATCATTTGGACAAATTTATTTTGATATCATTTTGTCTATCATAAATAAAGAAGGCAAGCAGATAAAAAATTCTTTTTCTTATTGTTTCAAACAACAGGAACTTAGAATGTAGATGCATAATAGTTTATGCTTTCATTCATTTAGCATGTACATCTAATGGAATTTTTTTTCTTCTAATTATTAGTTAATATGAAATTGTTGCCCTTCTATTGAGGTTATATGATGAACTGTCCACCCAAGGCATGTCACGTTATGCACAGGGTCCACAGCGGACCTCGAAAACCCTAAAATTTCATTTTGACCTCAGAAACCTAAAAGAAAAAAAGAAAATTGAAGGATACTTAAATAAAAAAGAAAAAACCTAAAAATTAAAAAAAAATGATGAATGGCTCTACCCTGACCACACAAAATATGATTTTGTGCACACGGTTTTCGTTAGGATAGCCTAGCGGTCGAGAAAGCACACAAATTATGCAAATTAAAGGCATCCAGTCATTTTATTCTATCATCAGACCTGCCTACTTCTATGCATTGTGCATAGTTTCTATGCATTTTGCCCCCAATTATGCAGGTTCGCATTCACATACCAAACTACCCATTTAGAATAATATTAGAATAATCCGGGTTTGTCCGGGTCCGCAAACCATAAAATGCAAAGCCTAATTTAGACCGTTTCTGGTTAACCATAACTTCCAGTCCTCATGGCTTTTCAATTCATTTGAGTCAGAGTTTCAGTCATTGCTTCATCCAAGAATATCGCTATTTTGAAGATTGTTGCTGTTATGGATAACGGTCTGCCAAAAATACTAGTGAAGTTGGCTATACAAACATTCAAAAACAATATACATTGATGAGTGGCCATGTTTAAAGGAATCGCAACTCGGATCTTAACGTTCACTGCATGATATGCAATACAGAATTTTCATGCAACCACAGTGGTCGCTATGATTGTCAATGCCACATAGTCAGAACTACACCAGAAGAACAAGGCTTCATCATCAAAAACTGTGCCTTTGACTAGTCTTTTTCCAAAATCAGCTGGAACTAATTCTGCTGAAAGCCATAAGCACAGTGTAATTCATGCCGAGTCAAGAATGTATCAGATGATTGCTGGCTTAAATCTTCCCCTAACTGCTGTGGAGGCTCTTAAAAAAAATTTGAAAAGCATGTTTCCAGATTCAAAGATTGCACAAGGTTAGTAAATATTTTTATTTTACAGATAATCTTACAAATATAAATATTAAAACACTTTCATAACTTTTTTTTTAGGTAGTTGTAGATCAAATTATATATTTTTAGTTTATTAGTTTCACTACAATTTTTCAGCTGGTGGATATGATTATTAGTTTATATTTGTAGATGCCTGTCTTTTATGGGTCGTATTATGGTATGGCATCTACATCTGCTGCATCTGTTTGTTGTTTTTCTGGGATAAACATTTTGGTTTCTGCAAGTTATCTTGAAAACCATTTGCTTAAATCTAAAATGTAATCATATTTGGTACGCATGTTTATATTTATTTTTGTTTTTATTTCTATTGATTTTTTAGACATGAAGTGTGGACGAAGCAAAGCTACTGCCATTATTAAAGAAATGACAGCAAGTGCAAAGGAAGCATTGGCAAGCCGCATGCAGTCTGGGCCATTCACTGTATCGACTGATGGGAGCAATGATGCTGACTCCAAACAGTTTCCACCTGTGAGGTCCTTTGATCCAGAATCTGGAGCAGTGAATTCTGAGCTCTTTACCATTGCAATATGTGATGGATATGCAACAGGCATTAACATCTTTAACCTGATTGACTATGCTTTCAAGGAAAGAAATATTCCTTGGAAGAACTTCATTGCTCTGGGGTCAGACAATGCTAAAGTGTTGACAGGAAAGGACAATAGAGTGATTGCTCATGTCAGAAAGATGCAGCCACATGTCATCATGGCTGGGTGTTGCTTGCATCTTGTGCACATTGGGGCCAGGAAAGGAGCAGAACATTTGCCACCAGTAGATACAGTTCTCAACGATATCTTTTATTATTTTGAAAAGAGTTTGAAAAGAAAAACAGGATTTGCTGCTTTACAGGACATGTGGGACATAGAGCAAAAAAGAATGCTGAAACATGTTTGCACTCGCTGGCTAAACATCGGAAGATGTTTGACCCGGCTGCTGCACAATTGGGATGCTTTAAAGGTCTTTTTTGAAGAAGAACATGAGAAGTTACAGAAAACATCAAACAAAACTGGTGAATACACTCTTTCAGAAGTGGAAGGCATCTTCAATTTTGTGAAATCACCAGCCAACAGGCTGACAACATTGTTTTTAAACTACACTGTCAAGGTCTTTGATGAAGCTCTGCTTCCCCTTCAGGCAGAGGATCCAAAAATCCATGTTCTTTGACGCAAAATTTCTTAAACATTCTGCCATGCTGTACAACTCTTTGGAAGATGTGCAATACAAAGTGTGATATAATCGTAAAGATTATGACCTTGTGATTGGGGAGGCAGCAAGAGATTTCCTTAAAAAGAAAGAAGAAAACCACCTCCATGATTCCAGGATCAAAGACTTTTACCTAAATGTTCGCAACTATTTCACTGCTGTTGTTGAATATTGCATGGAAAAGCCGTCTTTTAATGATCCATACCTCATTGCAGCAGAGGTTACAGATCCAGACCCGCAGTCCAGTGTTTCTTCAGAAAGTCTGAGATTTTTTATGAATAGATTTCCAGCTCTTATTCCACTATCAGCGCCTGTCGATTCCATCCTTGAGCAGTTTTCACTTTACCAGACCACAGATCTGAGAGACTGAAAATGTTGCACGAGTGGATTACAGGTGGGCCGAAATAAGCAGAAAGCACCAGCAATTCAAATGCCTGTCAGAAGTCATGTGTGGTATCCTTTGTCTTCCTCACAGTAGTGCACACTAGGAGAAACATTTTTCAACACTGAGCAAGAATAGAACTGATCAGAGGGCCAGCCTGAGTGAGGATACTTTGGATGCTCTGCTTGTGGTTAAGCACCAACCAGAAGGATGCAAAGAAAAGGACTAAACTCCTGCCCAGCTGGACAGGCTGAAGGGACGTTATTACCAGTGACATTTTCAGTACATAGCATTCATACTGGTTAATTGTCAAATGAAACAATTTTGGTTTTGTATGATGTGCTATGCTAATGAGGAGGCATAGATATCGCTGTTCTGGTGCGAGATTGTTGTTGACAAACATACTGGTACAGAAATTGCATGTTGCTGAATATTAGTAAAAAAAAAAACCAAGAATGTAATCAAAAGTTACATAGCTGATCTCCACAAATCTTTTAATTGTTTCCAGTAGCCACTGTTTACATTAATTATCATGAAGAAAATAAGTTCAGACTTGAGTGATCTTGACAACGAAATGTTGGCCCATTTTCCAGTTAAAGTTTTTTGGGGGAATTTTTTCTCTATACATTTTAACTTTTAATCTTTTGGCACTATATAGCCAGTATTGTACTGGGATCCTGTTAAGCTACATACCTTCTTATCTACCTACATTTAGGAAAAACTAGACATTATAAGAAGTCTTTTAGTGAAAAAACTCATGTTAATATGACCATCTATTGAGGAGGAGTAGCGATAACAAGATTTTCAAGATGGCCACTGCGGTGGCCATACTGGATGTCGGAGTTGCACCATTTTCATTTAGGACCACCTAGAACATGGGATGAAAGTGTGTGTACAGATTTGTGGCAATCTTGCAAGTAGTTCAGGAGGAGTAGCAATAACAAACTGGTGCTAATAGATAGACAACAGACCATCCCATAAGCTCTTTTTGTCTATGACCAGTAGAGCTAACAATAAATAACAAAAGAACATTCTTTTCTATGATATCAGAATCAACTTAGTATATTGCACTTATAACAACCTGAGAATAATGTTACTTTTGTATTTTTTTAAAATTGTTGTTCTTGAAATCTGCTTTAGAAGCTATTTTCATTCTGCACCCCTAGAAACCAGAATGACAACTAGTAGCACAAGCATAGTACATGCATCAATAATTACCTTGATTAGCCACTACAGATGAGGCCTTGCATAAAAAGCACACAGTCCTCTCATCTAATTCCTATACTCATTCACAAATACAATACACAATTAACCTGTATAAGATAACCTGTTATAATATATAATGTATTTTTTGAATAGGCTAGGATGTATATAACATGGAAGAATTTATGTGTTCATTAACTCAAATACTTAAACCATGTTAGTTACGCAGAAAATTTAGGGTGCAGTACTAACTAGAAAGACTGCTGGTAGTACAAGCATAGTACATGCATCAATAATTACCTTGATTAGCCACTACAGATGAGGCCTTGCATAAAAAGCACACAGTCCTCTCAATCTATACTCATTCACAAGTACAATACACAATTAACTTGTAGAAGATAACTTGTTCTAATATTCAATGTATAGTCGTTATTGTGTAAAGTTTACCATTGAAGAAACATCTGTTCATGCTTCCAGCTGCACTGGTGAGAAAGGGCCTTTTGAGTAGGTTAGGATGTATTTAGCATGTTCATTAACACAAATACTTAAACCATGTTAGTTTAGCATAAAATGTAGGGTGCAATACTAACAAAGATGCATCCACTTGTCAAGTTTTCATGATTTGAACATAAACAGCACCCAATCCATTAAATTTAAACACAACATTTCAGCAAACCTCTTTTTGCGATAAGGAAGTAGAACATACCAAGTTGAATCCACTTGCCTAGTTTCATGTTTCTAGGTAGGATAGAATGCATATAGTATGCCAAAAGACTTGTCATGAGCTCAGCGTAGAAACATAGCGAAAGCCAGTCAAGATGAAATATAGGTCATGATAAACTTCTTTTGATGTATGGGTATGATAGTAATAGAGATGCATATCATCATCAATTTCACAATTCTAGCATCAACAATGCCTGAGAAATCAAACACAAAATGTAACCAAAGTTGGTAAAGCATAAAATGGGGGCCATAATGAAATGATGTAGTGCTCATCAAGATGCACCCACTCACAACGATTCATCATTCTAGATAGGATGGTATCGTATGTCCATAGCACGCAGTGAAAAACTGTCCATAAGCTACATGCAAAAACCTAACCTATTCAGTGAAATGTGGGTCACATTTATCTTTTTTATGTGTTTGGTCCTGATGTATACAATCATCTAGTTTAGCATGAACAATAAATACAAAAAATTAACCAAAGTTGGTGAAGCATAAAATACATATCATAGTGATCTACTATTAAGATGAGGGTGTAGTACTTGTCAAGGTGCATCCCTTCATGAAGTTTCATTATCCTAGGTACAACATTATGTATGCATAAAACCTATTTGTTATGAGCTAATTACAAAAAACGAAACCTATACCATTAAAATGTAGGTCACCATGACCTTTTGTTGTAAGGGTGTGGTACTAATAGAGATGCATACAATCATCCAGTTTGATTATTATCACATTAACAGAGCTTGAGAAATAAACTTATAATACAAAATTTCCTGGGGCCTTGGGGTGGCTGAGTGATCTAATGCGCTCGCTTTTACAGATCACTGACATCTCACCTCTGTCCACATGGGTTAGAGTCTCGGCTCAGCCAACATGGGTATGTGAGAAAACTTGCCAGTTTCTTCCTGTGGGTCGGTGGTTCTTCCCGGGGTTTTCCCAGATTCTTTCTCAACCAAATATACTGGCTGACATGAATAGCCTATTATGTAATGAAAAATGGCATTAAGCCCACAAAACCAAACCAAAATTTGCCTACTTCTGTGACGAGTGTGTAGTACTCATCAAGATGCATCCCCTCACAAATTTAAATGAATATAGGCATATCCATATATATTCAGGGTGCAAAACACATTTGTTCATGAGCTAAATGCAAATGTTTGAGCTAAGTGAATAAACTGAAATGTAGGTCACAGTGACCTTTTGTTGTAAGGGTGTGATACTAAAAGAGAAGTAAACAATTATCTAGTTTGATCATTATAGCATGAACAAAATGTGAGAAATAAACTTAAAATGCCAAAGTTAGTAAAGCATGATATATGGGTCACCATGAGCTACTTTTGTGATGAGGGTTTAGCACTCGTCAAGGTGCATCCTCGACTGTTTCATTATTCCAGGTTAAACAGCAGTTGTGCAGTGTGCCCCCCCCCCCCCCACTCTTGCACAGGACATAGGAAGAAAGAATGGTCAAGATTCAGTGAGGTTGTACACACAAATGCACTTTTATCTGTATGTTGACACCAAGACGGGGGTAGTACAATAGCTCTTCTATACTTTGTAGAGGTGAGCTAAAATAAAAGAAATTGATGTGCCTATTATTTCATCAACCTTTGACTTTCTGATCTAATTATTACTTAGGAAGTTCTAGTCATTAATTGTCCTATACATTACACATTATGGATTTAAAAAAACCAAAAAGAATGCTGAAGCAGAGTTGCACAGGGGGATAATTTGTAAGATGTGAGATTTAACCGAGTTCTTTTCCTGTTGAAGCGTATTAAATTTAAATGTTTACCAGTTTGATAAGCTCACCCAATCAAATTGCAGCAATCTTAACAAATATGCACATAAGCATTTCATAACCTTTTATGTCACAGAGAACCTTAAAATGGAATCTTACTTCCCATATTTAAGGAAGTCCCAAGATGTGATGCATATAAATTTACCTGATTAGATTTCAAAAATTTCATTTAGTATGCATGTTGCTCTAAGAAACATAACTTCAAAATTTTAAGTGATCTGGATGCATGGTTTCTGGAAGTACCTTGCAAAATAATAATTTTGATGATTACTAGGTCGATCAAATATTAACACATTACTGATTATCAAACTTGTACAAGATCTTGTTGAGATACATTTTTATATAAAAGCTGATTAAAATTGGATAAGAAAGGCGAGTTCCAACGCATTAAGAACATATTTGGTGAATTTTACATTGAAGAAGGGCTATCACTCTGTTTATTGATTATGGAAATGTATGGTTATCAAACTTGTACTAGACCTTGTTGTGATACATCATATTGAATTTGGTTGAAATCCAATGTGGACTGTGGACTTAAGGACATTAACAAAAACATTTTCGAGATAAATAACACAAATTGTTGGTGATAAAACTCGTACAAGTTCTTACATAGGTACTTCTATAGACAACAATTGGTTGCAATCCAAAAATAAATATAGACTGTAGAATGTTAACAAGAAAATGTTGACACCTGCCAGTCCACCCTTCATCAAACCAATAGTAAACTTGACACCTGCCAGTCCACCCTTCATCAAACCAATAGTCAAGTTGCAACTCCTCATAAAAATAAAAAATGAAAATTAAGAAAATGAAACTGCAGTATCAAACAAAAATAACAGTTGATAGTGCATAAAAATGATACAACTGTATGACTGCTATAAAAAAAAATTATATTTGATATCGGCTCAGTGTAATATCAAATTTTTCGTTTCTACTGACTCTGAATAAAATGTGTGTGTGTATGTGCATTTACAGTTTGAGTTGGTCTTGGAGACATTACATCTTGGGGTACGACTGAAACGGAAACTCTAAAGAGAATATCAAAGCGACCAAGACAAATAATGCAGTATAATTTTTTCTAGGTAAGGTCTAACTTCAGCTACATTCTGAAAGAGAACAAAACAAACATTTAAAACAGGCGAGTAATTTATTTTAGGATGAAGAAACAAGAAGTGATAGTTTCAAATGCCATTTAAACACATAACCATATTGGATTTACAAGTCCTCAAACAAAGTGTTTATTTTGTTCATTTCTAATTTTGAACCTTTTCTCTCCTCTGTCCATATCAAAAAAACAAACTGCTTTTGATGAATACTTATGATGTTGATCTTGGCAACCAAATGGGTCATAGGTTACAACATCAAGCACTTCTTGACAACCAGATTCCTTCCATATATTGGATTTGTGAATACTCCTCATTTCATTTGGTCACTGGTATGATTCAGGAACATTAAAGATCAAATGGGGAGGCTTCTGTTTAAACTTACTCTTGAATCTTCTGTTCCTGAAAACACCATATTTGTTCTTAAAAAATTATATTGCACAGAACATGAACAATTGTATTTAAAAGCATTACCCTCATTAAAGTTGGAGTAGGCATTACCTATCCCTGATACATGGGCAGAAATACAGTAGAACCCGTCTTGAGAGAGCACCCTTTCTGCCAACAAAATGCGGGCTCAAAGCAGATGGTCTCATTACAGGTCAAAGCATTATATACTTCACCAATCAGTGTATTTAGAATGGCTTCTCGGGACAGGTTATCTATCATGGCAGTGATCTTACAAGACCGGTTTTAGTGTAACAGATTGGGGAACAAAAGAACTCACTACAGTAGAGATTGTAGTAAAGGGAATCACCATTGGGTATAATGAACAGTGATCTTGTGAAAATTTAAGAAATTGAAAGGACTAATTCTCCACCTACAGTGAATATAGTCAATGGTGGCTAAATAAAAATGTGATTAATTGTAATCATTGGGAAGAATTGAAAAATCACTGCATTCCAATGCACTCACAGTCTCTGCTTGTTAAGGATTTATTTTCAAATCTTTTATCATAAAAGTCGCACAGAAAAAAAAGTTCAGATACTTTGTTCTCATCAGAAATATAGTGATCTGGACCTTTTACCATTTGACCCCAAAACAGATAGGTTTCTTCCTTACCCTAAGTGCAAGCCATCCACACAGTTTGGTACAGGTCTGCGATGTAGACCTAATGTTATTGTGCAAAAACCACTTTTCTTCTTTTCAGTCACAGCGAAAATGACTTTTACTCCCAAATCAACAGGCTTCTTCCTTATCTCAAATGTAAGCCATCCACAAAGGTTTGTTGAGGTATGTGATGCAGAAATGATATTATTGTGTGGTAACCAGTTTTATTCTTTAGTCAGTGACCTTGACTTTTGGATTCCAAAATCAATAGAGTTTTTCCCCACAAGTGTAAGCCATCAACAAAGTTTGGTAACTGAACCCAGTGACCTGAACCTCTCAGCTTGAAATCGATCGAGTTCTTTCTTATCATAAGTACAAGCCATCCACAAACTCTGGTAACTGTAGATGGTAGACAACTCGAGATATTGTGCAGAAACCAACTTGGTACAGATGGACGTCGTAATATAATATGGTCTTGCTTAACGCAGACATATAAAAATAGAAAAGCCAGTTATTAAAAGCAGAAATATCTTTAAGCAACTTCTCCATAACCAATGAAAAGAATTTAACCAAATCTGAAAAAAGCACCCACGCATGATGACATTTTTCCATTTTGTATCCTTTACGTTTTGTGCAAATGATGCCGATCTGCCATCAAATATGGCCCAATTACTAAATTAAGAAAAACCTTTAAGTGAATTCTCAAAACAAAACTCAAAAGAATTTGACAGAAAGCATACATGTACAGAGGGCTTCGAAGTTTGTACAAAAGATTCTGATCTGCCATTAAACATGGCTGCCATTAAGAAAAAGAAGAGAAAAACCTTGAAACAATTTCTCTTGCTGAACACAATGTGATCATACATTTAACAGAAAGCATCCTTTTTAATTTGTACAAATGCTGTCTATCTGCCATCAAATATGGCCACCATTATTAAAAATAGAAAAACCTTGCAACGATTTCTTATCCAAAACGTTTAAAAGAATTTGACAAAACTTGATAGAAAGAATCTTGGCAATGATGACCTTAAAAGGTTGAACAAATGATGCCCATCAACCATCAAACGTGCTGACGTTAATAAATAAGGATACAATTTTTAATGACTCCTTCTCCCAAACTGCTGAATAGAAACCTTCCTGGCATGAAGACCTTCAAAATATTAAAAAAAATACTGATCTGCCATCAAATATGGTTGCTGTTATTAAATATAGAAAAACCTTTAAACAACTTCTCAATATCTGCTAAACAGAATTTGATAAGCAAATTAACAGAAAGCATCTTGGCACAGAGAGTTTTCAATTTTGTACATCTTGTGCTGATTTGCCATCAAATATGGCCAATATTACTAAAAATACAACAAATCCTAACTTAACAAAAAATGCTCAACAGAATTTGACCAAATTTGACAGAAAGCATCCTGGCATAAAGGCCTTTCAATATTGGACAAATGATGCTGATATGCCATCAAATATTGACTAAGACACCAAAACTAGAGAAACTCTGAAACAGTTGTTTTCATTGCATATACAATCAACAAAATTGGAAGAGATTTCAACAGAAACCATCCAGCTGACCCAGATTTCTTGACCAACTATTCTTGCACTGGACTCTTAGGCAGATGTTAGCTAGGTGAACAATCTCAGGCTCTCTTGGGCCTCATTTTCCCTAATATCTCAGTTCCTGCCCGAAGTTCACACTAGTGATTAGTAAAATTGCCAATGATGATTGATTAACGCAGCTGGCAATTTATTTGAATCAGAAAATAGTTGACAGCTGGAAAATCTTTAATCACTCTTTCTTAAATCACCACATTTAAAAAAAAAATGTCAATTTAGCTACAGAAAAGACTGATCCTCTCATAGTATTAAAATACAAGAATAAATAAAATGATGCAAGCACTTTATTACTGTCCTAAATTTGTCTTTGACTGCAACCTATCAACCTAGTGGAATTGTCACAAGTGACCAACCTGGGTGCTACACTCGATTGATACGATGTATGAATACGTGTCTGATGTCCTACATGACATCAAACTCGTTCTTTCTGCCAAATCAGAACAGACACATATAGTTTTGTGTATATATCTACTCTTATAACAGAAGTGAGTCTACAAATCTGTGCAGTCACTTCTATTCAATGGGCATGAATTAATATCTGCATGTGACAAAGAACTGTGACCGTATAATTTCTCTTAAAATTTCAAGAATATGACGAGCCATCTCAATAAAGTTGATCTTGAAGACATGTAGTTGGTAAACAGTCAACAGAAGGGTATGTGTTGCAATACATATCACATCGGGTCACTGATATTGTGATATGTATTGTATTGAGACTAAATTGGCAATACACACCCCTATAACCAACCACAATACAATATCTTTTTTTAAAAAATAAACTGTAGAGTGTATTTAAAAAGTATACAAAGAGATCAAAGAACCATTTTCATAACAAATACATAGAGTACAAAATGTTATATTGCATGATATACATACACAACTGTATATTATTTCAGTTAAGGCATATTTTCATTGGAGTTGCATATACTTAGTTACAGAACTATCTTTCTTATTATATAGTTACAGTTTTATCTTTGTTAGGAGTATTACAAATGTTGTACAATACAAAGTGTTCTAGTTGTGGGTTCAATGTGGGGTTTTTTTCCATCAGAAAATCCAAATGTTTTAAGCATGATATCTCAATTTTTTGGAGAATACAGTATAGCAGGAGATGTTTCTTGTCATCTGTAACTTCACAAGTAAAGCAAATTCTAGCATTTCTGGGTTTTAATGACCTTGAATAACTTCTGTGTTTCTATCTGTAAATTATGAGTGCTAATGTGCAGTCTGGTTAAATGTTGAATTCATGACTAGTCTGGCTGTATAACAGGGTGACCACAAGATATTGATGGAAAATCCACCATTCTTATCTCAAAATCCACAATCTAACAGCTCATAAACTTTACTGTGCATTAATTTCAATAAGTTGTAGGTAAAAAGAGCAAACTTTCATCTAATGTCCTTATCAAGCTTTTGTACAATACTACCCACATCTAATTCAGTATCATCATTTATATGTAATCCACATCCAACCACAGATACTTCTTAGCTTAATTTGTTTTACAACTGAAATGCAATTTGAAAAGCAATGAAACCAAAAAAAAATTTATCATTAGCATAAGGGCAGTTGTAATAACTTGTCCCAAGATTCAAAGTTTTCCTATTTATTAACAGTGTGTAGAGAAAAAAGCCATTAAGTAGAAAGAAATTCCACAAATTTCAAACAGACAAAAATCTAACAAATTGACAATTTTGCTGTAAATTCAGAGAACTGTAGACAAATCCACAGTTTGTGGAAAAATCTTCAAGTGCAATCACCTTCACATAAGTAACCAAAGATTTGCTTCACTTGCATCAGGTGTATGGCAGAGTGACTTTTAAAGATTTGCTTCACTTGCATCAGGTGTATGGCAGAGTGACTTTCAAAGCTTTGCTTCACTTGCATCAGGTGTATGGCAGAGTGACTTTTAAAGCTTCAATTGATATGCATCAGATTTGTGGAAGAGTGATTTTCAAAAGTAAATGATTGAACGGAGTATATTAGAATGTACCTTGTCTTTATTCTGAAAGTTGATGTGTTGAAAAGAGCATGGGAAAAGACAGTCATGCATTGTTAGCAATTAATGGTTGTATATGAGGTATTTCAAATAAGGTGAAAGTCCAATATACAGTTTGATTAAAACACTTCAATGATAAAAATAACAGATTCAGAAAGATGCAAAGGATAAAAGAAATTAGAAGTTACCATATTTTTTCTCTTCTTAATCTACATTCAAATGATTTTATTTATGAATTCTCTATTCAAATAATTTCAAAATTAAATATTTTTTTGGCAGAAGCAAAATGCTGAACTGCAGTAAGAATTTCTTTTCAATGATCAGTGTCAGGTAAGTAAATACTTTTTGTTGCACCTCTTATCTATTTAGCCCAAGATTTAAGACTCAAACAAGTTTTTTAAAAAATATAAATAATGCTCATTATTCAGGCAACTACATTATTAAATCAAATCATGAAAGAACAACAACAACAACAACAAAAAATCCCAACTGGCTTGTACCTTTTGTGAAGATATTTTGTTTTCACATGCAGCTAGTCTAATCAGTACATTATACTCCTGCCTGTGTTTAATAGTCCTTTATGAAGGCACAAGGAGGGTGACTCTGGAGATTACTGACCATTGGTCTCTGTGATCTTAACCTTTGGTCAATGTATGCAGTCTTGAACTAAACTTATTGTGCACAAACCATTTTGCTCCAATTAGTCTTGACATGACCTTGATCTTTGACCTTTAGATCCCATAATCTATAGGTTTCTTTCTTATCCCCATGTGCAAGTCATCCACTAAGTTTGGTCAAGGAACTTACTGAAGAACAAAAATTATTCTGCAAAAGCCAGGTTTCTTTTGAATCACAATGACTGTGACCATTGACCTTTTGAACCCCACATAAACAGGCATCTTCCTTAAGTGCATGCCCTACACAAATTTTGATCAAGGTACATGGTCGAGAACTAAAGTTTTTATAAAAAAAAAAACAAACATTTTCCTTCTTTCAGTCAGTCACCCTGACCTTCGACCCCAAAATCATCAAAAGGCCTCCTTATTCAAAGTGTAAGCCATCCACATTTTTTGGTTAAGGTACATGGTTGAGAACTGAAATTTTGTATTCAGAAACCAATCTTAATTTTTCAGCCACAGCGGTCTTGACCTTTGACCTATTGACCCAAAAATGAATAGGTTTCTTCCTTACTCAAAGTGCAAGCCATCCACAAAGTTTGTTCCAGGTCTGCGATGTAGAACTGATGTTATGGTGCAGAAAGCATCTTTCTTCTTTCAGTCATATTGACCTTAACCTTCCACCTTTTGAAAAAAAAATTCTGAAGGCTTCTATTTTACCACAAGTGCAAGCCATCCATAAAGTTTGGTCCAGGTCTGTGCAGTCTGTGATGTAGAACTAATATTATTGTGTGGAAACCATTTTTGTCAAGCCCAAGTTAGTGGAAAGTGAGACATAGCAGTCACTTTTCTGATGGCAGCAGCAGTGGGATCAACAGTTTGTTAGGGTTTTAGTTCAAGTTTTTCATTTGCATATATTTCCTTAATCCCGTTATAGATTCTCATTAGACTTGGGATGAATCATTATGAAGCTATGAAAATTAATTCTACAACCTGCTGGAATCTACCCTTAACCTTGAGGTCAAGGTCACAGTAACAGAAAATGTGCATTATGATTTTGGTTCCAGTTTTTTCATTTGCTTATATCTCCTAAACCCCATAATAGATTTTCTTTATACTTGGGATGAATCATTATGAAACTAAATTAATTCATTCTAAAACATGCTGGCTTGCCCCGTTGGCCTTGGAGTCAAAGTCACAGTTAGGGAAAATCTGCATTAAGATTTTGGTTCAAGTTTTTCATTTACTTACATTTCCTAAGCCAATAGATGGATTTTCTTCTTACTGTGGTTGAGTCAATATGAACCTAAGATAATTAATTCTGTGACATGCTTGCTAGACCCTTTGACCTTGTGCTCAAGGTGACAGTTGTAGACAATTTTAGTTAAGATTTTGTTTTTTTCATTGGCTTACATTTCCTAACTCCCCTATTTATTTTCTTCATACATTGGATGAAGCAAAGACAATTCATTCCATCACATGCTTGTTTAACCTTTTGACCCTGTGGTCAAGGTCACATTTTACAGCAAAGATTCGATTGTAAACTCGACATGCAGACCCTGGCCTTCTTGTTATTCTTTCAGTCATAGTGACCTTAACCTTTGAGCTCTTTTTATTACCACAAAATCAAAAGGCTTCTTCCTTAACCCAAGTGCATGCCATCCACAAAGTTTCCACATAATAATATTAGTTTTACTAATACTAAAGTTATTATGCAGAAATGAGAAAGGAAACAAACGGACTGATGGCTGGACATATGGATGGACAAATGTCACAACAATGTACAACCTGCCTTTTGGCAGATGTATAATTAATTGAATAACATTTTGGTGAAGATTTAAAAATAAATATTTAAAATAAGAAAAATGCTAGGATATATTTTAGCACAATTGTATTGAAAAAGTAAATAGTAAACAGTGTTCTGTACACAATATTCAGAGTTTGTTACATCTCATTGTTTGAAAAGTGTCTACTAAACATTTTATGTTGGTGTTAACCTCGGTTGATTAAATCTTTACCCAATCCATTTTGTAGTGTTCAGAAGGTTCTGTGATGATTTGATCACGTGTAATATGTTTGTATGAGACTTCTGAAGTACTCTGAAAAAACTCTGAATTATACTTTTGGGCAGTAATCTCTGAATGATACTTCTGAAGTACTCTGAATGATACCTTCTTGTTAGACACAGTTTAATCACTTGATCCATATTTTCTGCACCTTTCCTCCTTAAAAGGAAAACAATTGCCCTTTAGCTTTTTTGGCAAGTTGTGACCATATGTTGCACAATTAAAACCCATAGTTTTCACTTTAAATGATCATTTCATCAATAAACTTCTACCGTAATGAATCGTCAGCTCATTCTGGAATGACATCACACTTAACAGCAAATTGAGCCTAAAATAAGGGAAGTAATGCAGTCCGTAATTTTGGACAATACTATCATAAGTTTTAGGGCTAATTTTGGGGAATTTAGTGGAAGTAAACTGCACCAGACAAGCCAATTCATTTAATTTCCACATATTGTTCTATAAAAAACATGAAAAGTTTACTTATTAACGATTTATTCCATATTTGACATTTAACTCATTCCTTGCATTCCATATTATGGATTCCAGTACCCAGAGCTCCTCCTACTGAAATGCCTTGGGTAAAGGAACATTAGCATGTAGGGCTATGATACTCCACATTAATTCTTTATGATGTCCTGTACTAGTAGCTCCTTCTTGCATAGAGGTTAAAGAAAGAAGCCCTTATTTCATGTTCATATCAGGAATATTCATTAGTATTCCAGTTGTTTGGTTGAAATGCTATGCCTGCTACTGGAGACACCAATCCTGTGTATTCTACATGATGGATTCCAGGGCCTGTAACTCCTCTTTGCTGAGAGGTCTTAGGTTGAAGCCCTTGATGTCCTCCTGATGCTCCAGGTCCCGCAGCTTACTGACTTTGGGCTTCAGGTTGTGTCGGATTCTATCCATCTCATCATCTATCTGCGTCATATCTAAAGCACATAAATGACACTAAATAAACTAATAAGTGAAACTAAACTTTCATAATTTTATGTCAACTGTACATTCATGATCTAGCAATTATACAGATATGAACACTAGTTTAGCATGTAATATTTCAAACATTCCAGTTAGTGAAAAACACTGACATAAATTTATAAATGTAAAATCAAAACTTCAGGTATTAAACAGAAATTATAAAATGAATGTACCTAAAAGTGGAACAAAAAAATAATTACTCTCTCTCTGAAAAACTTTCTGTATTTATGTGAAAAAGTGACATGTTATTGAGATGTAATATACAATGCATAAAATAATTTTATTTAGAAATAGTAAATTCCTGATTTCATGATATATGTGCATGCTTTTTTATGTTTTAGACCACTGTCACCTACTTTTCAATCAAATGTACATTACGGTAGTTGAAATATATTTAATTAGTATACTTTGATAAATATGCTCAAAAAACTTTCCTAATAGCAATTCTTCAAACACATGATACTCTACAGCATTAGGAAACAACTCTTGAATAATCTCAAATCCTTAGATTCCAGCAGTATTTCTTTTTGTTGGTCAAATTAAAGATTAAGAAAACAATTTTTTTTTTTACCAGGGTCAAACAAATCTTGTGCCATGGAGCCCACAGGATACAAGAATGCTGGGTCCTGGCTACTATATGTTGAATAAAGATATCATTGCTTTGTTCTACATTATTAAAAAAAACAAAAACATTTCACAAAGAAAAACAATTATTACTGACTCGTAACAAAGAAAACGAGAAGTTTTTTCACTTTCCTAATACCACCTGATTATGAAATTTGTAGGATCTTGTATTTAATGGCTTTACCAAAATTTTATTTTTTAATTCCATACCTTTCTCAAGCAGCTTTTTGGTCTGTTGTGTTGGAAGTTTAAGGAATGTGTTTCCAAAGCATAGCCACGTTTTCTGCATCTTTTTATCCTTTTGAAGAGCTCTGCAAAATAACAGGAAAAAAAAGTAAACTTTGAAATAGTTACTAGATTTAAAAGGTTGGTCTTTCTAGCCAGGTATTCAGCAGTAGATCTGATACAAATACACATACAAATATTTTATTCCAGCGTGGCATCAATTGTAATGAAAAACCTTTAAATTGCTTACAATTATTACTACCTAAATATAACTAATATTTTAAAGAATTAAAAAAATAAGTGAATATATAAATTTCATCTTTTTGATTTCAAGAGTGGCAAGCACGATGCAAATAAATTCCTTACCCACTATCCTGGTAACAACTGTACAAGAAAGATTCAGAAAATGGACTGAGGCAGGGTGATTTTTTAAAAACATATTTGCCAATTATCCATTTTTATAGTATATGGGTTTTATCTTTGCTTCAAGTTCTCAACAAATTAAGACATGCAACAGCATATACAACATCATATACAACATACAAAACTGTTGCCATCTGTGTTTGGTTTGTTATATCATTACTTAGGACCTATTTATATTTAAAAAATAAAGAACATTTTAAAAATGTGTTCATGGAACACTTATGCCCCACCACAGTGTCTCAAAACTGACATACATGTAAATGCAAAACTTGACTAGACAGCCATCTGCATTTTACTGTAACCAGAGCCCTAATAAAACCTGCTGATTAAAATAGCCTTCTGCATTTTATTGTAACCCAAGTCCTAATGATATGGTAGATGACACAAGATGCTGATTTTAAGACACTCATCTGAGTATCCAGAAACAGCCAAGCTTGCTCAGATTGAAATGTGTATTCCAGTAACATCGGTTGCACATGAGAGAGGTTTCAGCTTGCTGAGATAGGAATGTGCATTCAAGTAACATCTGTTATTTGTGAGAGACGTTTCAGTTTGCAGAATAGTAGTAAGACTACGGGCTGTTCCATTGTAACATGTAACTTTGGTTAAATTTGGCATTTTAATTTTATTTCTCACATTTTGTTCATGCTATACTGCTCCAACTAGATGATTGTATACCTCTCTTTTAGTACCACACCCTTACAACAAAAGGTCACTGTGACCTACATTTCACATTTTACTCACTTAGCTCAAACTTTTGCATTTAGCTCATGAACAGATGTTTTTTGCACCATGTATATATATGGTTATGCCCATATTCATCCAACTTTGTGAGGGGATGCATTTTGATGAGTACTACACCCTCATCACAAAAGTAGGCTAATATTGTATTTTAAGTTTATTTATCAAGCTATTTTAATGTGATTATAATCAAATGGATGATTGTATGCATCTCTATTAGTACCACACCCTCACAACAAAAGGTCATAGTGACCTACATTTTAATGGTATAGGTTTATTTTTTGCAATTAGCTCATGACAAATAGGTTTTATGCACCCTGTATAGATACTGTTGTACCTAGGATCATTAGGAAGCTGCAGTGGCTCGGTGGTTATCATGCTAGACTCACGACTGAAAGGGTGTTGGTTCGAATCCTACCACCGGACAAGCCTGGGTCAGCTACCGTGCTGTCTCCTTGGGCAAGGCACTTTATTCCAATTGCCTCTGCACTAAATAACCTACTTGTGTTGCTATGCCATAAAGCACCAAACCAAGCCAAACCAAACCAAACCTAGGATCATGAAACTTCGTGAAGGGATGCATCTTGATGAGTACTACACCCTCATCTTAATAGTAGGTTACTATGACCTGTATTTCATGCTTCACCAACTTTGGTTACATTTTTTATATTTACTGTTCATGCTAAACTAGATGATTGTATACATCTATCAGTACCACACCCATACCAAAAAGATAAATGTGATCCACATTACACATTTTACTGGCATAGGTTAAGTTTTTTGCATGTAGCTCATGGCCAGTTTTGTATTGCATGCTATGGACATATGATACCATTCTATCTAGAATTATGAAACTTTGTGAGTGGGTTCATCTTGATGAGCACTACGTCATTTCATTATGACTCCCATTTTATGCATTACTAACTTTGGTTACATTTCGTGTTTGATTTCTCAGGCATTGTCGATGCTAGAATTGTGAAGTTGATGATGATATGCATCTCTGTTAGTATCATACCCATACATCAAAAGAAGTTTATCATGACCTATATTTCATCTTGACTGGCTTTTGTTATGTTTCTACACTGAGCTCATGACAAGTTTTTTGGTATACTATATGCATTCTATCCTACCTAGAAACATGAAACTTGGTGAGTGGATGCAACTTGGTATGTTCTACTTCCTTATTGCAAAAAGAGGTCTATGTGACCTATATTTCATAAGTTAGTGACTCTGTTGAAATGTTGTCTTTAAATTTAATGGATTGGGTACTGTTTATGTTCAAATCATGAAAACTTGACAAGTGGATGCATCTTTGTTAGTACTGCACCCTACATTTTCTGTGTAACTAACATCGTTTAAGTATTTGAGTTAATGAGCACATAAATTCTTCCATTTTATATACATCCTAGCCTACTCAAAAAATATATTATATATTATAACAGGTTATCTTATACAGGTTAATTGTGTATTGTATTTGTGAACGAGTATAAGAATTAGATGAGAGGACTGCATGCTTTTTATGCAAGGCCTCGTTTGTAGTGGCTAATCAAGGTAATTATTGATGCATGTACTATGCTTGTGCTACTAGTTGTCATTCTGGTTTCTAGGGGTGCAGAATGAAAATAGCTTCTAAAGCAGATTTCAAGAACAATGATTTAAAAAAAATACAAAAGCACCATTATTCTCAGGTTTTTATAAGCTCAATATACTAAGTTGACTCTGATATCATAGAAAAGAATGTTCTATTGTTATTGTTAGCTCTACTCGTCATAGACCAGAAGAGCTTATGGGATGGTCTGTTGTACATCCATCTGTCCATTAGCACCAATTTGTTATCGCTACTCCTCCTATACTACTTGGAGGATTGCCATGAAACTTTACACACACATTCATCCATTGTCTAGGTGGTCCTAAATGAAAATGGTGCCACTCAGACATCCAGTATGGCCACCACAGTGGCCATCTTGAAAATCTTGTTATCACTACACCTCTTCAATAGATGGTCATATCAACATGGGGTTTTCACTAAAAGACTTCTTATAATGTCTAGTTGGTCCTAAATGAAAAAGGTGCTGATCTGATGTCCAAACCTTGTTATTGCTACTCCTCTTGAACGGAAAGTCATATTGACATGGGGTTTTCACCAGAAAATTTCATATGATGTCTAGTTGGTCCTAAATGAAAATAATGCAAATTGACCCTCAACATGTCCACCATGGTGGCCATCTGGAAAATATTGTTATCTCGACTCCTAATAACTGGATAGCTATATGAATATGGGTCTGTCACCAATAGACTTCTTATGATACCTAGTTGGTCCTAAATGAAAATGGTGCAAATCGTACATCTAATATGGCTGCCACGATGTCTGTCGTGAAAATCTTGCTGTCGCTACTCCCCTTGAATGGATGGTCATACTGACAGATAGGTCAGTGATCAAGTAACAGGATTTAAACAGATACACATACACACAGGGCTCGAAACTGACACTAGCAAACTAGCATTTTGCTAGTTACAATTTTAAAATGGTGGTAAATTGAAGAACATTTTTAGTGGAAAATATTACATCTAAATTTTTGCTAGTACTGAAAAAAGTTAATTTTGAACCATGTCACAAGGGTTAACAAAAATTAGGAACAAAAAGAAGTTACAGCATAGTTTTTCTCTCCCAATTCTACATTCAAGGGATGATTTTTTTTATTTATAATTTCTCTACTTAAATTATAAAACTTTGCCATAAGAATTTCCTTTCATTAAACAGTATGCATTGGGTTTAAAGGCACTTCAACACAGTTATGTCTACATAGTGCCCTTTCTCTAATCAGTGTCAAAGAAATATTAATTGTTGCAACTGTTATTTTTATCATAAGATTTAAATTCACAAACAAGAATTTTATGAGGTTAGATAATTTTGATTCAAGCAACTACAATATAAAATCAAATCATGTAGTCACCAAAAATCACATTCTTGTCACTCTTGTGAGTGAATTATTTTTCTTTCATACAGCTGCATGGTCTACTCACAAAAACATGTATTTCTAATATGAACTGAATAAATAAAATTCATGAAGATTTACAAACTTTGGTTACCTATTTTCATTTGCTATGAATAGTGCGACTCACCAACATTATATCCTAATCAAATAGTATGCCACATGTACAGAAATGCATTTAGAATAATAAACATATTTTATTCAAACTAATGTCAGAAATCTACAATAAATTGAAATATATAAATGAATTTAAAACGGATGTGTTTTGAGTCACCCTTTTTTTCCCCCCGGGATTCACAATATGAACAAGATTCTATCCAGCCACATACTTGACAACAGTTATAAAGGACAACTGATGCCTACCATATTAAATCTAAACATAAATGAAGTAAAACATTCTGTATTCTCTCAACCTGCTAAAATTGTAGTATTTAATAGAATTAAAGAGTAATTTATTTAAATTTGACCAATATTTATTGGAAGACAATAAAACACACAACATGTACATTTTTTTCCTACTAGATTAGGAAAGCAGAAATGAAATAGAAAATCAGAGCCTTGCATT
This sequence comes from Margaritifera margaritifera, assembly GCA_029931535.1. Taxonomy (NCBI): domain Eukaryota; kingdom Metazoa; phylum Mollusca; class Bivalvia; order Unionida; family Margaritiferidae; genus Margaritifera; species Margaritifera margaritifera. Next base: position 760,740 of record JAQPZY010001076.1, read on the forward strand.
GGTAGTGAAGACCTATTACTTGCAACAACAACAAAAACCAAAAAACAACTTATCAAATTATTCTTTTAAAAAAAAGTCAGAATACAAACTATGCTTACAACAGGGATGATACACTTTTAAAAAAAAGAAAACAGTGGATGCTAGAATTGAAACTTTCAAATATGTCATACCAATTCTGCCCTTATGCTTTAACATGCTGAATAAAGTATTGTTTCCTTTTTGATGGTCATGATTAGAAAAAATATTTAAGGAGTTGTTTATTTGATAATTGATCTTCCATGTGTGTTTCAACTATGAAACAAGTGACTCAAGTGGGTCTGATATTGCTCCTGGCATAGTCTAAAAGGACAATGTAGTAGAAACAAGGCAAGTAACTTGGGCTGAAAGACACCCATGTCAGGATAATTTCCAGTTATTTTGTTGAAATTGTTGGAGCTGACATTTTGTTTAACTGTGTTACTTTGAGTAACTTTACCTGAACTTGATGTTGTATTGGCATCTTTCATATGAATGTGAAGTGTTCATGCAAGAACTCGACCGGTCAATCTTGGTTTGGTATGGTCAGGCAGTTTAGATAGATGTACTTGATGGGAGAAAAGAATAATTTGTAGGGTTTCCACCTGGTTACTATGGAAGCCTCACGATTACTAGGGGAGTCACCTGAACATAATTCTGGCACAGCATATCATAAAGAACATTCCTACCAAGTTTAATACAAACTGGCTGAACCATTCCGAAGAAGAAGTTGAAAACAGGTTTTCTTCCTGGATGCTACAGAAGCCCACCACATGTAGGGACCCTGGACCAATTCTGGCAGAGCCCATCTAGGATGCATAAGAAACACCCAAGAAAATAAAGATAACAAATTGTTATGGTTGATTTTGGACTCAGCAGAGTGCATTCCAAGCTTAGTGAATAGGGTGGGCACAATGTCAAAGAAGCATAAGATGATCAATTTCATTGGCTCTACAGAAATGTCTTAATGATTTTGATTAGCTGGGGCACCCATCTGGAGCACATGGTCGATAATTGATAGAAAATGTAAAGAGGAAAAGATGAAATCTTGAGTGAAAACTAACACATTTTTTTTCAAAGTAGTGTACTGGGAGAACAAAAATGTAGACTCAAATATCCAAAATAAATTCTAAAAGGAAATAGTTACTTGAGCATGAGGAATTCAAATCCCTGTCTAGAAGACTTTCAACAGGGAGGATGATAATGATCACAGGCACTCAGGTCGTGGACTTATTAACTTCTGCAAAAAATATTCACTTTTCCAGCAGTATATACTTTAAACCAATCGTTGTTGAGTCAGACTATAGCACAGTTTGCTACAGTTTCCTTGTCAACTAAAATATCTGTGTTTTGAACAGTGGACACGGTTATTTTAGTGGGCAAGGAAATTTGATCCACAGGAAGCCACATAACTTGGAACAGACCTTGATAATCCACTGCTATGCAATTAGGCATCACAATGCTGAGGAATTACCTAATGTGAGTACCGTATTTACCGTATATATTGGGACAGGATAAAATAAATGATTTTTTTCCTGTCCCATAACTTATGGTTAAACATTTTTTCAACTAGATCATATGTCCCAAAACTTATGAATCGAAACAAATTGTGTTGAATTTGCCCCCCCCCCCCCCCGCACCACTTCATGTTAAAAAAAGGTATGTAAATTAAACGTTTATTTGATAATAAACTGAAAGAAACTAACCTTATACTGTTCTCATTTATTCCTCTTTTTTGTTCTTCATAAGCAATTTATGCATAAAAGACAAAAACGTATCCACTAACACATGGTCCGGTAATGTAGAGTACCGGTCGTGTGTATCGCTTATGTCAGGTAACAATATTGACACATTATTTTATTGACGTGAATATAGGTGTCCTAAGAAGTTTGAATACCGGTATATTATCAAACTTAAAATTGGATCCAGCAAAATCACAAACAATAGAGAGACAGAAATAACAACCGATTGCTTGAAGGCACCAGCAATTCACGCATGATCCGGTGTATGGTGCAAAATAACCAAGAGTGTATTATATCCAGGTTAACAATATAACAACATTTCGCAAATAAAAATCATTATTAGTAAATACATTCACCGTAAGAGCAAATGACAATATTTTCGCTAGCATGGGATACAGAATGTATTCTTAAAAACAATTAATGCCGTGTATATTATTTACCCTGCAGACATCAATGCCTGTTTGTATCGGTTACGATTACAGATGGCAAACAAAAGAAGACCGGGTGGTGAATAAACACAGCTGGTAGCGAGCAATAGACTCATTGTTTCAACTGACCAGTAGATATCAAATATAAAGTTTATTTTATTACAAAGCAAGCAGACCCTTGAAGCCAACTTTGAATTCTTTTAAGTGTGCAGATTTTTTATATTCAAAGTCGGCAGACCAAGGGAAGTCGGCTTTGGTTTCTTTTAGCAGTATTCACAGGAATTTTGAAAATAAATGGAAACAGTGGAACAGTCGGGGTCTGTAAGTGACACTTTGAGCATACATTGTGAAATGTACTGGTATTAAAGGATTTGCCACAACTGAACAGGTGTCAATTGTGCGGCATGATCACAGGAAGTTCAAATAAATTCTGTCAGCTGAATATGGGACTCTACTTGGCAATGAACAAGTATTAACTCGGCGGCTCGATCAAAGGGTTGGGAATACAAAGTGAGGCTGCCTTTACAAGCTAAGGGATTTGCACTGGCAGATAACTGAGGAAATATTACTTGGGAATTAGATCTGGCTTATGAAAAAGGCAAATATAAATCAACTCAAAACTTTTATTGCATCCAACAGTGTTTATACAGCAAAACAAAATATAATACAAGTACGGGTTGCTCCAACTTGCACGTATTTTGTACGTAGTGCAAACATCTAGTCTCCTATATTGCCCTTAGATTTATCAAATTTTGTTCTTCAAAAGTTTGCAGATAAGAAGACAAGTGTAAACAAACAACACTGACAGCGGTTTTTATTTTATTTATTTAATAAAATATAAGTTCTAGTGCATTTTTTTTAACAGCTAAGCATCGATATTATGATTTAAAAGGTGTCCCAAAACTTACGACTCGAAAAAAACAATCTGTCCCAGAACTTACAGTGCACAAAAAAATTACTTTAAAAATTAATTTATGGTGTCCCAACATATACGGTGTCCCAACATATACGGTAAATACGGTAAGGTCTTATTTGACACCTGTTTTGACATCTGCGTGTGTACTAACTGGGGGCAATCGACCGATCACTGTTTGAAAAGTGTCAATGTGTGGTCAAATCATTTTATGTGGTATATTTTTATTAGATACTTGAAAAAAGTACAAGGAACCCTATCAAAATATGCTGCGTTACAGGGACCTGAGAGGGTCAAAACACATGCATCCAGGCAGCTGTTTGCTGCATCAGGGACTCGGGGGCCCTCAGGTCAAAGGAAATCCTTTTTTCTGTAAACAGAATTAATATGTTTGACTACTTTAAGATACTGAATACCAAAGAGACATTATTAATATCAGTCATCTGGGTTATCAACCCTGATGGCTGGTACTATAACACAGACTGGTTGTTTAATGAGTATCAATCCCTCCTAAGGTTAAATTATTTTTTGGGGTGCCTAATGTACACATACTACTCACTGCATTACAATGACCATGCCCTAAGTTACCTGACTGCTATTATTTTTTGGGGTGCCTAATGTACACATACTACTCACTGCATTACAATGACCATGCCCTAAGTTACCTGACTGCTATTATTTTTTGGGGTGCCTAATGTACACATACTACTCACTGCATTACAATGACCATGCCCTGAGTTACCTGACTGCTTCACGAGTCTTCTGTCGCCTTTTATCTAAATCAATCATTTCTTGTTTATCAGCAAGGATTTCTTCTGCTACCTCTTCCAATGATGTCAACTCTTTTACTAATTTCTGAGTAAATTGTACATCCATGATCACCTGTAAAATAAGAAATACTGTACCTTTGATAAGAGGATGTATAATAAATCAGGTAATAAAATGAATAGGTGTAACAGAATACATGTATGAAACTGTCATTAGGTTTTGAAGACAGGATTGCTATCTAAAAGTACACAAAAACTTTACTTAAACAAGAGCCCCAAGTGGGCCTTATATCGCCCATTTTACACACATTGGTCTAAAATGCAAACATTGTAATAAGGTAGATGCCTTGGGTTGAAAGACTCCCATGTCAGGATAATTTCTGGCTATAACACCACTTCCTCGATAACTTGTGCCCATATAACTCGCAAACCCACTTATAATGCAGGGTCAGGAGTGGATCCCATTTTTAGTAACTAGAAAATACCAAAACAACTGGCCCCTATTTGTTGAACGTGAAGAAAATTGGTGGTATTTTACATGTTTAACTGTGTTTCTACTTTGAGTAACTTTAGCTGGACTAGATGGTGCACTTTTGAATGAATGTGAAATGTATTCATGCTAGGACTAATGGGAAATGAGTATCATTTGTAGGTTTTCCACTCAGTTGCTATGAAAGCCACACCATTGCTAAGGGAGCCACCCTGGACATAACTTTTAAAGTCCTAAGAAACATTCAAACCAAGTTTGATAAAAACTGGGTTGGCTGTTGTGAAGAAGTTGAAAATAGATTTTTCATGCTTGTTATGGAAGTCATACCATTGCTAGGGAAGCCATATTGGACACAAAAGTTGATAGAACATTTCTATGAAACACTCCTACCAAGATTATTAGGTAATTACAACTGGCTCAGCCATTCTGAGCAAGAAGTTAAAAATAATTTTTCCATCTGCTAGCTAAAGAAGCCACACCATCACAAGGGGAGCCACCATGGACACAAAATAATTTGATAGAGTATGTCCTAAGAAACAGTACACCATCACAAGGGGAGCCACCATGGACACAAAATAATTTGATAGAGTATGTCCTAAGAAACAGTACAACCAAATTTGATCAAAACTGGCTCAGCTGTTCTTGAGATGTCGAAAATAGGCTTTCCATATGGTTGCTATGAAAGCCACACAGTTGCTAACAGAGATGTAATGATTCATTGATACATACTGGCATCACAATATTTACTGAAATGGTATACTGCACTGATATCTGTACTACTGCCAAAATACTACCATACATATTGTTGTTCTAGAGAAGCAGTCAAACATAGGTTTTTAAACCAGATGCTAAGGAAAACAGCCAATTGCAAGCGTAAGGGGGGGGGGCACCTCTGGCACAATTTTTATATTTCAACCAAGTTTGATAATAACTGGCTAATCCATTCTGGAAAAGAAGTCAAAAATAGGTTTTCCATTCTGGCTACTATGAAAGATATGCATTGCCAAGGAAGCAACCCTGAACACAATTTTGGTAGAGTATGTCTTGAAGAACATTCCTACCAAGTTTAATGCAAATTAACCCAGCAATTTTTTAGAAGAATTTTAAAAAAGCAATTTGGATGGATGACACACAACAGATGATGCATGCTGTACACAGGGCTAAACCACAAGCCCACTTAGCCTTACATCCAGGTGAGAAGTGACATAAGTGGTGAAATTTATTAAAAAGCATAAAACTTAAGGATTGACACCCTATTTGTTATAAGATATTTGTTGGTCAATCAAGTGTTTTTTTTCTTCCATTTTTTAAAAACAGTAGCCAGAGTTGATAGCAGATTGATAACATTTGTACAGGGTTATAAGGCCTCTATGCCAGAATGCTATGTTCAATTTAATAGAATTCTGTTGAGTGGCTTAAAATTTAGAAATATTAGCAAAGTCATCAACTAAATTAACTAGATTGCTCCCAAGTGCTCATACTTAAAATTTACTGTATTTTACATACGTAGGATGAGAAAGATACTACTGATCCATAACGCCTTGAAATACACTAAAATTTGTCCTAAATGCCAACATTTTGATGATGAGAAACATTTCCTGCAATATTGCACACTCCCAAAACTGGAAATGAAAGGCTAAACAAATCTGGATTATCTCTTGGAAACTCAACCTTGAACCAGCAGTGCAAACTCTGTGCAATTCTGTAATCCTGTCATTTAAGACAATGCTCTATTTACAGAGTTCCTAAACGACCATATATGCCAGATATATGACAAAAATGAGCTCAGATGACCATATGCTAACTTGACATGTTGGACATTGACATTGGGTATCAATAATTATCCCAACCAACTGTTTGATCATTATGCTTTTCCAAATCATTTCAATACTCTATAGCCACAAATCACAAGACAAAAGAACTGTGAAAGCTTATCTCTTGGACTTATCAAAAACATTATAATTGAATGATTGTCCCAGAGTTTGTACTACAGACATGACATCAGTTTGTCATGCAATGTGCTTTTTAACTACACTGTGTGGTGGTGTCAGCACATCAGACGTCAGAACAAAATATGTTTAGCCTAGGCCTGAATTAAAAAGAAAAAAGGTATTATCAACAACAAGTAGCTTTTATTATCATCCGCCACAATATTGCACCTTCAGCACATGATCACGGGTTTCATGCAATTTTTTGTTCATTGTCCCACCAATCTTGACTAATGCATACCCCACTTTGTAAAGTTCTTAATTAAGGACAAATCTGAAAATCTGCCTACAATATTTCTTTAGTGCATGTATGTCCATGTCTGTATTGGCCCTTGCAATGGCCGAAGGCAAGAACAAATTCATGATCGCCTGTTTGGCAATCAAGATTGTAGTAGTCTGCTGAGCTGCAATGCTAATGTTAATTTATGAGTAAAATGTCTGGCAAGAACCATTAAAAGTCTTTTGGGATCCCTGTGACCCTTCCCATCCCTTTTTAGATATTAGGCATTTATGTACCCCAACATGAATGTTAAGATATCAAAAATGGGATGGGAAGGTCTGAGGAAAGTATCTAACAGTATAACTGATGCATTATAAGGCTATATAAATATATATATATATATATATACACACAGTGTTCTCCCCAGGACCTTTTACTGTAGCGGGCCCACTACACTATTGTTTCAAACCCCGATAACCCCCGATGCTTTAGAACCTGCCGCTACACTATGCTCTTCTGCCGCTACGCTTTAATGTTTCCCACTACCCTTATAAAATGAATCTGTTAAACAAACATCCTGTCACCTAATTCAAGGCACTATTACTCAAATGACACCTGTTCTTACCTCTTCTTGGGTATTTTATTAAGATAATCCAGGATAATTACTCACTCACTTAACCATTATCTTTTGTACCTGGCTTGTACGACTGCCGTGGACAACCTTTGCTGCGGGTTTCATCTGCAAATATATAGTCACATGATTGGCCAGTGACAATGGAGTCTACTGGTGGTGTGTTGTGTATATTTCAGTCATTTTCACTACCAGCCAAAGCAGTTACACATATTACATTAAAATTTCTTTTGAAAAATGAATGCAACACCTTTCAAGAAACATAAAATTACCCAGCACCCGGCTAGCACCATGTTGGCCTGGTTACGAAAATCAGAAATTGGCGTCACCAATAGTGGCAGTGATTCCGATTCTGATAGCGTCAGCATGATTTCCAGAAAGAAAGAGATCAAGAAACGAAGGACGTGATTTAACAATGAATGGAAGACGTTATAACCTTGGGTGGAAATTGCTGGATCGGATGGTAAGTTTTCCATATTGCTAAATTTTGGTTCAGATCTACTGGGGGGGGGGGGGAGGGGGAGGGTGTGTGTGTTGTAATATATATTTTTTATAGTAGTAACAAGTAGTTGTAGTTGCACTTGTTGTCATTCTTATTAAGTTGTGATGAGGAATGAAAGTTGCATTTTATTCATGAGTTGTTATTGTGTTTACATAGTTTACTCTGAGCAAGAGAAATATAGTCTGGTCAGTAAGCCTTAACTTAAGTGGGTGCTGCCCTATTAATTTCTCATTTCTCTTTTCTGTCTATCCAAGTAATAAACAGAACAATATTTATCTTCCAGTTTTACCTCTTTTGAAAAGATATAAATAAAAAGTATTCCTTCATAAATATAACTTAAATAGTTTCATCCATATGCTTACTAATATACCAGTAAAGTCATTTTTTAAGCTCTCTGACATTTATTCAGTGAAGAAATTAAACAATAACAAACACTTTGATATATTGTTCTTAATGGAAAGGAATATGTATTATCTTATTCTGTGATGATTATTTGAAAAAACATCAGTCTTGACTCATGAAGAATTTGTCCTAGGTAATTCACTTAATTAGGATTCAGGTACTTTTGTCTCCTTTTTGTACATCCATTAATAAATTTTATGTTTCATTTTTTTCAGATTGCGAAAGGTCATTCTCCTCAGTGAAGAGAATTAAGAGTGTTTTAAGGAACAGGTTGACACAGAGGGTACTGAACTACCTGATGACAATCAGTACTGAAGGACAATCCTTAAAAGACTTTAATTTTGATGTGGCAGTCAGTAGATATGGCGAAAAGAAGAAAAGATGTATATCATTTATTTAAATTAAGAAACAAACGTGATAGACATTAAGCCTTGTCATAACCAGGGTAAATAAAGAATACTATGTAAATATATACACTTCTTTTTTTCTTTAATTGATATTATTTTTGTTTCACTTTTATGATGTTAACGCGTGCTTTTTAAAACAGTTTATGACCCTAACGCGCTTACCCCGATGCTATCAAAATTTCTGGGGAGATCACTGTATATATATATATATATATTAATGTTACCAATTTGAAAATAGACACTAGGCATGTGTATCAATCCACAGTCCTTTGAAATTCCATCACTGTAGTAAGAAGATGTCAGAATAATTTTAAAAATTCCTACAGATATATATAATAAAGCTATCTGTATAGGAAACTTTTTATTTGTTTTTTCTTTGATATCTAACATCGTCTGTGAATGCTTAGCCGGTAATGATGAGTCCTGAATGGATATGCATCAAATGCACCATGCCAAATCTCACAGATTCTTTATTCCAAACTACACCTGATTCATATATGCCAAAACACATTTTTGGAGACAGCATTTACCACAATGAAGTGTCAGCGGACGGATTACTAATATCACTGATCTCATCACTCATGGACTCCATGCTGCATACCTCAACTTCAAGTCACAGTTAGGGACAGACCATTTGATTTTTGGGTGGAGGCTGGGATTTTCTTCAGAGCAGGATATTTTTCTTTTCCTTCTTTCTTTCACCGCAACTTAATTAATTTTTTTCAACTAATATAATGGATATAATATTAATTATTTCTATAAATCTGAGGAAGAATATTTATTCAAGCTATTTGCGAGCAGGGAAATTTTGTTCTAAGAGAAAAAAGCCCATCCATCCCCCACACCCGCAATTGAATGTTCGGTCAATTATGATAGTGACAGTCATCCCCTCCCCCCCCCCGGCAGGACATTTCTGTCTCAGTCAGAGGAGAAAAGAAGTGATGGTATAAACAAGTGAAGAACCAAAAACAACCAGTAACATGCCAATAGTAGATTGTAATATGGGCCCATTCCATTCTGAATCGTACACCACCTTCGGTCTTCGAAAGTATTTACCTGAACCAGTTACTATCTAGCTGAGGATTATTTAATCCCTTTACACCTTACAACATTTCAAACCAAACCTTATTCCATCTGTGCAAACTTTTTTAATTTGGAAAAATAAAATTGTTAACGGCGATTGCAATATTAAAGAAATGCTATTTATAGTACAAGCACAGCCTAATACATGTCGTATGGTGCATGGTTGTGACGCGGATCCTCGCGCAAGTAAAATTTAAAGTCAGTACATTTATACTGTATAAAACGTCCACAATACCATCCACTATAATCAGTAAAATAAAATAAAGGCTACGAAACAACAGTGAAATTTTTTTTATCTGAATCATAAAAATGTAATGTAAGTAGAATATAGACTTTATCATTTTGTTCTTAATTATATATATGCCACACATTTAAAAGTAATGCAGTCTGAATTAAAATGGCTTTATAATATTTTTGTAACATTCATAATTAAGTAGCATTTAAAATGTTAATTAGGCTGTGCTTGTACTCTAAAAAGCATTTCTTTAACATTGCACTCGCCGTTAACTACTTCATTTTTCCAAATTAAAAAAGTTTGCGCACACGGAATAAAGCTTGATTTGAAATGTTGTAAGGTATAAAGGGATTTAAAAATCCTCAGCTAGACAATAACTAGCCCAGGTAAATACTTTCGAAGACCGAAGGTGGTGTGCGATTCAGAATGGAACGGGCCCATACTATGCTATAGATATAAATTTAATTACACAGCTTCAGTTATTACTGGACAATCTAGTAAATCTATAAATCGGAAAATCGCTTTGCCATTTCCATCTGGTCTCACTGCACAGTTCCCTATTTTGCCCCCGCCCCTCCCCGCCCTAATTTTTAAGGCATAGAGTACGAGCTGAATAAGTATTAGGCTAGCTACGATAGCATAGCCTCGACGAGGCTACGAAGTAATCCTATACTTAAGAATGGAGCAATACAACCATAGTCAAAGCCAAAAACAAGAACAGAGTAAAAATCGGCTACCTAAGTAGAGTGGTATTTTTCAGGAAGTTTGACTTATGATAAAGTTCTTAAGTGAATAAAAAGCAAAATATATTGGTATGTTGATACTAACCGTACTATGTCCACCATGACAGATAACGCGAGATTCTCGCGGTCTACCTAAACACAGTAATGTACGGTAATGGAGATTAAATACAGTAATCACCCAATCCCCGGAAAATGGTCCAAGTTGAGAAATTTTTTTTTTTATTCAGTTTTAAAGTTTATGAAAATGGACACTTTTTGAAGTTTTCTGATTAATAGACATATTCAGCCTTTAAATGACTCACAAATGTCAAAAAAAAAAAAAAAAAAAAAAAAATGGGAACGATGCACGCATTGCTCATTGTCTGGTTATGGATGTTATACATTACGGAAGTTATATTTTTATTATAATATCAACAATATTTTTTATTTATCTTCGAATAATTTGAAGAAATTTCATAATGTATTGACGATTTTAGCTTTCTGATATGAAAATCTTTGCGAAAATGCCACGAATAGACCGTTTTTATTTGAAAATAGCGTTATGGAAGTTATGTTCTTAAATGTCACAGCTTAACGCGAAGTAATTGAATATGTTTTGAGCAAAATCCGATCAAAATAATTTTATAGAAGGCATGATTTTACTTTGTAAGTATTAATATGTAGTCCATAAACATGTTCTGTGTTCTTAATTAGTTACGGTTAAATTGTTAAGCAACCAACAGCAAATTGTTATTGATGTTATAGGCTATTCAGCGACAAAAATAAAACTAAAACAAAAAATTCAAAAAACATACATAGTGAATGTATAGGGCGTTTATGCGATCCAAAGATTTTTCTTGGATTGGGTGTAATGTAAAATAAATTAAAGTAATGGAGCAAGGCAGTTTGTTGTTGTTGTTGTTGTTGTTTATCCACTGGCATTAATATGACAATTGATGGCGCTTGTGTAAAGTGATGGAATTCCACTTGAATATACAGTAAGGTATACTATACTATGGTAACAACTATAAAATGAGCATAGTTTTATTTATTTATTTCTCCAGTTTGGAGGCTTTTTATTCATTTTTTGTGTAAGTTTTTATTTAAAATATTTTTGTTAAATTATTATTTTTAAAAAATTGTTTGTACAGTTTAGTTTTGTTGTTGTTGTTCCTCTGTTGACAGTAATATATATTATGGCGCTGGTGTACAGTAATGGAACACCAATATACAGAACGGTATATACTATTCTATGGTAGCAAATAAAAATGACGTATAGCTGTATAGTCATGGAACCAAATATATTTATATTTATTCAATTATATCTATCTTCATTTAAGAGACTTTTTTTCGCATAATAAATACATTCAAAAATGTAAGGTACTCGTTACAGAACTTGTTATCATCTATACTTATGATTGGATTATTAGGCAATCAAATCAATTTACCATCAATAATAATCATGTAATCATGTAATGATTATTATGAAGACGACAATACCATTTTCATTATAAATCTCTCTCTCTCTCTCTCTCTCTCACTCTTTTTTCTTCTCTCTCTCTCTCTGTTTTTGAATGGCTGAAAATGTTTACCAAGCACAGACTTTCTATCCTCCTGAGTAGAGGGATAATGGTCAGTTGAGACTTTATGACTAGTTCCGGTAGTAGGTATAATGCGCCACTATAGGGACTTTCGGTAATTAACATTACGCCGTAGGTTTACATGGAAATGCCACTTGGGGGACAAACGGGAAATCTTATGTTAAAATTATACGTGGGTTTACATTAATATGTCACTTAGGGGATGCACGGGAAACCCTGTGTTAAAATTATTAGTTGTAGTCCGTTTCCATGTTGACATTTTTTGGGACGTACGGGAAATGTAATGTTAACATTGTTTTTAATTACAATCCAAATACACCCCCCTACTATCCAGGACTCACCTCATGGGAACGTCATGGAATTAACATTACGACGTTAGGTTTACATATAAATGACACTTGGGGAAAAAATGTAAATTAGATGTTAAAATTATCCGTAGGTTTACATGGAAATGCCAGTTGGGGGACAAACATTGTTAGAAGCGGATGACCTCAATTGGGGCTACATTGTTACATTGTTAGAGTTGACCTCAATATGAATCACTCTGGATACGTACGGGAAATCCTATGTTAAAATTATCCGTAGGTTTACATGGACACGCCACTTGGGGACAAACGGGAAATCCTATGTTAAAATTGCCCATAGGTTTAAATTTCAATGGTATTATGGTGAAAAAAGTGTTTATGGGGACAAACGGGAACGGTAATATTACAATTATTCAGGGAAAAAGGGTCGAAAGTTTATGGGGACAAACTGGAATGGGAATGTTAAAATTGTTATCTACAATCCAACATGCCACGTATACTATCCAACACGCCGTGTGTAGTGACCAATAGCCAATCAATTTACAGCGGTGCAACGAAAAATGAAAGTATCGTATATCATCTATGCGGACTTTGAATGTCTGAATGTTGCTGTAGAAGCTTCGCTTTCCAACAACCAAACTAATGCAACACCAGTTGTGGAACAAATCCCATGCGGGTTTTGTTATACCGTTGTTAGATGAGACGGGCAACCTGAGCCATCAATGTTGTATCGTGGTCAGGACTCATTTGAGATGTTTCTTAAATCGCTCGAGGTTACGGTGAAATGTATCAAACAACAGTTCTATTCGCCCGTAGACATGATTATGACCCGCGATGACATTCGTGAATTTTCCGCCGCCACGCATTACTGGATTTGGTATGGTCCCTATGGTACTGATGCCAAAGTACGCGACAACTATCACATTACTGGTGCGTACAGAAGAGCCCCACACAGCTCATGCAATCTGCGTTTACGAATTTATCCAAGTAAAACAAAAATCCACGTGTTGCTTCATAACCTGTGTGGGTACGATGGCCACGTGATTATGCAGGCAGTAGTCACATCATCAAAGACGCCAATAAGTGTCATCCCCAATAACATGGAAAAGTACACGACTGGGACAACTGCAATTCATCGATTCATTACAGTTTCTCAATTCCAGTCTGGATAAACTAGTGAGCAACCTTTCAGCGAATGGTAATGATCGTTTTACAATTACTCGTCGATGCGGTAGTGCATCCCCTACTGAAATGGAGATGTTCAGCCTGGTTACTCGTAAAGGAATCTATCCCTAATAGTACATGAGCGACTGGAACAAGTTTGCTAAAACTCAGTTACCACCGATCGAGGCATTCCATTCCTCGTTGTCTCGCGAAGGTATTTCCGCCCACGACCACGCATAGGCAAACAGTGTTCGATCCGCATTCAAATGTAAAAACATGGGTGACTATCATGATCTGTATCTGCGTACGGATGTGCTTCTGCTCGCGGATGTCTTTGAGACATTTCGTGATACAGTCATGCGTGTATACAAGATTGACCCCGCGCTCTACCTTTTGTCACCGGGAATGGCTTGGGATGTACTTTTGTCAAAGACTAAAGTAGAACTTGAGCTTTTCACGGACATAGATCAACACTTATTTATTGAACGTGGAATACGTATTGGGATTTCTACGGCGAGTCATCGCTACGCTAAAGCCAACAACCCAAACGTGGACGGATATGACCCTGCTGTCCCAAACAGTTACACCATGTATCTTGGTACCACCAATGCCTGTTGGTGGGTGTCAATGGATCGATCCCATGGAAGCAAACATAAGCGAGTACGACATAAACAGCGATATCGGGTACTTTCATGAAGTTGACCTGGAGTATCCAGACGAGCTTCACAAAAAGCTCATAACTATAATCCACTAGCGCCGAAAGCGTTGTCAGTACCGCATTATTGGTTGTCCCCGTATCAGTGCGGGAATATAAATTATACTGGCCGCAACTATACGGAATATACTAAGCTTGTTCCGACCTGAGAACTAAAAAGCAACTACGTAGTACATATACGAAACCTTCAGTTGTATCTGCGGCTGGGATGCGTGTGCTGCGAGTGCGCCGAGTGTTACAGTTTCGCCAGAGCGCTTGGATGGCACAGTACATTCAAATGAATACGGATCTGAGGACTAAGGCAAACAACGAGTTTGAGAAGGATTTCTTCAAACTAATGAACAATGCTGTTGTTCGGCAAGAGTATGGAGAATTTTCAGAAACGGATTCGTGTTGACTTTTTCCGTAATAGTGAACAAGACAATCTTTGAAGGCTTATTGTTGACCAAGCATTCGAGTCACGAAAGATCTTCGCTGGTGGGCTCGTTGCCGTACATAGTAAAAAAAATCGAAACTGAAGCTGACAAAGCCTATCTACGCTGGCGCGTCATTACTTGACTTATCTAAAACTATTCATGTATGAGTTTTACTACGACACGATCAAAGTGTGTTAAGGTGACAACATAAAGATGATGTACACTGATACGGATTCGTTGTTGATGCATATTACCACCAATGATGTGTACGCGGCATGGATGAGGAATTGCTGGTAAATGAATTTTACACCAGCGAGTATCCGGAGGATCATTCACTTTTCAGCAATGTAACTAAAAGGTTGTTGGTAAGTTCAAAGATGAGTACTCGTGGAAGCTTATTGAGAAATACGTGGGACTGCGCCCAAAAATGTACTCCATTGTGGTTGGTGGCTCCAAAAAGATCAAAAAGGCGAAAGGAGTCCCACGCGTGACTGTACAAGAGGATTTACGTTACGAAATGTATGTGTAATGTCTTCGCGAGCAACGCGAATTCACGCACACAGTCAACCTGATCCGGTTGCGGCATCATCGAATTAGTGTGTATCGTGGTAACAAAATCAGTTTGCCACCGCTAGATACCAAGCGGTGGATTTTCCCCGATGATGTTGCTAGTTACGAGTACGGGCACCACGTGATTGCATTGCGATTTTAGAATAAACCTTGGCGGTAGTTCCGTATCCGCAGGAACGACTACTTGCAATTCTTCTCGCACAATTTGCTCTACTTGGTGAACGAGCCTCCCATGGTTGGACCGCCGCCAAATGGTAACGTGTTGGTTGCTTAGGAGCATCTATCCGGTCCTAGATTGTAAATAAATCGACGGACCATATCGGGTCAATAGCATGATGTTGTCCACCTTCTAACTCCCCCGGTGCATACATATACTGAACAAAATTGTTTCAGTATGGGTCTATGGATTGTGGTTGTGAAATCATTTTATAGATAACAGGGACAGTCTTTTGTCGAATCGTTGCAACGGGTTTTAATCATTTTGTGCGTGTGGTTTCATTATTCAACGCTTGTATAACTGAACGAAGCCGTGTTACCCACTCGCGAGACCCCGCTTCAAGATTCATCAATGCAGCAACGGCTCTAAGAAGTTCTTTGCCCGAGTCCACTTGCAACAGCCGTGGCCATGTTAGCGGTATGCGTGTATAAATACGTTTAAGCGCATTTGCGACACTTGCTGAATCTTTAGACGTCAGTGGCTCTGCTTCTTTGTATCTACTGGCAACATCTACAATGGTTAATGCGTACTTGTATGTGCGCAAACGACCTTGTCGTTCACGTACCTGATCATGCGGACGGAACAAAAGATCAGCTTTGTGAACTTCGTTAGGTGTTTTGACATCAAACTATGTACGGGAAATCTTTCTTGAAGCGGGTAGGTAAATTTGCCACAACACTGGCCAACCCCGTGTGTGACCTTCGCCGCGCTAGCTAACTTTTCAACAGAAGTTTCACCTTTCCAATAACCGCGAGGACTGTAGTAGATATTTTCCATATTTATTATATCAATGTGCTTTACCTCCAATGAGTGGACTTTCTCCACGGGAGGCGGAGCCTCGAATGAGAGTCGTGATTCTCGCCACGCCGAGGCCAACAGTTGCTGCCGAGGCAAGCCCACAAATAGCATCAACAACCACATACTCGTGTTTGTATTTCATGAGCAACGTGATTCTCTTGACGACTACATTTCTCAGTTGTTGTTCCGCTTCAATAAAGTTTCTCACGCCGGTAACATTGAGGGTCCATTATAATTCTTATATTAATAATGTAATGGCGTAGTATAATTGCTCGACAGTTAGACCCTGTCCAGGTGCAACACGCACACGCACTTCTAACCAATTACCCTTATTTGCTGGTACAACTGCCATACAATCATAGAAAATATCTTCCCGTGGAATACTTAAATCTCCGGCAACTGTGCGTTGATGAGGTTGGGCAGCACGTTCATATAGAAACACACCGATCACGCCTTTGCTTTTTGTCTTTAGCGGTTCTGGTCTTTGCCCAAAAACTGTTACGCGGACAAGTACGTCCTTGTTAAATAACATTCGAGATCTTTCTCTTCTTAGTTGAGTCAATGTCGGTTTAACATAATCAATGGGAAATTTAACCGGAGTGGATTCAGTGGTGACTATTATTTAATCGTTGTAGAAACAATACCTGGATATTTTGTCGCCTAGTGGTGCATTCTGTAACTGAGCGTTTTAACGTGTTAATGGAATGATTCCAAGCTGTGTTCGAGTTGGTATTGGTTCATCATCAGTTAGCCCCAACTGTCGATTTCTATTTGACCCTGAACCCGATTATATTTCAGTGAATGCAAGGGTCTTTTAATGCCATAATATTTTTAGCAGATATTCGTCAACAAGTGGAACGAAATTGCTATCAATGTTAGCTTTACTGGTCAGCTGATGCAACATCCCGTCGGCAAATTCCGCAACTTCATCACCGCTGTCAAAATACATTCCTTACACGTAATGATAAATCTTAAACAGAAACACCAAAGATGATTAAGTACCCGAGTGGAAAGATGTTACATGCTTCAAACTGAATTTTATCTTTAGCAACCAACGACATTGCTGTCGTATATATGAAAGATTTTGAAAGACCGGTGTCGGGTTCGTTCGGGCTGATTATTTTTAAATGTTGTTAATTGACCCCACCTACTATAATAACCGGATACGATAAATAAACAAGATCCGGACTCAAGCGCCGTTAAGATGTGAGGTTTAGGTTTATCAAAGCAATTTACGTGAGGAAAAACAATTCGAGCATTTATTATGCCTTCAGTTTTTGTCTCTCCTTCGCTGGTAAACAGTTCTATGTATTTTATAAATGAAGCTACTACGCGTGGTGGTGAAGGCACCTCTGCGATCTGTTCATCAACACATTGTTTCGTTGTAGCAGCAATATCATCAACATAGTCTTTGATAGACGCAACCGACACGCCAGAGTCTCTGATTCCCCCGTTTTCAGTGATCACGGCCAGGTTTTTTGCCACCGCGCCTCGAAGCCTCACAACAACATCTTGAGTGTCCACGTTATACATTTTAAGTTTTCCAGTTCGATCTTAAAAAATCACAAGCTCGCCTGGGTCAACACCAACAACAACCCAGCTTGTAAACTCAGTCAAATCCACTTTGGCGGCAAACCAGCTCAGATCCACATCAGCGCCGCGTCGGGTTTTGTAGCGTCCGTAAATATGAATATATATTTTATATACTGTTAAGCATACTTTAATGTAAAATCAAAAAGTGTTTGCGGGGTTGGACTTCCCGCGGGTGCACACAACGCTTTAACAACAAGATGACTGCATATTGGCCCGTTCAGCCTTGTTTGTAACGGCAGCGTTGAATAAAACAGTGGTTGTCGACCACCTCTTCGGGTTAAATAATCAACAACTTCAAGTGGTGGCGCAAGCCTGTACAAGTCAAAATATAAAATATGTCGGGGCGTTATCATTCCTGCAACCCAATGAGTGCCAGGCCCTCTTGATGAATCCAGGCTAACAATGCCGGTTTCCTTTGTGTGTGAGATCGTTGATGCAAGTTCATTTCGCATAAAACACCTCGGAAATGCTTCACTGACTTTGCCAAAGCAAGTAAATCAAAATTGGATAATGGTGAGTCCTTTTGCGAGTCTTACCTGGTAGTCGAAGACCTCTGCCTGAGGGTATTCTGTGAGTTGTCCCGGGAAATCGAAGACTTTTGCGACCGGCTATAACATACAAATCAGTTCATGGCATTTGCGGGCAGCTTGACTGCGCCGCTTCCTATAATCTGCGATGATATCACTGGCATGTGTTGACATTATATTTATCCTAATCGTTTAAATTGCCATGATTCTTGCATGCTACACCAGTCAAGTCGATCGTGAGAAAACTGTCCTCCGCGAACATATTTCGAAACTCATCCCAGGGGTGGTCGCCAGCACACCAAGTCCAATGAATGTTTGCGAGACCATGCGCGTCAATGCCACGAAATCTCATCAACATGTTGCTATTGTCTAGGATTACTTTAGACACGTGTGCGTATCGTTGAGTCAAATAGATCACACCTGTGTTTTTCTGCCGACTTCGGGAAAATATTCTCGAGAGTTTGAATTGGCGTTCAAGCATCACATCGTCGTACACGACAAGATTATTCGCAGTCTGATCAAGATCATCGATTGTGGAAAAGAAATCAATGGTGGACGATTTGTTTCTTGTGTTCAGTACATCATAATACAGTTGATCGTCAGCCGACGGCGCAATCACGTACAAGCGATCCCATGTTAACCATCTCATGATCATATTTAACAACAGTTGAGTTTGCTAATGACCCGATATGGTCCGTCGATGTATTTATAATCTCGGACCCGATTTATACTCCTAGACAACCAACACGTTACCATTTGGCGGTGGTTCAACCAAGTAGAGCAAATTGTGCGAGAAGAATTGCATGTCGTTCCCGCAGATACGGAACTACCGCAAAGATTTATTCTGAAATCGCAATCGCATGGTGCCTGTACTCGTAAGTAGTAACACCATTGGGGAAAATCCACCGCTTGGTATCTAGCGGTGACAAACTGATTTTGTTACCACGATACACACCAATTCGATGATGCCGCGACCGGATCAGATTTGCTGTGTGTGTGAATTCGTGTTTCTCGCGAAGACATTACACATACATTTCGTAACGTAAATCCTCTTGTAGAATCACGCGTGAAACTCCTTTCGCCTTCTTGATGGTTTAGGAGCCTCCAACCACAATGGAGTACATTTTAGGGCAGAGACCCACGTATTTCTCAATAGGCTTACCCGAGCACTCATCTTTGAACTTACCAACAACCTTTTTGTTTACATTGCTGTAAAGTGGATGATCTTCCGGATACTCGCTGGTGTAAAATTCATTTACCAGCAATTCATCACCCATGCCGCGTACACATCATTGGTTGTAATATGCATCAACAACGAATCCGTATCAGTGCACAGCAACTTGATGTTGTCAACGTACCGCGATTCGATCTTGTCTCATGAATAGTTTTAGATAAGTCAAGTAATGACGCGCCATCATTTTGAATATCTACATTATAAAACTCCTTCAAAAATTGCTTTACAAAATACCTCAGTCTGGTTGTTGATATCATCTTTGCTGATTCTTATACAACAAATCACTGCAAAACTCAAGATGACATTCTTTACCGATCCTCTGCACTACTCTTGTTCAAATGAATAAACCAAACATTTAATCAATGGAAAAGTGTCCATTTATCCCTTCTCCAGACCACAACACAAATATTTTTCTTGAAAATGGTGTGACTTCACTCTTAAAGGAATTTATCGTAGTCATCGCCTTTACTTTAAAATATTATATATATATATATATATATATATATATATATATATATATATATATATATATATAATGTGTATAGCAAGACTGTGCTAATCATATAACCAAGTATTCAGCATAAGTTAATATTGATCAATGCTAAAGAGAAAAAAAGAAAGAAATAATTTGCCGCATGCTTCGTCTTTTCTTGCACAAAACATCGTTTATGTACAGTAATTACATCTTGTTTCCAGTGTGTGTGTGTGTGTGTGTGTGTGTGTGTGTGTGTGCACTATGTGCTAGTTTCTTAATGCTGGTGTCAAGAATACCCTCCCAGTGAGACTGAGTGGGGATCCAGTTGGGTCCTTTCAGAACGACTGTCAGCCTGTGGGTCGACCACGTCGGAACGACCACGACTGTTAGCCGGTTGAGGATATAGCCTTGTCTGTACGCAAGGGGAAAACCAGATGTTGAGACCGGATCAGAGCGGTGTTCTAAAGTAAATGTAACGAGGGTTAAAAACACAGTTTCTATTTGAAACACAGAAGTAGCACCAGTAGTTAGTCTTTTGGGAGGGTATCGTTTAACCGGTATAATGTGATGTTATTAATTTTTTCGTCGTACAGGAACTTGACAAATGTTTATCCACCATGCAAATTGACTTACCGCTGATGTGCTATCAAGCAATTTCTAGATGAGATTAACGAAGTGGATATATAATGCTAATAAAGCCCAATCTCATCTGTAATTTCTACATTTTCGTTTGCACTTATTGAAACGCTCTAACTTACCTTTTTGCCTCTGAGTCAGTACTGCGTTGCCATGATCATATTCATATTCACTTTTATAAATAAGCAGCGCTTGGTTTTGTTTTGGTTGAATCGTAAACTCTGGAAATCCAAGTTCTGCATAGAAATTTACATTAAACTCTGTTTCCATGGTTTCAGCATCAATATTTAGTAGCGTACGCATTTTACTGCTTTAAAGCGAATCGAGTTTAAATGATAAGAATCCGTGTAACAGACTTATTTCCTGCCATTCTGACAGTGGTTAGCCGTTTGATTATTAGTCAAGTTTGGCTCCTTTGGTCCCGTTTCGATCTTTCTGTCACTTTCGGAAACTTTTGCCACGGTTGCAAAAGGCTGTAACGGACGGTAATTGTAAGAATACACAGTACTATTGTTATGCATATTGAAGTTATAATATGTGTCCATGAGGTAAGTTGTACCTTAGTGATTTTGTAAACAACATATTTACTGCACTTGAGTTCAAGGTCAGTCTTGTTTACATAGCATTTAACAATTAGATTGGAAATTTCCATTAGAGTTACTCATATTCTAGAATATTCCTTCAGGTGACTTATGCTTATATTTATACAGGTTTGTTAAACAAGATTTCATTCCTATACTAAACTTCATATTATTAAGATCAGTCTGTTAAAGAATTTATTTTATTAATCAGATGTTACAGCTGTGAAAATCAGAGGAAATTCAGAGAGCGGAATTAGTTATTTGAAATATTTATTGGAATTACCAAAAGTACTCATTCTCATTTTGGATTAATACTTGACTTTGGGATTTATGTGAATTCATTCAAAGATATTCTGGATTACATCATTCAGGCATATCAGAACA